>JAVSCE010018196.1:0-449135 GCA_032199065.1 Smutsia gigantea | reverse complement strand
TGGCTTTCCCACTTAAAATGAAAATAAGCAGTATTTCATAGAGGAAGCCATATCATCCTATAATTTTGAAGCCTTTCTGTTCTCTGGAAGTACAAGGACATTGAAGTTGAAATAATATTTTCACAGCTTAAGTGATCTATCCAGTTAAAATTGTGTTTTTATACTTTCTGAAAATTAAGGTATTAGAGCTAATCCGGACAATTCTTCAGTTTTAGATGAGGAGACAGAGGATCAGAGATGGCCTCTGCGAGGCACATGTGAGGCACCATCATTGGCAGGTCTAGAATCATGTTTCCTTAAGACCCCGTGCCTACTCTACCAGTTTTTTGTTTTTTTTTTCTCCTTCCATGCCTTTACTTATACTCCTCTTCCTATCCCAAATGCCCTTATTTCTCTCTCTAATTATATATATCAATTCCTTAAGAAGCAATATAGTGTGGGAATTTAAAGTTTGTGGTTTGGAACCAAATATCTTTAGGTTCAAATACAAGCTCCATTCAACATTTATTGTTGGGTAACCTCAGGGAATCTTCCTGTTTTCTGTGTGCCTTTTACTCCATCTGTAAACTTGGGACAATAATAGCAGCTAACACTTAGAATCGTTGTGAGGATTAAATTAGTTAATTCATGCAATTAGAAATTTTATATACTCTATGCAGTTAGCTATTATTATGTTCATCATTGCTTGTTGTCAGGGTTTCTCACTTTAGCTTTTTTTCTGTATGGTTTTCTTCTCTTGTTTCAAACACGACATATCTTTTATTGTAGGTTCTAAGACATATTCGGTATTTTCCTTTCTCTTCCTAGAGTCATACACTCTTTAAGTATGCTTTACCTCAGTTTTCAAAATATCCTTTATCCTGGGTCAGTAGTCTTTTTTTATTTTCATAGAAATACCTGTAAATAGTTTTACAAATAATTTATCAAGATTTATATAGAAAAACATAGATTGTTTAGATAGATAGATAGGCAGGTAGGTAGGTAGGTAGGTAGGTAGATAGATAGATAGATAGATAGATAGACAGATAGATAGATAGATAGATAGATAAAATAGGAAGACAGATCATCTATTTCCTATTCCAGTTCTCCCTCTGGAACAATCACTTTGAAATAGCATTTTGTTCTGGTATTCATTTTGTATTACTTAACAACATATTAAAACAGTTTTTATCTCCTGCTTTTTCAATTTTACTTTATTGCAATCTGTATTAAGGTTCTCCAGAGAACCTTAACCCAATGGGATATATATCATTATTCACATCTATTATTATAAAATTATTTATTACATATATAATCTTAGTATATGTCCTACTATAGGAACACATATAAAATTTTATATATCAATATATAATTTATATATATGTAAATATATATTGAATATATACACATTTATTATAAGGAATTGGTGGTTATGGAGGCTGAGAAGTCCCAAGATTTGAAGATAGCAAGGTGGAGACCCGAAAGAGCTGATGGTGTAAATTTTAGTCTGAGTCTGAGTCTGAGTCTGAAGATGGAAGACTAATATTTCACCTCAAAGACTGTCAAGCAAAGAGAGTGAATTCTTTCTTATTCATATTATTCTAATTAGGCTTTCAGTATTTTGGATGAAACCCACCTATATTGGGGGAGGGAAATTTATTTTACTCAGTCTACAGGTTTGAATGTTAATCACATCTGATTATGCTAAGAAAAGAGCAAATAATGTGTGATTGAACTATTATCTATCTATCTATCATATATCTCATCATCATATGTCTTTGGAGACAGAACCCCCAACCCTTATTTAATGCTGTTACCATTACTGGGTTCATGCCACTCTAATCCTAACATCCCCTTGTCTACTTTACAGAGGCAAGATTCAGTAAGCAAGTGTTTATTTTCTGGTTATGATTAATGAATCTTGGCTTTGGAATATATTTACCCAATAAGCAATACAAAGTCAGATAAAGAAGAACCTCAGACTCAAAATCAATTCACTAATTCTTCCTGTTATACCCACTCTTGCTTTCAGTGTCATGGAAAATATTAGTGACTAATAAACTCCATCCAACAGCAAGTTAGAATTGCAATAAATTGGAAATAGCAATCAAAAATAAACACCATTTTCCATGTTCTTGGTACAAGAAGTCCAATAACAAACCCAGCAAATTTCCTTTACACCAGTAATCATCTTTTCCTATGGTTTTATCTTCCAATGTGTTCTCTGCTAAAAATTAACTATGCTCCTTGGAATGTGATTTCTTCCATGTTTCAGGGCAGAGAAAAAATCAGTTTGGACTTAGAATACACTATTATTGCTAGAAGGAAGGATGCATTGAAGGATGCCTGGCTGTGGGTTGGGTAATATTAAAATGACAAGAGAACCACATGAGAGGGGATCTAATGGCTGACTATAACAATGATTTAAATAATGACAAGAAAAATCCTCACAATTAATGGAAACAAATTCAATTCTTGAAACACCATGACTTTGTAGTGAAATTTGAAAGTAAGAAGCTAACATAAAATGTATATTAACTGCGATACAAAAGTAGGGCAACATAAATGGATCAAACAATTTATTGATGTAACAAATGAGGTCTATACCTGAAAATGAAGCTTGAACTAATGACTAGTGAATGGCTGAAATCGCCTTTGGTGAAGCAACCCGGTCTAAGGAACCAACACAAGCATTGACTGGTTGACCATGCAGAGCCTGTAATCACTTTCAGCTTCAGAATTTAATACATATATTGGGTCTGTAAATATCTTAATCCAAGTAACTTATCAAAATAGGAACTAGTATGAACATTGAGAGGTTATAAAACAGGAGTAGAAATGATGATGACATTGTATTGAGATTTTAAAATAGCTTTAAGTAACAGTGTAGTAAAATGTTTCATAATCAACATATTTGTATATGTGCTGCTTCTTATTTAAAGCAAATAAAATGTTCAAAAGAACCTTAGTATTCAATTTGAATTTTGGTTTAAATTATTTATGGAAATTGACTTAATGAAGCTTAAAGGCAGTATCTAAATTCCTAAAAAATAATTTAAAGTTGAGGAATTTTGTTTACAGTTTTCTTATGCTCTTATTAAATTAATTTTAATTTCCCTAACACCAAAACACATTTGTTCCAATGATCTTAAAAAATTTGTATTTCATGAAAGTGTAGCACTGGTTCTTTTTAAAAATTTTTTTATTAAGGTATTATTGATATACACTCTTATGGAGGTTTCACATGAAAAAACAATGTGGTGACCACTTTTACCCATATTGTTAAGTCCGCACCCATACCCTAAAGCAGTCACTGCCCATCAGTGTAGTAAGATGCCACAGATTCACTGTGTGCCATCTCTGTGCTACACTGTCTCCCTGTGACCCCACACACCATGTGTACTAAACATAATATCAATACCCTTCTCCCTCTCTCCCCACCTACCTTCCCACACCCCTCCCCTTTAGTAATCATTAGTCACATCTTGGAGTCTGTGAGTCTGCTGGTATTTTGTTCCTTCAATTTTGCTGTGTTGTTATACACCACAAATGAGGGAAATCATTTGGTACTTGTCTTTCTCCGCCAGGCTTATTTCACTGAGCATAATATCCTCCAGCTCCATCCATGTTGTGGCAAATGGTAGGATTTGTTTTCTTCTTATAGATGAATAATATTCCATTGTGTATATGTACCACATCTTCTTCATCCATTCATCTACTGATGGACACTCAGGTTGCTTCCATTTCTTGGCTATTGTAAATAGTGCTGTGATAAACATAGGGATGCATATGTCTTTTTCAAACTAAGCTCCTGCATTCTTAGGGTAAATTCCTAGGAGTGGAATTCCTGGGTCAAATGGTATTTCTATTTTAAGATTTTTGAGGAACCTCCATATTGCTTTCCACAATGGTTGAACTAATTTACATTCCCACCAGCAGTGTGGAAAGGTTCCCCTTTCTCCCCATCATCACCAACATTTGTTGTTACTTGTCTTTTGGATGGTGGCCATCCTAACTGGTGTGAGTGATATCTCATTGTGGTTTTAATTTTCATTTCTCTGATGATTAGGATGTGGAGCATCTTTTCATCTGTCTGTTGGCCATCTGAATTTCTTCTTTGGAGAATTGTCTCTTCATATCCTCTGCCCATTTTTAAATTGGGTTATTTGCTTTTTGGGTGTTGAGGTGTGTGAGTTCTTTATGTATTTTGGATGTTAACCCCTTGTCGGATATGTCATTTACATATATATTCTCCCATACTGTAGGATACCTTTTTGTTCTGTTGATGGTGTCCTTTGCCATACAGAAGCCTTTTAGTTTGATGTAGTCCCATGAGTTCATTTTTGCTTTGTTTCCCTTGCTTGAGGATATGCATTCAGGAATAAGTTACTCATGCTTATTTTCAGATTTTTGCCTATGTTTTCTTCTAAGAGTTTTATGGCTTCATGACTTACATTCACGCCTTTGAACCATTTCAAGTTTACTTTTATGTATGGGGTTAAACAATAATCCAGTTTCATTCTCTTGCATGTAGCTGTCCAGTTTTGCCAACACCAGTTGTTGAAGAGGCTGTAATTTCCCCATTATAAGTCCATGGCTCCTTTATCATATATTAATTGACCATATATGGTTGGGTTTATATCAGGGCTCTCTAGTCTGTTCCATTGGTCTATGGGTCTCTTCTTCTGCCAGTACCAAATTGTCTTGATTACTACGGATTTTTAGTAGAGCTTGAAGTTGGGGAGCATAATCCCCCCAGCTTTATTCTTCCTTCTCAGAATTGCTTTGGCTATTCGGGGTCTGGGTCTTATGTAGTTCCATATGAATTTTAGAACAATTTGCTTTAGTTCATTGAAGAATGCTGTCGGTATTTTGATAGGAATTACATTAAATCTGTATATTTCTTAGGATGACATTTTGACAATATTAATTCTTCCTATCCATGAGCACGGGATGTGTTTCCATTTATTATCTTCTTTAATTTCTCTCATGAGTGTCTTGTAGTTTTCAGGGTATAGGTCTTTGACTTCCTTGGTTAGGTTTATTCCTAGGTATTTTATTCTTTTTGATGCATTTGCGAATGGAATTGTTTTCCTGATTTCTCTCTTGGCTAGTTCATTGTTAGTTTATATGAGTGCCACAGATTTCTGCATATTAATTTTGTATCCAGCAACTTTGCTGAATTCAGATATTAGATTTAGTAGTTTTGGAATGGATTCTTTCGGGATTTTTATGTACAATATCATGTTATCTGCAGACAGGGACAGTTTAACTTCTTCCTTGCCAATCTGGATGCCTTTTACTTTTTTGTGTTGTCTGATTGCCATGGCTAAGACTTCCAGTACTATGTTGAATAGAAGTGGGGAGAGTGGGCCTCCTTGTCTTGTTCCTGATCTTAAAGGAAAAGCTTTCAACTTCTCACTGTTAAGTATAATGTTGGCTGTGGGTTTATCATATATGGCCTTTATTACGATGAGGTACTTGCCCTCTATACCCATTTTCTTGAGAGTTTTTATCAAGAATGGATGTTGAATTTAATCAAATGCTTTTTCAGCATCTATGGAGATGATCATGTGGGTTTTGTCCTTCTTTTTGTTGATGTGGTGGATTATGTTGATGGATTTTCGAATGTTTACCATCCTTGCATTCCTGGAATATACCCTACTTGATAATGATGGATGATCTTTATGATGTATTTTTGAATTTGGTTTGCTAATATTTTGTTGAGTATTTTTGCATCTATGTTCATCAGGGGTATATTGGTCTGTAATTTTCTTTTTTTTGTAGTATCTTTGCCTGGTTTTGGTATTAGAGTGATGTTGGCCTCATAGAATGAGTTTGGGAGTATTTCCTCTTCTTCTACTTTTTGGAAAACTTTAAGGAGGATGGGTCTTAAATTTTAGATCTTCAGTATATGTTTGATAAAACTCAGCAGTAAAGCCATCTGGTTCAGGGGTTTTCTTCTTAGGTAGTTTTTTGATTACCAATTCAATTTCGTTGCTGGTAAATGGTCTGTTCAGATTTTCTGTTTCTTTCTGGGTCATTCTTGGAAGGTTGTATTTCTCTACAAAGTTGTCCATTTCTTCTAAGTTATCCAGTTTGTTAGCATATAATTTTTCATAGTATTCTCTAATAATTGTTTGTATTTCTGTCGTGTCCTTAGTGATTTTTCCTTTCCAATTTCTGATTCTATATATGTGTGTAGACTCTTTTTTTTTCTTGATAAGTCTGGCTAGGAGTGTATCTATTTTGTTTATTTTCTTGAAGAACCAGCTCCTGCCTTCATTGATTCTTACTATTGTTTTATTCTTCTCGATTTTATTTATTTCTTCTCTAATCTTTATTATGTCCCTCCTTCTACTGACTTTGGGCCTCATTTGTTCTTCTTTTTCTAGTTTCATTAATTGTGAGTTACGACTGTTCATATGGGATGTTTCTTCTTTCCTGAGGTGGGCCTGTATTTCAATATACTTTCCTCTTAGCATGGCCTTCGCTGCATCCTGTAGATTTTGTGGTATTGAATTTTTATTGTCATTTGTCTCCATATATTGCTTGATCTCTGTTTTTATTTGGTCATTGATCCGTTGGTTATTTAGGAGCATATTGTGACGCTTCCATGTGTTTGTGGGATTTTTTTCATTTTCTTTGCATAATTTATTTGTAGTTTCATACCTTTGTGTTCTGAAAAACTGGTCGGTACAATTTCAATCTTTTTGAATTTACTGAGGCTCTTTTTGTGGCCTATGATATGATCTATTCTTGAAAATGTTCCATGTGCACTTGAGAAGAATGTGTATTCACTGCTTTTGGGTGTAGAGTTCTGTAGATGTCCGTCAGGTCCATCTGTTCTATTGTGTTGTTCAGTGCCTCTGTCTCCTTATTTTCTGTCTGGTTGATCTGTCCTTCAGAGTGAGTGGAGTGTTGAAGTTTCCTAGAATAAATGCATTGCATTCTATTCCCTCTTTTAATTCAGTTAGTATTTGTTTCACATATGTAGGTGCTCCTGTGTTGGGTGCATAGATAATTATAATGGTTATACCCTCTTGTTGGATTAACCCCTTTATCATTATGTAATGTCCTTCTTTGTCTCTTGTGACTTTCTTTAATTTGAAGTCTATTTTGTCTAATACTAGTACTGCATCTCCTGTTTTTTTCTCTTTGTTGTTTGCATGAAACATCTTTTTCCATCCCTTCACTTTTTGTCTGTGTATGTCTTTCAGTTTAAAGTGAGTCTCTTGTAGGCAGCATATAGATGGGTCTTGCTTTTTTATCCATTCAGTGGCTCTATGTCTTTTGATTGGTGCATTCAGTCCATTTACATTTAGGGTGATTATCAATAGGTATGTACTTATTGCCATTTCGGGCTTTAGATTCGTGGTTACCAAAGATTCAAGTTTAACTTCATTACTATCTAAGAGTCTAACTTAACTCACTTAAT
Source organism: Smutsia gigantea (assembly GCA_032199065.1). Taxonomy (NCBI): domain Eukaryota; kingdom Metazoa; phylum Chordata; class Mammalia; order Pholidota; family Manidae; genus Smutsia; species Smutsia gigantea. Next base: position 441,718 of record JAVSCE010018196.1, on the reverse strand, counting down.
ATGCTGTTACAAACACAGTCTAAAGTTCTTTTTTCTCCTTTTTCTTCCTCCTCCACTCATATTAGGTATCATATTCTGTATTCTTTGTGTATCTCTTGATTGACTTCAGGGATAGTTGATTTAATTTTGCATTTGCTTAGTAATTAGCTGTTCTACCTTCTTTACTGTGGTTTTATTACCTCTGGTGACAGCTATTAAGCCATAGGAACACTTCCATCTATAGCAGTCCCTCCAAAATACACTGGAGAGATGGTTTGTGGGACGTAAATTCTCTCAGCTTTTGCTAAGCTGGAAATTGCTTAAACCCTTCTTCAAATTTAAATGATAGCCTTGCTGAATAAAGTATCCCTGGTTTGAGGCCCTTCTGCTTCATTGCATTAAATACATTATGCCACTCCCTTCTGGCCTATAAGGTTTCTGCTGAGAAGTCTGATGATAACCTGACGGGTTTTCCTTTTTATGTGATCTTATTTCTCTCTCTGGTGCTTTTAATAGTCTGTCCTTATCCTTGATCTTTGCCATTTTAATTACTATATGTCTTGGTGTTGTCTTCCTTGAGTCCCTTGTGTTGGGAGATCTGTGCATCTCCATAGCCTCAGAGATTATTTCCTCCCCTAGATTGGGAAGTTTTCACTAATTACCTCCTCAAAGACACTTTCTATCCCTTTTTCTCTCTCTTCTTCTTCTGGCACCCCTATAATGCGAATATAGTTGTGTTTGGAATGGTCACACAGTTCTCATTATTCTTTCATTCTTAAGAGATCTTTTTTCCTCTCTGTGCCTCACCTTCTTTATATTCCTCTTCTCTAAAGTCTATTTCATTTATTGTCTCCTCCATCATATCTAATCTGCTTTTAAAACATTCCATGGTATGTTTCATTTCTGATACTGTGTTCTGTAATGATTGGATTTCTGACCAGAATTTATCCCTGAATTCTTGAATATTTTTCTGCACCTCCACAAGCATGTTAATGATTTTTATTTTGAACTCCCTTTCAGGCAGATTCATGAGATTGATTTTATTTGAATTTTTCTCCTGGGTTGTATTCATAATTTTACTTTGGACCAGGTTCCTTTGGCATTTCATATTTGTATATGGCACCCTCTAGTGCCCAGAAGCTCTGCTCTCTGGAGCTGCTCAGCCCCTGAAGCAATGTTGGTGGTCGCAGGAGAGTGGTATTGGTGCCTGGAGGGAGGAAAGAGCTATTTCCTACTTCCCAACTGCTATGCCTGCCTCCACTGCCTGAACCAGTGGTCTGAGCACACAGGTATAAGCCTCTATGCTTTGTGTTTGTAGTTGCTGTAGACATAGCTTCCCTCTGGTTGGCCTAATGCCATGGTAGGGTTTGCCCATTTGTGATCCAGGTGGGGCTGGCCTAGAGAAAGGCTCAGTAGGCTGTGTACCACAGAGGGCATCCTTGGAGTCTGTAGCCAGCCAGGGAGCTGGAGCTCTTGAACATCATGAAAGTTCCCAACCTCTGGGCAGAGTGCACCTGGACAATTTTGTGTACCTGTTCTTTCCCCTCAGCAGTAAGCTCTGTGCAATCCTTGCCTCTTTAGCAACCCTCTTGCTAAAGGCTTCCTTGTTAGGAAGTCTCTCAGACGTCCCACCTTTCTTTTGTCCCAGAGCAGCCGATATGGATCCCTGCTTTCCACAAGTGGCTGGAATCTCAGTCTCTCCAGGTAATCTGCCTGTCTTAGCTTTCTAACCCCCTAATCATGAGAGTACCATGAAAACACCATGACATGTAGGTTTGTGCTCCCAGATCAGATCTCTGGAGTTAGGTATTCAGCAGTTCCAGGCCTCCACTCCCTCCCCTCTCTGTTTCTCTTCCTCCCGCTGGTGAGCTGGGGTGGGGGAAGGGCTTGGGTCTTGCCGGGCCAAGGCTTTGGATTTGTTACCCTGTTCTGTGAGGTTTATTCTTTTCTCCAAGTGTATGCAGTTTAGTGCAGTCCTCTTTCCTGTTGCTCTTTCAGGATTATTTGTATTAAGTATATTTTCATATTATATGCAGTTTTAGGAGGAAGCCTCTCTCTCACCTCTCACGCTCCCATCTTTAATCTGACCATAGCATTGGTTCTTGGGAGATGTTTGATTCAATACTCACTTAGGAAGTTCTACTATTGCTAGAACATGGCGATTCTTGCAAGGATGACTGGGTGGGAGGCAGGTAATACTAGTGCTTGTATTTTACAGAATATTTACATTACTGCCTCTTGACTTCTGTCTTTCAATGTACCTGCCTAAATGCTTACTGAAAACTGGGGCCCTCCTATCATAGCCAGAAACCTACAGAAACTTTGGACCTCATTATATCGATAAAGAACCCGGGGGTGATCAGCAAGAAAGTGATGTACTAAGACCTGGCAGAGTAGTATTCGTACCCACATTTTGCTGACTCCACATCAAGAGCATTTGCTGGCACTTTGTAATATGGACATTTTTGTTTGCTGGGCCACTGGTACATGCTTTTGTATCTCAGGTCTCTCTTCCACCCAAATATTTGTCCTCCTGTCTTGCTGTCACACTTGCCTTCAGATTTGTACTGTAACAGACTTCACAACAGCTTCTGTGAAAATTACCCATTTATTGAAAAAGCAGTTAGAAACCATTTCTTTTGCTGCCGAGAATTTAGAATTTCCTATTCTCCTCTCAGTTTTTGCCTGAACTGAGGTGCCCAGATCTGATAGTGAAGAAAATGTCTTTAAATGCCCAGACATGGTGGCTACTGACATTATAAATCTAAAATGTCTAACATTTTCCTCATGTCGTGGGTGCAGAATGCCTTGTGGGCTGTAAACATTTCATTATTTGATTTCTCCGGGAGTTGAAAAGGGAAATGTCAGTTTTAAAAATGCTTATATTCTTGCCTTTATACAAAACTGCCATTTTATTTTGGTTTTATTTTTTATGATTTCCTTTTTTCCTTTAAGAGAATTCCTTGTGGTAAATATTTCCCCTCATTAAAGATGTTGGAGTTGAAGATGTAGTAGGTCATTCTCAAACCGCCAGCATCCTGTCTGCCCCGCTCTCACTTCCCCAGGTTTTTGTGTCTAGAATCTCTTGCCTTTGCAGTTTAACTTCCAAGCATGTGCCTCTACCTTCCCTGTGTGTCCCTGAATCCACCCTCCAAGGACTGGCCAGAGTAACTGATCTCAAATGGTCAGAAAATATGCCAATTATCTGTAGATGACTTCGCATAAATGTTTTATCAGCCATGAACCAAAAATCAAATTCCTTAACTCAAAAGATTGGCTGATCTTTAAACTGTTGCCTGTCTTACTGTAGCTTTTTGTCCATGTCACTGTGTACCTTACAGTTAACATCCACCAAATGCTGAGCTGTTTTCATTCCTCACACATAACACAGAGTGAAATATTGTGCCTGCTTCTCAGGATTATTTCAAAATAATGTGTCTGAAGAAGTTGGCACTTGCCTTGAGGAAAGCCCTCAATAAATTTAGATACTGAAAATTAATTTTGGGGTGTTAATTCCATAGATTTTCTTCATTCTGTTGCCTCCCCTTGGGCAACCCCTCAAATCCCTGGTCCCCTTCCTCTCTTTTGACTTAGTTAACTCTGACTCGCCCCCACAATGCCATTCACAGCTCATCTCCAAGGAGACATACCTTGCTTCCATATGGTACTCCAGGCTCTTCTTTATTGTTATGATACCAAGTTTTCCTTTTGAAAATTTCTCTTTTCCATCTGTCTTTCCCATTGCTCTGGATTTGTCTTGAAGACAAGAATGGAGACTGTCTCATTACTGCATTCTCATGATTTTGCATAATACAATAAATGGCACTTGATAGGAACTAAATTTTTTTTACTTTAAGATGCAAGACTACTAAAGAGATCTCTGAAACATCTAAAGTTCACAGTAAGAAAAACTAAAAATAATTGCAAAAATACTTATTACATACATGTTAATCATTGTGGAGTTATGGCAGTCATTGTTTTTTAAACAAGTTCTGAAGCAATGCAGAGCTTAATGTGATATACAAATGTTAAAGTAGATCTTACATGAGCATATTTCAGGTTTGGAGTCTTTTGAGATATTATGATGTTAATTAAATCATAGGTTTCAGGAAGTAATAAATTAAAAATCCCACAGAAAAACTTTTTGCTTGAAACTGGGGCTGAAAATAGTCAAAGAATTACAGACTAATTTTTTAAAAGACGCAAATAATAAATAAAGAAATGAAAAGTTTTTTGTTTCAAGTAATGGAAAAACTCTGGTTTAATCTCTGAAATACTTTCAAAACCCACAAATAGGAAACTATTGCGTATTTCTGACCCAGTCTCATCTGATTGCCTGACTTGCTACTGTATTAAATTGGATATTGGTTAATTGCATAGTTTATCAATGTGCAAACTGCATTGAAGTCCAGATGCTCTTTAAAATGTAATCATTCTAGATAAATACTGTTGCAGTTTTCATTTCAGTTTTTGATCACATCACAGTAATATGATATTTTCTCATTACATTTCACTATAGATCATGCCTTGACATTAATTTCTAAACTTGCTTACTAAATGTTTCTTTCGTTCAATAGGCCTTGCAAAATGTACATTTTGTTAAAATGAGAACTCGGTGCTTTAAACTAGGTGGCATCCTTCCTAATCAGAAACTCTTTGGAAGTCAAAATTAGGCTAGGTCAATGGAATAAAAAATGTGCAAAATGACATTCTATGAAGTTGACCTTGAAATGTTTCCATTTAAAAGTACATTTAGTAATCAAGATCTTAAAATAGAGGCTAGTGTTTTTCCTCCCATGAGGATATTACAGATGACTTTTTTAGCAACATAAGAAATATAGAGTATCTCTACAAAAATATAGGGTGTTATCTTATGAATTCAGGTAGCCATTTAAAGAAAATTTAATGCCATTGTTTTTAAAGAAATAACAATGTAATTACATCACATTTTAAAGAAATAGCAATGTGATATATACATGAGGTTGAAATACTATTTCAGTTAAATTCATCTCTCATCATTGTAAAGAAATACTCATATTAGGAAAGAAATATTTTAAAAAGTAAAATCACCAAGACTCTCTCATCTACTTCTCCATTTGTACATATGTATTTTTACATATCAGTGTTCTTTTCTCCTTACTAGTCATAAGCCATTAATAAATATTATGCACAAAGACATAAGAATCCATTCTATCCTTAATTACATCAAAACCAAATGGTAAATAATAGACATAAAATCAACAATTTCAAAAAATGTGCATTATCTTTTGAAGAAAACAAATCAGAAATTGCAAAGCATAAACCTGATAGGTTAGAGTAGAAAAACTTGATATCTGGAAGGCAAAAGCAATGTTAAAATATATATCTCTGGTCAAAAGATATCTACATTTGTTGCCTACCTAGCTTCCTTTCCCTTATTTCCATGTTTCCACGGTATCTTATTTTTGTTCAGATGTCCTCACCCCCACTCCACTCCCCACAGCTCATTTGCTTTAAGGGAAGTCATCAGCCATCAAAGGTAAGATCACACCCTGATTACTTAGTACACTCAGTACTTCTAATTATTATGAGGGAAGCCAGCCATGGCACCAAGCTGACACATAAAGGAGAGACGCTTCAGAGAATTAAGGCAGAGATTGCTGAAACCATAGCTGAAATCTACCCTGCCTCTGGACTTTTTTTCTTATTTGAACCAGTGAACTCCCAGTATTAATTTGCTAGGGCTACTGGAACAAGCTGGGTGGTTTAAATGACAGAAATTGATTGCCTCACAGTTCTGGAAGCCAGAAGTCTGAACCAAGGTGTCAGCATGGTTCCTTCTGAGGCATCAAGGAAGAATCTGTTTCATGCCTCTCCCCTACTTGGATGATTTGCTGATAATCTTCCATGGTCCTTGACTTGTAAAAGCATCATCCTGATCTCTGCCTTCTTCACATGGTGCTCTCTGTGCGTGTGCGTGTGTGTGTATGTGTGTGTGTATATATGCACATGTGTGTGTATCCAAAATTTTCTCCTTTTAAATGAACACCAGTCATCTTGCATAAGGCACCCACTGTACTCCAAAAGAGGAAGGGATAAAAGAAGCTCCAATTTCAGTGGCTTAAATATAATTCATGTTTCTTACTCTTAAGTCCAACAATGAACTTACTAACTAGGTGGCTTTCTGGAGCACCTACCTCTCCCTACTGAGTGACTCCAGGATCCATCTTGCATCACCAAATTTAACACATAATCTCAAAAGTCATTGTATTAGTTTCCTAGGGTTGTCACAACAAATTAAAACAAACTTATAATTGAGAATAGCAGAAATTTATTCTCTAAGTTTGGAGACCAGAAGTTCAAAATCAAAGCACTGCTGGAGAAATCCATGCCTCTGTCTTAATTTCTGATTGCTGCTGGCAGACCAGAAATTATATGATGAATTCAGAAGAACAATGATTGGAAAGAACCCGCTTTAAACTCCCCAGCCCCTCTCTCATTGTTTATCACTTTACATTAGCTCTATGACAAACACTTTATATAGAGTTTCTCTCAGAAATGTTGACAAATATTATTTTATATTACTACTACTAATGAGAAAATTTAGTCTAGAAGGAGGGAATTTACTTAGCTGTACTTGGTATGTATTAAACATATGCAGTAATAAAATACTTTTCTGTATAACAGAAATGGCTATTTTAAGACTTAGATTCCTTTTCTTGACATTTCTAGGGTATGGAAGGAATAAGGTTCATTTCAATCCAATCAGTTTCAAATTCAAGTAATTTTAGGAACTGAACACCTACAAACTGGTTAGCCTTTTGAGAACACTCTTTAGAGAATGGAATCATGTCTACCTAAGAAACAGTTACAACTTGAAAACAAATACACACAATTAGTACATTTATTGTAGGTTGCATACTTCACAAAATACTTAACCTTCAACCTTTGCTATTCTGATCTATATGCTCTTAAAACTCTATGTGATAAGCATTCGAAATAAAAAATCTCTCAAAAAAAGTTTAATTGTATTTTCTGGTGATTTCATTTACCCAGATTAAAAAAAGCCAACTACTACAACTTATAAGGTGATCATTAAAGTACAAAAATGATCATAGATCATATTTATTTAATAAACTATACAAATTTAGCACACGATTTGATGACTTTGACGTATGTATGTGTAGTATGTGATCACTACAATCAAAAGGATGAATATATTTGTCATCTCCTAGTTTCCTCATGTTTATTTGAAATAAATACCTCCATCCCCTCCCCCACACTATCCCCAGAAATGAGGGATTTGCTGTCTGTGTTTTCTGTTTGTACAGTCAGTGTATAAGGAGATAAACCCTGATATTCAAATACTCTAATTTTATAACTCAAAATGGATCAAAAATTTAAATGTGAAACCTGAAACCATGAAACTCTTAGATAGGGAAAAGGATCCTTGACAGTAGTCTAGGCAATGATTTCTTGGGTAAGTCACAAAACCACAGGCAATAAAAACTAAAATAACCAAGTGGGACTACATTAAGTGAAAAAGCTCAGCACAACTAAACCAACAATCGATCAATTGAAAGGTAGAAAATATTTGCAGACCACGTATCTGATAAGGAACCAATACTGAAAATGTAGAAAGGACTCATACAGCTCAACAGCATTAAATTAAATAGTTTAATTTAAAAATGGGCAAAGGACTGAATAGATGTTTTTACAAAAAAGTTATACAAATGGCACCAGTTACATGACAAGGTGCTCAGCATCTGCCATCATCAGAGAAATGCAAATCAAGACCATAGTGAGATGTCGCCTCAAACCTTTTAGGATGGATTTTATCAAAAAGACAAGGGATAAAAAACTGTTGGCAAGAATGTGGAGACAAGGGAACCCTTATATTCTGTTGGTGGGAATGTGAATTGGCATAATCATTATGGAAAATAGTATGACAGGTCCTAAACAATCTAAAAATTAAACTACTATATGATTCAGCAATCCCATGCCTGGTTATACCTCCAAAGAAATCGAAATCATTATCTCAACAAATTCTTTAGTAAAAAGTGCAAAACATAGACTTATTCAGGTATTTCTAAAACAAACACTAACTCCTGAATTAGCTAAATCATGGAGTTATGATTGTGGGGTTAGTGTGGTCTTTAGTATTTTCTTATTGCAGCTAACAAAAACATAGTTTAAACAATTGATAATAGTTCTTTAAAAAAATAATAAGCCATTGGCTTACTTAGTTGAAAAGCCTGGAGTTAAACTTACTTCAGACATAGCTGAATCTAGGTGATAAAATGGTTTTATTAGTTTTCATATCATGTCATATATTTCAGAATTCTCATAGTATATGGTCACAACAGAGGAAGAAAGTATCATTCCAAACAGCATCTCATGGAAATCTATAGATGATTCAAACTGGCCTATATAGGTTCATTTGGCCGTTTTCAATCAATATCTGAGTACAGAAAGGGAAGTCCTACCATGACTGATCAAGTCTAGGTAATGGGCCTGCTCCTTGGTCCAGGCAGATGCCATCGGCTCTATAAAACTTTGTCTCAGCAAGGTCACTCTGAACTGTGAAGAGAGCAGTTCTGACAGGAATGCCCAGCCGTGTTACTTCTCTCAAACTCTGTACCAAAACATTAACATTGATTTTCAATTTGAAATTGTCATAAAAAAAGCATGCATTACTTTTGAATAATAAAACCTATAGAAACTGTCACCGTTTTGAAAATGTAGTTTGTTAGATTAAATTAAAAATTATAGTAACCATGCTATTATTTCTCTTCTGATCACATTCTGAAGCTCATTCACTGGAATAATGTACTTCATAATTACATAGTTCTCAGCCCATCAATTTCCAGAAATGTGGCTCAGAGGAGAACCATCTGGTCTTTATTAGTCAGATGTCATAGGGACAGTACATCTAATCTGAAGACATCAAAATAGAATCCCTCCATGAAGAGATTTATGTGACACTGCCATTCTCATCCTGCTTATTTAGACAAGGGCTAGTGTCTTCTATCTGTGTGTAGTCAGCCAGCTAATTGTGTGTATTTGTTTTCAAGTTCATAATTGACTACATCTATTTGTAGCCTTAGAAATCAGAAAGTCCACTATTATCTCTTTTGATAATCACAGGCAGTTTCAGAAGCAAATCAACTCTGAGACAGAAGGAAGGAAGGAAGTCACAAAGGCAACTTTCAAAATTGCCATTGACTGAGATGTATAAATGGCAAGAAGAAATGGAAGCTAATTATGAGTTAATTAGCTGGGTAAAATATCACAGTATTGAAAAAAGTTATCAAATCAGCCCTTTCCCTTTTATATTTATTTCCCAGTGAAGCAAGCTACTTTCTCTGATGCAGGAGCAATGTTTATTTAGCAGAACTAAATGAGTAAGAGATATATACTATTGCAAACACTTAAAGCAATGACAGGGTTATTGACCCATTGCTTAACCAGTAGAAATAATTGAGGCAATACATATAATTGTACTTTATATCCTGCTTTTTCCATTTAGGTTTTTCTCCTGAGCATTTCCAAATACCATTAAAATGCTTTGTCAAAATATTTTGAATTGCCACATAGTATTTCACTGAACCACTTTACCATTATTTACTTAACCAGTTTCTTCTTTTGAATGTTTCTATTTTCACAAATCCATAATCAAACTTTTTTCTGTACTCAGGAATATTTCCAGAAGTTATAACTGAGATAGATAAGGTTACTAAGATTTAGAAGATCTTGACACAATCCAAAATTGTTCAAAAAAAATGACACTGAATTACACTACACTGAATATAAAAATTATAAACTAAAGGGATTATAATTCTTTGATAAAAGTTTTTAGCTTTTGCATTCTCATTCAACTTACGTGGTTTTTATTTTTCCTAATCAAGGCATGAACATTTAATTTCTTAAAATATAAATGTTCTTTATATATATTTTTAAAGTTCTTCCTTGGACATAAAATAGTAAGACTTATAATGTTCAATGCAGGGTAATTATAAAAACAAAACAAAGAGAACACCAAACCCCCCCCCAAATTAATTTCCCTTTGATAATAAAAAGATAGTAAAATCTAATATCCTGAGAACTTTACTACCTATAACAGCTTATACAAGGCTTCTTTCATATAAGTAAATATTTATGTGCAATATATACTTCTGCCTTATTTTTCTTTTGCTTTTGTTTCATGTTTTCATAAAATTTTGAGCAAGGATGTGGAGGTACTAATTTTTCTGATATGTTTCTGACATTAAAATAATCACTAATATCTATTGGAAATGAATGATTTAAAAGGATAAAAATTTTCCAAAATTATAATTTGAATGTGGTCTTTGACAAGGCATAACAAATATGCAAGCAAGGAAGAAGGAGGGAGAGAGAAAATAAGAATCATTCCTGCTACCATCATGGGGAAAAACTAGGTTGAAAAAGCAAAATGGTTCAAAAACACAAACCCTATCAAAGCAGAATGGAAAACAGCTCAGGCTTAGGGTAGTAGGAATCATGCTCTGTAAGCCAGATGAGTAAGAGTCCTTACCTCAATGAAAGAAAGAGAAAGAGAAGGAAGAAAAGAAAAAGAGAACAATTAAAGCAATAGCTGAATAAATATTTAGTTTTAGGTATTTCAATGTTATCTGGATTTAGGGTAATTAATATTTTTCCAAAAAAAAATCACATTTCTCCTGAATATAAATAGCAAAACCAAGTTCTCCAAGGCTATTACTGGGATTATTTTTTCTACTGTGATTCAATTAACCCATAGTCTTGAAGTTAGAAAGAAACAAGAGAAGGTAAAAAAGGAAAGGGAAGAGAATAGAGAAAAGAATAAGGAAAAAAAGAAAAAAAGACAAGAAAATTGTCTTTAGTAAAAACATCAAGCTTCAAAGACTGATACACATTCACTTCAATCTGTTTTATTGTTCCACAAAATTATTTTATACTTTTCTAAGCCGGATATTTGCAATATAGCAAAAAGGTATTGATATAGTGCCTTATCTGGAACATAAGATAGAATTGGTCAGTAGGCACCAAGCGTAGAAATTAACGTTTACTTTCTATACTATTTAAGGACTGACAAGTGTTCATCATTCTAACCCAAGAAAATGTGGGTTGAACAGGAAAATAAAAGTTAAAGGAAATTAATATCACTTAAATATCATCTGTATATTAGTTCGTGAGGGCTATCATAAAAAAATACCATAAATCCTGTGGCTTAAACAGCAGAAATTACTTTTTGTTTCGTTTTGGAGGCTAGAAGTCCAGGATTAAGATGTCAGCAGGTTTAGTTTCTGTATTTTAATGCATCATGTCTTCTCACAGAACATGAAGTCGTCCTTGTTTATTATGTATCTATGGTAATTTCCAGTTTAAAATTCCCAGAAGAGGAATAGCTGTGTGAATTCGAATCGAAAAATTTAAATAATAATCCTTGTCAGAAAATTCCAAAATCTGATTGATCTTGATGTTGGTTGGCATTAGTTCATTGTCTTTTCTTCTACAGGTCATGATTTTCCCTGCTCTTGGATATGAAGGCTGAGTTTTGAAAGTATCCTGGCAGTTTGGCTATTATGTTTGAAAACTGTTTAAATCTTGTGTTTTCACAGGTAGTCATCTGTAAAGTGGAAGTGCTGGCCTCTCCTGTCTCAGGGGAAGTAGGGGAATCTCATTCCTACAGGAAAGGAGAGAGCTTCCCCTGGCTTCCACTTGGCCCTGCTTGTGGGAATGCTAGCGGAACTCCACTGAATAGAGATGAGGAATTATACTGCCTCGGCCACCCTCTGGCACCAGGTTGGCAGGAAATGCTGGGCCTGTGTAGTTATCCCAGTCCTGGCTCAATAACCAGTCTGCCTTCCACTTGCCATCCTTAAGGGTTCTTCATTGCCTCATGATTTTTTTTAATTGAAGTATAGTTGATATGCAGTATGATTTTGGTATCAAGTAGACAACAGAGTGATTGAACAGTTATCTGCATTAACAGATGCTCACGCCTGCTAGTATAGTTACTGCCTATCAATATAGAAAGATGTTACAGAATTATTGACTATATTCTCTATGCTGTACTTTCATCCTTTATGAATATTTTTCTAGGGTTATAGTTGTATTTAGTGGTAAAGAACAGGGGCAATGAGTCCACATTACCATGTAACAGACCAGAAGGCTCTCCTTATCTTTTAACTAAGTATTTCTGAGTTTATAAATATGCTATATATTTTCTGGTGTCCATCTTGAATAGCACACTATCACACACACACAGGACAGTATATGTCATATCAACAGTGGATTCATTTATTGATGCAATCAACTTCATACAACATAAGATCATATTTCTTTGAATTTATCTTAAAGAAATACAGGCACAAAGACCTGTGTTCCAGAACATAGCACAGAACTATGATCATTTAAAGAATCTAACAGCACTTTGTTACTGATCTTCAGAGAGGACATTTTCCATCTAATGGCAAGGGCTTATTAACTCTAAATGGAATAAAACCCTTCCTGCCTTTTTCTGTTTGCTTTGCCTCCTGTGGCTATTGCAGCTCTCTCCAGGTTCAAGTTTGAAATACCACAGAATGAGTAAAAGGAAACGATATTCAGAGCTGTCCCTTCCCTGCATCTTCTCTGGCTTTCATATGGAGCCTCCAGCAAGCTCCAGGCCTCCCTGCTCTTCCCTTGACCAGAGTCAGTGAGTGACTGGCTGCACATAACCTGAAGACACCTGGCCACAGCCGTTATGATGCTCTATGCCCAGTGTGGAGATGTCCAGCACATTCTATTTAGGGGGAGTATGGTATAATGGAAAGAACATGGGTTTTGCAGGTAAAAGCAACCTGGTTTTCTAAGACTACTTACTAGCCATTTGACATTTTGCAAAGTTCTTGAATTTCAGTTTCCCCTATAAGACAGAGAATATTTTCCTCCATGTTTTGAAGGAATATTAGGATTAATGTAAGAAAAAGATCATATACACAGTATAGATTTAATAAACACAACTCTTATCATTACCTGCAAAACCACAAGAAATATACATATTTCTCAGATATATATACACAGAATAGTCTAGCGGTCTGCTGATGTGCCTTTCTAATTCCCTTCTGCCTAGATCTGTTGGGTGCTTGTCTTCTCATTTGCCTTAGCACAATAAAGCATGCAGAATACTGTTCTATAAGCAGTGGTCCATGAACTACCACTTGTTTATTCAAGCCAATCACAATTTTTCTTCTCCCTTATTATGGCATCAGAGGAAATTTCCAGAGAGAACCATGTATGTCTGAAATCCACACCTTTGCTCTGTATTTCTAAAACCTGTGTATTTCTTATTACCTATTCCCTACCCAACTTATTCATGGTCCCCATTATGTATACAGTTCTGTCTTAGCTGGCCTTTAAGTTGGAAGAACATATCCTGCTTTGTATTTAATGTCTGAACTGAGCCTCACTCTCAACCTTTTGTCATCTCTCCTCGCTCATGTCACCATTCCTTCCAGGAAATTCCCCTCCCTGTCCCTCCGTAGTCGTCTCCCCTTTGATTTCCAGCATGACAGGCATTCCATAAGGCGTGGTATATTCTAGAAATAAGCATTGACAATAATAAGCCCAGTAAATGGCCCCTCTCAGCACCAGTAACATGTATGGCAGCTACTGGAGTAGCCTTTAAAGAAAGGAAAAACATTTCAAAACAAAGTTTACTTTCTTTTAAGAAGTTGGGAACTCAATGGATTTCCCACAAGGCCCAAACAAAATTAATATAGGCAATTGGTGCTTAATTTTTTTTTTAATGATTTCAGTAAGATGGATCTCATTTCTCAGTGTCCACTTCTGGGTTAGAGGTACCCACAGAGACATTTGCATGAGTTTTGGAAGGTCGAAATGGAGTGGCAGACGTCCCTCTGAAGGTTAAGCTCAGTGAGAGACTGCAAAGGCACCAGTGCGTTCTGGCTTGGCGTGGCTCACCGCGCTGTGGGTCCAGCTCTTCTTCCTGACTTCTGCTCTGTTCACAACAGTAACCCCGCACGCACTACAGTGACAGAGGCCACTGCATTCTACAGAGCTCACATCAGATCCCCTTGGTCACACGCTGGCCCCAGACTCGCTGCCCTGCAAGCTCTGACCTTTTCCCTGTACTGGTATTTAAGACGGCCAGTTAGGACTTTTCTCTGATCCTCTGGCTCCCCTTGTGGCGGTATTTCCCAAACTCCAGTCACAGTTGTGTTATGTCTAGTTCCTTATTAGATCTTTATTCTCTCATAGAACCTTATTCTGTAATTGTCATAACGGTTCTACTTCCCTGATCAAATCTTGACTGATACAGAAATGTTCTTTTTTTTAATTTCCTCTTTATAACTGTAGCTAATAGCTGTTATTTGTTTATTTCTGATTCCAAGGATTATGCTTTCTATAATGTCTGTGGACACCTAAAAATGACCTTTTAATGATAGTAGTGGAATCTTAAGTATTACATTATTATTAGAAGTGTTGTGAATATTTTACATTAAAACAAGATCTGGAGGAGAGGGTTCCAGGATATAATTTTGTGAGTTCCATGTTCTTCATGTTTGGATGATTTTGTATAGTAATTTAATCTCTTGGAATGTTAGTTTCTCTTCACATGTAAAATGGAAATAATATTTATTTCATGGAATTTTTGAATTATCTCACTCATTTAACAAAATCGCTGGCATATAGTAGGTAAAATTATTATAAGTTAACTACTATTCACAAATTCTGCACTGAGCATGTCACACACGTCACCTTTAATCTACAGAATCCAGTGTGGCAGTTTTTATAATCCTTATTTTCTGGGCAGGAAGGTCGAGGCTCAGGCCCTCTTCCCTACAGACTGAATGTCTATAAAAACATACATATTTGTCATGAGAAAAGCTCCTTTTGTCCTGTGGGAGTAATAATCAGGAAACAGACAGTAATTTTGATTCACTAGACTAACGGAAGAGGGTAGAAATGAATAAGCCAAAGAATCAGCTAACCAAAAATTATATTTACCTAATATTCAAGCATGAATCACATGCAGTTGCTGCAGCAGATTTGTTTCCTACTTAAAAACAGTGAATTGGTTTAGTGCCTTCTTGGTAAATAGGACTAGTGCAGAAAACTGAGTTAGTTCTGAAGGTTAATTGAAAAACAGGTGCAAATTGACCTCATATTCAAAACCTTCCGCTGATAATCCTCAAAAACATAATTTCCCTAAAGCCAACTAGAAATTGACAGTTTTTGAAATGACAGGAGAGCACAACGGTTTCTGAGCTAGTGCTGCAGCCATAACTATCATGAAGTTTGTAATCCGGAAAGCATGTCCTTCATTCCAGCTGTGACACCTAATAGTTTGCATTTTCAAACACATTTTCAAGCCACACAGAGACTCAGTTGTGTCATCTGTAACAGGAAATTGATATATCCTACTATTGGAATAGTGCAAACATTAACATGAAATAATATAAAAAAGGCTTTGGATATATGGGAAAAACATTTGAAAAGACATTTCACCGTAAAAATCATATAGATAGCTAGTAAGCCATAAACATATGCTTAACATCGTTAGCCATTAGGGGAATACAAATTAAAATCACAATGAACCACCACTGTATGCCTACTATAATGGCCAGAAACAAAGACAAAACCAAACCAAAACAAACAAATATAATAATATCAAGTGCTGGTGAGCATAGAAGCAACTAGAACTCTCCTACATTGATGATTGGAATGAAATATTATACAGCCACTTTGGAAAAGAGTTTGTATAAAGTAAAATGGACACGTACCATAAGACTTAGTAATCCCACTCCCAAATATTACCCAATAGAAATTAAACAGTATATTTACACAATAACTTGTACACTTAAGGTTATAGCATATTTACTCACAATCACCAAAAGTAGAAAAGATCCAAACGTCCTTCAACTGGTAATGTATAAACGAACTGCCATAAATCCATCCGAGGGAAGGCTCCCCAACAGGAAAGGGAAAAAGATTTAGTGTCACAGTGTGGAAAGCCCAACTGTATTAAGCTAAGTGAAAAAAGATAGACTCAAGGCAAAACTATGGGGATGACAGAATTGTTCTAGATCGTGACTGTGGTGATAGTCACATTAAAGTATGCTTGTGTCAAGGCTCAAAGAACTGCACACTAAAAAAATGGATTTTACTCAGTGTAAATTGTATCCCAATAAAAAGACAATCTCATATTTGTTCAGCCTTTTACCATTTACAATGCATATTTCATACATCATCTATTTGATCTTCAGACAATTTAGTTGGTAGAAATTCTCCTCCTTATTTCATAGGTAAAGAATAAAACATTGAATGTGAAAAAAACCAGGATCAGGTCCTGGTTTCCTGATTCCTAACCAGGTATTCTCTCTGGCAGATATTAAGATGCTGAAGTGCATTTTCTGAACCCAAGTTGTTTGATACTTGAAAAACACTCCATGGTAGTTTTCCCATTAAATAACTTCGCAACAAAAAAATATCCCAGAATGTCAGTTTTCATGCTACTTTTTTCTGATTCTTAGAAAAGTGTACAAATGTTGCTGGGATAATTGTTCATCCATTGAACTTTCATATTTTGTATCTTTATTCTATTGCTATTCTTTTCCTGAAAAAATAAAAGCTTAAAAAATACATCAACAAACCTCCTGCCAAACTACCGCCAGAGACCTGTTCTTGGAGATTCTAAGAATAGGCCAATTTTGTTTCTTCCTATAATCATTCCCCCTGGAGATGGTAAATTAGACAAGAAAGCAGGTAAGCTTTGAAGACAGTCAAAGCAGACATGTAGCACAGACATACTACTTTTCTTTAGTCAGGTGGACATTTATCCTGCCTCTTTTCTCCCTTAGAGAAAGAAACTCACCCAAAGAAATGTAAATACCATGCAACATGCAGAATAACCACTCCTCTCCAAAGCACAGGCACTCCCTGAGAACAGCAGCAGGTTTCTTCTCCCCCAAGATGTAACCATCAGCTGGAATGAAAAGGCCAAACCAGAAATCTAATACTTTTCTAGCCATGCAGACTGGTCACCGAAACAGTCTTTCCCCTTAACCTGTTTAATTAGAGAACGTTCTCATCTTCCACCTTCCTAATGAAATATGTGCTGATTTTAAGTGGGTTTGGGTGGCAATCCTCACAGAAATTGAGAATTTACTTTGGTTCCTTGTAACTGATGAAGCACATTGACAAAAGGGGGTTAGTGGATACAAAGACCCACAGAGCCGGTGGTGACTGGGTGTCAGACTAAGATGTGTGGGAAAGGCAGTTGGGGGGAAGAATGCTGGATTTGGAGTCACTTCCATGCCTGCTGCTTATTATTGGTAGCTTTAGGTAAGGCCTGGGGCTTTTGTTTGGTGGTTAGTCAGAACTCCTGGATTTTGAGAGAGAAAATCAACTAAATTAGCTTAGAGAAAATGGTGAGTTTATTTTAATAGTGTATATTTGATTTAGTAATTAAATTGAAGGTTTAATTTAGTGATTTGTGTATGTCTTTTGGAGCCTTAAAAGCTAGGTTAATGGGTTACCTGAAAGAGGGGCCAGAGTCTCATCAAAACACCCTGTCCCCAGGTCAACTGCTGTATCAAATTTGTGTCAGATGTCCCACTCTAGATCAATAAATTGTAATCAGAAGGATGGGCAACTAGATCAACCAACATTGAGCAGGTTCTAACCTTTGGGAAAATAAATTGTATGTGGAAGAAGGAATAATTTCTAATATAACTTCATCTGCAACCATGAAAATAGGGGTTGGGGACATCTCTAGGCAAGCAGTGGTGGGCCAGCTTTCTAGCTACTATCTAGTCTACTGCTTCTGAAAGTGTGCTGCCCAAACACCTTGTAATAGAGTTGTCAGGAATGCTTTTAAAATGTGAAGTCCTGAGCTCTGTACCAAAGTCCTCAGCTTGGGATGCAGGGCAGGAATTGGCATTTTTGTACTATTCCTTTGAATGTTCTTATGCACAGTAATATTGAGACCCAGGGCTTCATGCTTTTCCTTTATAAATGGAAAATATTAAGTTTGATACCTTCAAATCTCCCTTTTACCCTAGAAAGTAACTCTTCTTAGTAAATATAAGATGTAGAACCTATAATCTGGTTGCTCGAGACTATTTGAGAACAGGAAAAATTTGGAATTCATAGGGATAGGATCTTTGTCAAATTTGTTCACTAATGTAATCTGCACTTAGATCAGTGACTGCCATGTAGGAAGTATTCAATAAATGTGAGTTGAACTTGTTAAATTATTTAATGTTCTTATGTATATTTTCATTTAGTAGCAAAATAACACAAAAGAAAGTAGTATAAAAGAACACTTACTTTGTTGTGTAAAAAATAGGTTCATGGTGATGCTAGATCATAAGTTAGAACAATATGTTGGGAATGTGTATTCATCTCTTTACGTACTCTTTACCTACACTTCTCTTTAACTTTCATCATTTACAAGGAGCCAGGGTACCAGCTTCCACCCCAAATTCATGTCCTTTCACTTCAAGACATTCCTTCCTTCTGGGCTTATTTTGTTTTTAGTCTTAGTACCCTGAATAAATTTGCTCAGTAAAATAATGTTGATCTAAGTTTACCTTTTCTGGTCAGGCAAAGAATAATAGCAAATCTCTGTTGCTAGACAGAGATGTCAAGGTCTGAGACAGAACTCAGAAAGGCAGAACCATGATGACATATGAGTTACTGAGGATCTTGGCTATTTTATCTGATCTCCTCCATTGTTTTCTTTTTTAAATGCTAAATACATATTTTAAAATTTTCACATGATCAGTAAAACTAGTGAAATCATACAGAAAAATATACCTACTCCCCTCCATCACTTCTCTACCTCTTAAAAAGGAAAAAAAAAAGCCTACAGGCGGATATATGATATGCCTACACACAGAGAATGCGTGTATTTGTTATTTCATTGGAAAGGTATTACACACATTTTGTTATAACTTGCTTTTCTCAATTAACAGCACCAATGAATATTCCTCCAGGTTATCAGATTGTCTAAGAGCAGTTTTGTCTCATTCTTCTTAATGTTTAAGAATTTGGATTTAACTTTTACTCTTTTATTGTAAAAAGGTATTTAGGTTTTCTCCAATGCTTTACCAATATAACTCTGCTAATATAACTCTGTAATAATTTTTACACGTATTATTTAAAGACTAATGTTTAATTTTCTATTGATCAATTTTTCAAAACTGTGGATCAAAGGGCAGATATGTTTGCAATTGTAATGGGCTCTTCCAAATTAGTTTTAATAAAAATTAATATTTTTTCCAGCAATAAGTGCCCATGCCATATCTTCACCCATATTAGATATTGCTCTATTATTTTTCCCCAATTTTATAAGATAATAATGTGTCTCATTATAGCTTTAACTTTTATTTTCCTAAACTGCTGATGAAGTTGAACAGTTTTTCAAACTTTCATCCTTTTCTAAAATTAAATTTCAAGGAGCTTGGAATATTTATTTAAGTTACTCCTTCAGAAAACTCTTCAGAAACACTCCTTTTGCCTTGAGAAATGCAAAGAGATTGCTTAGCGTCACTTATGTGGATACTAACATAATAGTAGGACCACAGGAAAGGAATGGACCTCAGTCTTTATGAAGAAAAGGTGTGGGGAAAATCACGTGTACCTATGGAGCCCTTGATAAAATCCCTGGGCATTTAGCACAGTGAGCGAATAAGAGCCATTGTCCTTCCAGAAGGGCTCTGACATTTGTAAGGAGCAGGGCTGAGCTGCAACAGTTTGGAAAAAGAACCTAAATAAAGCAGAAGTACAGCCATAGAGAACCTGTGTTTTCTCATCCACGTGCCAGGCCAGACATGAATAAGTTACAGACCTGGGTGCCTAGCACAAATGAAATGCACTAAGTAATGGTTAAAGAGTCAAGTTTTCATATGTAAGTTAAATGGAGAAAAACTAGCCAACAAATAATTTGTAGTCTTGTATAAATTCTGTCCCTGCTTAGAGTGCTACATCTGCTTCTGGGAAAAACAGAAGAGCGAGCCAGACTCTAAGCAGCATGCAGAGTGCCACGCGTATGGCTCTGCCAGAGAAGCCTGCTCGTTCTCTCAGGGACCTCTTCTCTTGCTTCCTCCCTGTAGGCCATCCTGAGGAATGTCAGGCCCCTGCATGTTTAGGAAGGTACATGTATAGACTTAACTGGACAAAGTGACCTCTGGAGGCCTCTCCCATTCCTTGAAGACATTCCTCATTCCAAATACTAGACATTCACCTATTCCTCTGTAAGACTGACACATTTGGAATTCTCCCAACCTGTTGATATCTCAGTGCCCCTCAACTTGAGCTGCAGTCTCATCTAGGCCTCTGAGTAGACAGCCACCTTTGTTCTCTGGGGCCCTGTCCACAGAGCTGTCACTCTGATGGAATCTCTAGGGAGAGAGGGTGACTGGTGCAGATCCCTCTGCATGAAGATAGGTCAGTTTAGACATGTCTGGCATCTCCCTGAATGTCCTGATTCCAGGCAGACTAACCTTTCAGCAGAGAGAGCTACATTCCTGTAGAGAAGAGCTGCTTCTCTGCAGGAAAATCACATAAAGAGAATGGCACTGCTGCCCTTTGGAGAAATTAAAAGTCTGCCCAAGATACTCATTGTTTTTCTATTCTAAAAGAGATGCCCTGACGGAGTCTCACACATTCCAATCATTTGAGCTAATTGGACTAGTTTAATTTATAGGAAGGTAAGCAAAGAAAAAAAGACTACCAGAATATAATGTCACTTCTGATTTTTCCCATTTCAAGTGGATAATCTGTCACCCAGATGAGTCACTTTGTCACACTACATTACCTAATGGAATAGACCACTGCTGCCAATTCAGAAAATTCTGTCTCCTCTTTAAAACTAATTGTGACATAAACCCATTTACAATATAAGTAAGTGCTTGCCCGTTGCCAGTGTTTATCCCTGAGTAAATGAGATAGAGCAAAATCGACACATGGTGCAGGTCAAGAGGCCTGCCAAGTAACAAGAGAGAGGGTCACTTTTTGAAGATGTTGCCAGTGGGACAGGTTATTGCTAAAACAGGTTGTAGGAAGCAAATGATAAATTACAGCCTCACTTGGAGTGCTGCAGCCTCTGAAATAGTGGAGATGCAATATTGCATGGTATTAATCTTTTGGTACCTTCATCTGACTGTCCATGATATTTCATGCTTAATAATGCTATAATGATATTTTCTATCCACTGTTCCATAAAAAGAATGCCACATGAGCATATGCTGTATGAAGCAATTCATATCAAATGGAGAGAGTGAAGATTAATTTTATGTGTGGAAGATAATGTCAAAATGCTTTTACAAGTTAAGGTATGTTTTATTACACATGTAATAAGACAATATTCTGAGTCAAGTTGATAATTTAGGGTCAAATTTAGCAGATTAATATCAAGTTAATAGACATGAAGAAACAAGCAATCATTTTGGAAAAATTAAAGAATGCTATAACTCATATATTTAACTCTTACTAATTTTTCATTTTGGATATTAATGGACAAGTATGGTACCAATTATTCAATTGGACCACCAGCTATTGGACTTTTTTATAGATGTTAGGTTTTGACAATCTCCTTATTTATATATGCCTGTTCATCTAAGATAGTGAATGTCTGCTGTGTATAAGGCAATGAAGACACAAATCTAAAGAGACCCTGCATGTAAGAATTTACATTCTAATGGAAGGCAGGCCTACAAACAATAATGGCAAAATATGAGATGCATGCAGTAATTGAAGCATAAACAAAAGCAATAGGTGCTTGTGAAGAAGAACAGATAAACTAACTTGGAGGAGCAAGACAAGTCTTCAAAGATAAAGTGAACTGGATTACTAGGGAGTCTGGGAGTTTGTAATTCTAAATCTTTGGAGGGTATTCTAGGTCTACATGACAAATAATTGTATATTAGCGTAGCCACATATAACGCAGCTTTTCAAAACAAGGAATGAGTCATACAAAAAGATGCTGAGTGTGTAGAAGGAGTATATCATGATAGACCTACTAAGTTAAATTTTTTCCTAGTAAATTAGTGGAAGGAATCCAAGAATATGGAACAGAGGAATTATATGATCAGCTTTAGAAAGTAAAGAGATATTGGTTGTTCCAATAATATGTTGGAAAGTGGTGTGAGTCAAGTATAACTAAAGGGGAGGTAGCCATTAAGAAAAATACTTAAGTTGTCAAGACCCACTGGACAAGAGTCTGAATAGGACTGTGATGTCTCATCTGTGTCGCCACATGTAGGTGCATAGAGATGTTTATAGTATTCCACATTATCCTCTCAATGCCTGTGAGATTGGTAGTGATAATCTTCCTGTTATTACTGAAGTTGGCAATTTCTCTTATTATGTTAGTCTTTTTAGAGTTCTATCAATTTTGTTAATCTTTTCCAAGAAAATATTTTCTGTTTGGATTTTTCTCTTATGTTTTTTCTATTTTCAATTTTGTTGATTTCTGCTCTTATCCTTGTTTCCTTCCCTCTGCTTAATTTGGGTTTATTTGCCTCTTCCCTCCCTAATTTGTTTAAGTGGAAGCTTAATCATTTAAAACCTTCCTTGTTTGTTAATATAAGCATTTAAAGATATAAAGTTCCCTCTAGGCACTGTTTTAGTTGCACCCCTCAAATTTTTTATTTTCATTCAGTTCAAAATATTTTCTAGATTACACCAAGACTTCCTTATTTAGGTTATTTAGAGGTGTGTTGTTTAATTTCCCGCTGTTTGGAGATTGTCCTCTTATGCTTCTGTTCCAAATTTCTACTTAAATTCCATTTAGTATGAAAAAATACTTTATATGATTTCAAATCTTTAGATTTGCTAAATTTGATTTATTGCAAAGGTGTAATCTATCTTGGTAATTATTCTTAGTGCATTTGGGTGAAGTGATCTATAAGTATCAATTAGGTCTGGTTGGCTTAGGTATTCTTTAGTTCTATATTCTTGCTGATTTTCTGTCCACTACTTGTATACATCTCTGAGAAAGCAGTGTTAAACTCTCCAACTACAATTGTAGATTTATCTATATCTCCTTTTATTTCTTTTAGTTTTGGCTTCAAATATTCGTATATATTCAACATATGATATAATATATGTTATATGTTTTGAAGTTCTGTTATATGGCACATACACATCTTGAATTTTTAAGTCTTGGTGAATCATTGCTTTTATCAATCTCTGTTTTCCATGGTAAATTTTTGTTTGATATTAATGTAGCCACTATAGCTTTAATCTTGCCTTGTTTTTGCACAGCGTTTCTTTTTCTATACTCTTATTTTATCCTACATATATCATTTTTGAAGTGAATTTCTTATAGACTTCATATAGTTGGATCATGTTTTGTTCACAGTTTGAATATCTCTCCTTTAATTAGTACATTTAGACAGTAATTTAGACATTAGTATGTTCAACATTTCCATCTAAAGTAATTATTTATATCTTTATAAATAGGTATGATATTTATGCATATTTAACTTTTCCTAGCCTATTCAAAATCAATAATTTACCAATCACTTGGAAGTTAAAAATACTACTACCTCATAGGTTTCCTTGCTTTCTCCGTCTTATGCTATAATAGTTGTCTTATATCTAAACACAGTGGAAACTTCATCTGACAATGTTCTCTCTGATTTCAACTGCCAAATATATTTTAAGTAACATAAGAGAAGAATAAAACAATATTTACCCAGATTTTTTAGTATTTATATTTATATTTTATTTAAAATAGCAATCATTTTGCTCTTTCATACCTGAAGTTCCAAATTTCTTTCATTTTATGTCTACAATCAACCAATGCCCTTAGTTTTCCTTTGTCTTTATTTTATCTTTACTCCTACAGGATATGATTGTTGAGCATAAATTTCAAGATTCTTTTCTTTTAGCATTTTTAAAAATACTGTGACATTTCCTTCTGAACCCAATGACTAACCATGAGAATCCCATAGTCATTTGCATACCCATTTCCCTGTATACAGGCAATGCAGCATTTTCTCTGGATGTTTTCAAGATTTTCTTGTCTTTAGTTCTCACAGGTTTATTACAATGTATCTAACTGGATTTCCTGCTTGCTATTTGCTCAGCTTCTTGGATTTGTAGATTTGTCTTGTGCCATATGTGGAAAGTTTTCAACCATCATTTATTTCCTCAGATATATTTTTCATCCTTACTCTCTGGAACACTGATGACACAAATGTTAGACTTTTGTTGCCTTCTACAGCTTCCTCAGCCTGCTATTTTTTTTCAATATTTTTGTCTCTCTTGTTCAAACTGCATTGTTTCTATCTATCTGAGAAATTAAAAAAAAAAAACTCCTTTTTTTGTTATCTGCATTTTGCTATTAAGTTCATTAAATGAACTTTTTATGATAGTAGGTATATTTTCAATTTCTATAATTTCCTTTTGATATATATATACACACACAAATATATACATAATATATATATATATATTTTGTTGATACTTTCTCTTTTAATACTTTTTTCAAGAGTATGCATGATTCATAGAGCATTTTACAATAGCTGTTTTAAAGTCTTTGTCAGATAATTCTAATACCTGAGTCATCTTAGTGTTGGCATTTATTGATCATATTTTCCAATGGAAAGTTAAATTTTTTATGGCTCTTTCTATACTGGTCATTTTGGATCACACCCTGCATATTTTGAATATTATCATGAGATTCTGATCCTCATTTAAATCTTATGAAAATGTTAATATTTTTGTTTTAGCAGATAATTGAGTTGGTTAGTTTCAGCCACTAGTTTCAACCCACCTTCTGAGGACTATGATTCCAACATCATAACCGTTTTCAAACCATGTAGTAGTCTTCAGATTTGTCCTGGGTGTGTGCCATGTAACAGTCATTGTGAGATATGGATGGTGGTCTCTCTCTGAATTCATTTCTCAAAGTCTTTGGCATACTTATTAGAATTGGCCTCATATCCAGAATTTGGAGGTGACCTCTGGGGTACCTTATTAAGTATACTTTCTTAGATCCTTGCCTGTGCATGACTACAGTTGCGTTTGTAATTCATCCACTCTTAAATTGGGTCTACCCAGATAATCCAGAATAATTTTACCATCTTGAGGTCTTTAGCCTTAGTAACAATTGCAAAGATCCTTTACTATGTAAGGAAGCAGGTTCCTGTGATTAAGGCAAGGACATTGCTGGTGGGGCAATTATTCTGCCTACCACAGATCACCTTCTGACCCACAAAGTTCACATCTGTCTCACACAGAGAATACTTTCACCCTCTCCCAAGGTCCCTGAAAGTCACAACACATTAAGCATCAACTCTAACTCCAAAATCTCATTGATATCAGATTAAAAGTCCTAAATAAAATATAAATTAAGTAGTGGTGAAACTCTAAGTATAATTCATTCTGGTACACAATTTGACTCCATCTGTAAACATGTAAAAGTTAAGAAATAAGTTATTGACTACTCCCAAAATAAAATGGTGAGACAGGCATAGGAAAACAGTTATAGACATTCTGGCTCTAAAATGTGGAAAAGGAAAAAGAAAAAGGAGTCATTCACACCAAATATTTGAAAATCCAGCCAGGTGAATTCCATCTGCTTTCAAGGGATGGAAATAAGCCTCTTTGGCTCATGGTTCCATGCTCTTCTCCTGGACTTGCAACTCTGCCATCAGAGTCAGCCTTCCTTTTTCAGGGAATGTAGCCCATGCGTGTTGACACGTGCTTTTATCAATCTATTTCCTTCCAGGAGAATTTGCGGGGTCTTTCATTTTGTACTCTCTCTAGTCTTTTCAATCCAAGTTGGTAGAGGTTCTGCCATATAATGTTCTTAAGAGCCATGCTGGGTTCCTATGTATGTTAGTGGGGATTCACTCCATTAAGCAAGAAACTCATCTACAGATCTTTCCAAGATAACCCCTTTTCTGGTGTTTATTTTTACTGAAATGGCTGAGGGAACATGCCCTATGCCACTGAGATGCTGTCTGGTAGCCAGATCTATGAGTCATGCCTTGAATCTCTTCAAAGAGTACTTGTGTGACAGGATGCTCTGAGCTTTTCATCTTCTTAAAATTTACCAAAGGTTTTATATCCACATCCTCAGTCTTTTCTCAAGAGCATGCTTTTCTGAAGGATATCTCTTAATTTTAGCAGTTTTTTCCATCTGGATAGGCTGAAAATTTCCAAAACCATCAAATCTTAGTTTCTTATTTAACAGTTCTTCCCTTAGTTTAGCTCTCTCTTACTTTAGTATCAGCAGGAAGAAGAAACCAGCCCACATCTCTAACACTTTACTTGGAAACCACCTCGGCTAAATGTCCAATGTCATCATGTACAAGTTCTGCTTCCCACCTGCCTGTGGGACACATTTGCTTGGTGCTCACTGCCACCCTAGGACCAGGATTTCCTCTTCTTCACTTTCTAATAATATTTTCCTCATTTCCTTCTGAGCGCTCAACAGCAGAGACTTAAAGGCTCTTCTTTCTTTTAACCATCTGTGCACAATACTTTAAGAATTTTCTGAGATGACTTATGTTTTTCTACCATGCTTCTCATGTCCCCTGAGCCTTCACTGACATAATCTTTAATATCTACATTTCGGTTAACAGTCTGTTGGAGGCAATCTGTACATTTTCTATCACGTTTCTCAAAATTCTTCCAGTCTCTGTTCAATGCCCAATTCCCAAGCCACTTCTCATTTTTAGGAATTTAGTAAAATTCACCAAATATTTATGTTTTCTATTGCTGCTATAACACATTTTCACAACCTTAGCATTTAGGAGAATGCAGTAAGCCAGATATCTAACAGGGGTCTCAGAAAGGTAAAATCAAGGTATCAGGAGGGCTGCATCCTTTCTTGGGACGAGGGCAGGAAAGCCATTCCCTTGCCTCTTCCAGGTCCTAGATGTCCCCGACATTCCTGGGCTCATAGCCCCCACTGCCCACCATCTTCAAAGCCAAGAGCTTTCTCGAATCCTTTTGCAGTCCTCAT
Organism: Smutsia gigantea; assembly: GCA_032199065.1. Lineage (NCBI taxonomy): Eukaryota > Metazoa > Chordata > Mammalia > Pholidota > Manidae > Smutsia > Smutsia gigantea. The sequence goes on along the minus strand of JAVSCE010018196.1, from coordinate 414,765 downwards.
ATCTTTGACTAACTACAGCTGAGAGAGTTTCTCCATTTTTAACAACTCATATAATTAGGTTGGGCCCATCTGGATAATCCACAATAATTTCCCCATCCCAAGGTGCTTAATCTTAATCACATCTGCAAAATCCATTTTGTCATGTAAAGTAACATATTTATAGGTTTTAGGATTAGGACAGAGACAACATTTTCTTATTTTGAGGGAGAGGAGAGGGGATGGACACTGTTCTGACAGCCTCACTGTGGAACTCATTGTGCCATAATAAACTTAGAAGTTGATCAGATAAATGGAGAAAATATTCTGTTCTTGATAAATCATGTTAAGAAAGCTGAGAATACTACATTTCCTTATGTAGTGGGTTAAGAAATGAGACAAATCAGGAAAGATCTTGGTTGAAGGAGTGATTAAACTCATTTATAATAAACACATATGCATAAATTCTCTACTGTGGCATTTCCCAGCTATTTGACAATTTCAGGTGCTGTGGACAGTTGAATAAAATCTTAAAGCCAGTTTTAAAAAGCTATTTTGAAGAGGAAAATAGGTCAGAAATTGAGCTTCTATCCAATCTGTCCCCATGTGCAGGCAGATGTGCTTCAAGAAAGTGTTAGCACTGAGAGCTCAGTTACAGGAGACATAGTGTCTCTTTATAGAAACTCAAGCTAATGAAATTAAGATTAATAATTCAGGAAGATGGAATAAGTAAATGAGATTTGTTCAAAGGCTGTAAGGAAAGTGTGGATAATAAAAATAAAAGTTATTTCATCAAACTCTCTGGACTATTGAATGAGTTCTTAAGTATTGAAAGAAACAATTTTCATATAAACAAAATGAAGTCATACTCCAAGCAACTATAGTGACTGACTTCTCAAAAGCCATTTCCAATCTATGTTTCCCATGCTGCCTTTAACTATAAAGGTTTGAAACATAAAAGTCTATATTCCCTGGTCTCCCTTAGAGCTCTGCATGTCCAGGACATCCAGTTTGATCCTATAAGAAAAAGTTTAGGTCATCTGTAAGATTCAGCCAGATAACACTTTGCTTCTTGGCTATAGCCCTACCATGTCTCCCTCCTTCCTGCCTTAGAAGGGAACATGATGAGAACTTGGAGAGTCATCTTGTTACCATAATGTCATGATGAGGAGAATTGCAGAGGTGCTGGCCTGAACACCATGAGGAAACTATCATTCGAGCTACTATAAATTGAATCTTCTTTGAGTCTGATCTTAACACTTTTCTAATTAATAAAGTTAGTGAAACACGTGTAATTTTAGTTTCCTAAAAATATTTAAGGAATTGAATGAATGTTAGAAGCCTGAATAGCGGGGAGTGCAAGTGACTCCTAATCATTGAATACAGTGAATCATTGAATATCATTCTTATATACTGATCTAGGACCTCTGTCAGAGAGAGCCAGGCTGAGCAAGGGAAATGGGGCAGGCCCAACTCATGCTATTGGGAATAGGATATAATTACCAATATCACAGTGAGTTGAAAAATGGAGAAATTAGAAAACAAACTATATAATCAGAGGAGAAGGCATAGTTTTAGGCCATGATGATCTTAGAGGCAAACAATAAACTTTCTCTAATTTTCAGCAATCATGCTTGAGTTGTATTCTATCAATTTTATGGATTTTTTTCACAAAAATTCTGTATTTTTAACAACATACCTTTCTTTGAGGATGTCAAATTCATGAAAAGAATTTTGAAAGAAACTCTATTTTCATGGGAAATGCATCTGTATTTTGAATGTGTCAGCAGCCTACCTGGCTTTAACAGGATCTTATTCATATCAAGTAGACTCCAAGAGATATATCAGAAAAAAGGACAAATGCCAGGGTTAGCATTCTTTATTTGGGAAAGGTATGAACAACTGAACTGCATTTTCTACAAAATCTGACACTTCCCACTTACAGCATCTGGTAAGTTTAAAAATATCTCTGCAATGATCCAGATTTGTATTCAGATGTCCTCCAGCTACTTTGCATGCAACTGAGGGGATAATTGACACTATTCTAGTTTATAGGGAAGTAATAGATTCTAGTTATATTGGAACATTAATTTGTTAAATAGTTATGAACAGCTTCCACCCCTCCTTAAGAACCATCACCACTAAAACTCTACTGCCTCCATTTGGGTGTTTGATTTGGGCATTCCGCATGCTCCATAAGAAATAATTTAATATGTCTGTGAGACAGATGACAGGGTTTGGATCTTTTCTCCTGGGAGATTTAACCTGGAAATTCTTTTTAATGCTAATGGAAGTTATTCATGTCAAGGCTAGCATATTGATGGAAGAATACACTCCTAAATCTGTTTTTAGAGTTTGTGTATACTTTGAAGAATTTTACCAGCATATGGTCCTTAAAGATTTGTTGTCAGTCAGTCTGTAGTGGTTACAAAGTCACGTGTATATTGTTCTTACAGGTACTCCATACCTCCAATCTAGGAAAGATCGTTAATAAGGTGTTAAATCCTAGAAGAAAGGTAAGAGAAATAACCAGTGTGATAAGATAGATTCCCATTTATCTTTACACTCCATACAACAGCAACTTGGAGAGATGTAGATGGCTATTAGGCAAGTGTTGGATGTATTTTCCCTCACTTTTTCTACAAAATCATGAATGAAACAAAGGAAGGATTACGCCAGAAACTGTTACTCTGGTTAAGAGATTAGGCTGCCAGGGTTCAAATTCTAGCCACGCCCCTTTCTGACTGCATCATGTTAAGAAACTTATTTAATATCTCTTTGCCTCAGTTCCTCATTTGTTAAGTGGGTAAACAATAATATAGATACTTTGAATTAAAACTAGTTCATATATTTAAAGCTTGGCATATGGTAAAGCATTGAATAATTTTAGCTCTTCTTGCTAGGAAGTTTATTATTAAGGTTGTTCTGCATTTCAGAGAATTATTTACAGCCTTTTACGTGTTAAAAGAAAATGATTGCTCTTGCTTAACATATATGTCCTTTTTTCTGTGGGAAGTGTGGAGAGAAGAAAATGTGACACTGTATGTGACCAGGTTTTGAAGCATAAATATTATATAAACATAAATGATTACTGTCGTCATCTGTGCGGTAACAGATTTAATATCAAGGGCTTTAACAAAGACTGAAAAGGCTCACTCCTTTTCTTAAGTTCAGCTCTGCACCTGCAAAAAAACCAACCTCACTTAACAGTGTGTGGCTTATCTAAATATTGCACATTTTGTAAATCATGATTATTTGCTCAGTTTTCATCCAGAAATCTGGTGCGTTATCAGATGTATCACCACAGATTCCATCTCAATTTTCTTCTTATTGTAACTACTAGAAATACTCCTACCTTTTTTTCTTCAAAATATAGTAATCAATGTTCCAAAGAACAGGAATAATAAATTATGAAGTGTCTGATAAATTACCATAGAGGAAAGCTTCAAAGTATCTGCACAGTTTGGTTTGGACTTTATCATAGTTGATGTGATAGGAAGAATGAAATGTCACACACAAACATGTCACACACTAAGCCCCCAAATCTGTGAATACTTTATATAGCAAAGGGGATTTTTATGATGTGATTAAGGTTGTGGACTTAAGAGGGAGGGATTCTCATAAATTTTCAGATAAACCCAATGTAATCTCACAAGTTCTTAAAAACTGAGAGCCTTTCCCAGCTATGATCAGAGAGATGTGACTAGGAGAAAAGGTAGGAGAGCTCCAAAGTAAGAAAGGGATTTAGTTCACTGCTTCTGACCTGACATTGGAGAAGGGGGCCATGAGCCAAGGAATGTGGGCAGTCTCTAGAAATGGAGAACAGCTCTAAGCTGACTGCAAGGAGTCAGAGACTTCATTCCTATAACCTCAAGGACATAAATTCCCAATAATGAGAATGCATAGGGAAATAGGTTCTTTCTGAAAGGAGCACAATCTTGACTGCCTATTTGGGACGTCTAATCTCTAGGACTGTAATATAATAAATTGTGTTTTTTAAGCTTCTAAATTTGTGGCAATTAATTACAGCAGGAATACAATATAATATAGCTGATATACAGTATGCACTATGTGTTTATTACTTAATGATTATATTTTCTATAATTACATAATAATATTTACCATTGTTATATGATTACTAATTAGTTTAATGTAATCATGTGATACCTAGAACAATTCTTGTCCTCAGTTTATGTATGTAGCTCATCCTTGTGAAATAATATCTGAGCTCTGCTCTATATGCTTGTATTTGGATACTCACAGAAGCAATGATGGGCTTGAAGGTGTAATTCTTTGAGAAGATAAGCAGGAGATGGCAATTAGCCTCAGAACAAGTGAGTATTCTGGGCATTTGGATAGCAAAGTGTAGAGCAAAGGCAGCTGTGAGCCAACTTAGAGAAGGCTGTCAAGACTGTTTCTTTTAGAAGATGCTTGGAAGTTCTCAAAAACTGGAGAAATCCAGTACCTGGGAACAGTTAATCAATTCCAATGTTGGAGTTAGAGAGCTCAACAAGAACGAACATTCTCTGCTACCTTTTGGTCCACAAGAGCATTTAAATGGGTCCCTGAAATATCACTTCCGTCATTTCTGATGGCTTCACTCTGAGAAGGCGGGATGTGCTGTGCCCAGGAATCTAGGAATTTGTATTTACAAGGTCCTGATGAGGACTCTACTGGTCAGGCTATCTAAATTGAAACCTTGTCAAAACTCCTGATTACCCTATCTTACTACATTTTCTCCTTAGCACATGCCTCAATATAATATAAATATAATCAGAAGGAGTCTGACCCCATTTTTAAGTGTTTGACTGCTGAGAGCTTTAAGCCTCACTGCCTCCCATCTTCTCTCATGCTCCACATCTGGCAAGCTGGTCCAAAAGCCTGGGTGCTCCATGTAGACACTAGTAGGAGATTCCAACTTCCAAGCATCTGCCCATGGGTGGGAACTCCCACCTGGCATCAACCCTTACCCACAGTCAAACTGATGTCAGTCTCCTTTCCTTACTCTCTCCAGCCACTCCAGACCTGCTTGAAAGACCTCCTCCACTCTCCTCACAGACCCCAATCATGTAATAAGCCTTTTCATGCCTTCTTTATGTGTGTGTGTGTGTGTGTGTGTGTGTATGTGATCAACAGCTTCAATATCTCAACCAAATTTGGCATGGAAGCTCCTCCAGATTTTGAAAGACAACCATATATAAAATATTTCCCTAATTTGTCTTTGCCTGTATTTACATTAGAATATAAACCCAATGAGGAAAACTATTCTGTCCATATTGTTCATTGCACTGAGAACAGTGTAGAGCATATATATACATAAGGTACTCAATTAATTGGGATTACATGTGTGAGCGGGTATATATGAATGATTTCTTTCTCAGCAAAGTAGGTATTAAAGAAGCAAAAATAATTACCTTAATCATTCACTTATTTTTTTGTAATGAAACAATGTTAAAAAATTAAAATCATAAAATCACTACAGTTCCAAACTTTTGAAAATGAACTATACTCTAAGAAATGGAGTGCAATGCCAAATAAAGGACTTGGTATCTCTAATATTTCCTAAAATAGTCAGAAAATATTTATTGAGTATCATGTCCCAGGCAGTATTATAGGTACTAGGTACTTAATAATGCTTATAAATACTAAGTACTAGTAACATAAGTACTGGGTTCCTGTGGTGAATAAGACAGTTAGGAACCTTGATCTCATGGAGCTGAATTCCAGCTATCTTTCTAATATACTTCTCTTTTTTCAAAAGTGAAGATACTAGATTCTGAACTCTATCAGCTTAGGAACTCAATTATAAATAATTAAAAATTAATAACCTCTTTAGCTTTCTCAAAAATAGTATTTTTTTATTCAGTTGTCCAAAAATATCTCATTGATTGACAAGACAGAGATGACCCTCTATTCCCTCTATCTTTTCCTCTTCCTGAGCATGAGAGAAAACTGCATTCACTGATTGTTGGTAGAAACATATATAAATGTCTTCTGTCCAATTATAGACAGAAGTTCATTGTAAGCTACATCCAATCCTGACCTTAAAAATTATGCATGCAAAAAGAGGATTAAAGATGGCAGCATGAGAGGTGAAAGAGAGGCTTCCTCCTAAAACCGCATATAATACAAAAATATAATTAATACAATTACTCCTGAAAGAGCAAAAGGAAAGAGGACTGTGCCAGACTGCATACACCTGGAGAAAAGAGCAGACCTCACAGAACAGGGTAACATACCAGAGCTGTGGCCAGGCAGGATCCAAGCCCTTCCCCCACACCAGCTCACCCGTGGGAGGAAGAGAAATGGAGTGGGGAGGGAGTGGAAGCCTGGAACTGCTGAATACCTAAGTCTGGAGATCTGCTCTGGGAGCACAAACCTACATATCATGGTGCTTGCATGGTACTCTCATGATTAGGGATCGGAAAGCTAAGACAGGCAGAATTCCTGGAGAGACTGAGATTCCAGCCATTTGGGGAAAGCAGGGATCCATATACAGCAGCTCTGGAACAAAAGATAGGTGGACAGTCTGAGAGACTTCATAACAAGGAAGCCCTTAGCAAGAGGGCTGCTAAAGGGGCAAGGATTGCACAGAACTTACTGCTCAGGAGAAAGGTCAGGTAGACAAAGTTGTCCAGCTGCAATCTGCCCATCAGTTTGGGAGCTTTCACCTTCTTCAGGTGCTCCACAGCTGGCTGGCTGGTTACACAGCTCCAAGGACCCCCTCCGTGATACACAGCCTACTGCACCTTTCTCACGGCCAGCCCTACCTGGCTCGCAAACAAGCAAATCCTACGTAGGTGTTAGGCCAGCCAGAGGAAATATCTGTCTACAGCAACTACAAACGCAAAGCATAGAGGCTTATACCTGTGTGCTCGGCCCACTGGTTCAAGCAGTGGAGTGAGGCATAGGGGACTGGAAGCAGGAAACCAGCTCTTTCCTCTCTCCAGACACCAATACCACTCCCCCGTGACTCCCAACATGGCTTCAAGGGCTGAGCACCTCCAGAGAGTAGAGCTTCTGGGCACTAGAGGGCGCCATATACAAATATGAAAAACCAAAGGAACCTGGTTCAAAGTAAAACTATTAATACAACCCTGAGAAATATTTAAATGATATCAAACTCATGAATCTTCCTGAAAGGGAGTTCAAAATAAAAGTCATTAACATACTCATGGAGGTATGGAAAGATATTCAAGAACTCAGGAATTAATTCCAGTCAGAGATCCAATCATTGAAGAGCACAGTGGAGGGTTTTAGAAGCAGATTAGATATGGTGTAGGAGATGATAAATTAAATAGAAACTAGAGAAGAGGAATACAAAGAAGCTGAGGCACAGAGAGAAAAAAGGATCTCTAAGAAAGAAAGAATACTGAGAGAACTGTGTGAAAAATCCAAACGGAACAATATTTGCATTATAGGGGTACCAGAAGAAGAAGAGAGAGAAAAAGGGATAGAAAGTGTCTTCGAGGAGGTTATTGCTGAAAATTTCCCCAATCTGAGGAAGGAGATAATCTCTCAGGCCATGGATATACACAGATCTCCCAACACAAGGGACCCAAGGAAGACAACACCAAAACATATCGCAATTAAAATGGCAAAGATCAAGGATAAGGACAGACTATTAAAAGCAGCCAGAGAGAGAAATAAGGTCACATACAAAGGAAAGCCCATCAGGCTATCATCAGACTTCTCAGCAGAAACCTTACAGGCCAGAAGGGAGTGGCATAATGTATTTAATGCAATGAAGCAGAAGGGCCTCAAACCAAGAATACTTTACCCAGTAAGGTTATCATTTAAATTTGAAGGAGAGATGAAACAATTTCCAGATAAGCAAAAGCTGAGAGAATTACATCCCACAAACCATCTCTATAGTGTATCTTGAGGGACTGCTATAGATGGAAGTGTTCCTAAGGTTTAATAGCTGTCACCAGAGGTAATAAAACCACAGTAAAGAAATTAGAACAGCTAATTACTAAGCAAATGGAAAATTAAATTAACTATCCCCAAAATTAATCAAGGGATAGACAGAGAGTACAGAATATGGTACCAAATATATAAAGAATGGAGGAGAAAGAAAAAGGAGAACATAAAAAGAACCTTTAGATAGTGTTTTTAATAGAATATTAAGTGAGTTAAGTTAGACTCTTGGAAGGAAGGAAATTAACCTTGAACCTTTGGTAACCACAAATCTAAAGCCTGCAATGGCAATAAATACATACCTATTAATAATCACCCTAAATGTAAATGGACTGAATGCACCAATCAAAAGACATAGAGTCACTGAATGGATAAAAAAGCAAGACCCATCTATATGCTGCCTAAAAGAGACTCACTTTAAACCCAAAGATATGCACAGACTAAAAGTGAAGGTATGGAAACAGATATTTCATGCAACTAATAGGGAGAAAAAAGCTGGAGTTGCAGTACTTATATCAGAAAAAATAGGCTTGAAAACAAAGTCACAAGAGACAAAGAAGGACATTATATAATGATAAAAGGGTCAATCCAACAAGAAGATATAACCATTACAAATATCTATGCACCCAACACAGGAGCACCTACATATGTGAAACAAATACTAACAGAATTAAAAGGGGAAATAGAATGCAGTGCATTCATTCTGGGAGACTTAAATGCTCCACTCACTCTGAAGGACAGATCAACTAGACAGAAAATAAGTAAGGAGACAGAGGCACTGCACAACACATTAGAACAGATGGACCTAACAGACATCTACAGAACTCTACACCCAAAAGCAGCAGAATACACATTCTTCTCAAGTACACATAGAACACTTTCAAAAATAGATCACATCCTAGGCCTGAAAAAGACTTAGTAAATCCCAAAAGATTGAAAGAGTACCAATCAGTTTCTCAGACCACATAGGTATGAAAATAGAAATGAGTTACATAAAGAAGATGAAAAATCCCACAAACACATGGAGGCTTCACAACATGCTCCTAAATAATCAATGGATAAATGAAAAAATAAAATCAGGGATCAAGCAATATATGGAGACGAATGACAACAATAAGTCAACACTGCAAAATCAGTGGAATACAGGGAAGGCAGTGCTGAGAGGAAAGTATATTACAATACAGGCCTACCTCAGGAAAGAAGAAAAATCTCTTATGAACAGTCTAAACTCACAATTAACGAAAATAGAAAAGGAAGAACAAATGAGACCCAAAGTCAGGAGAAGGAAGGACATAATAAAGATTAGAGCAGAAATAAATTAAATTGAGAAGAATAAAATAATAGAAAAAAAATCAGTGAAAGCAAGAGCTGGTTCTTTGAGAAAATAAACAAAATAGATAAACCCCTAGGCAGACTTATCATGAAAAAAGGAGAGTCTACTCACATAAACAGAATCAGAAATGAGAAAGGAAAAATCACTACGGATAACACAGAAATACAAAGAATTATTAGAGAATACTATGAAAAATTATATGCTAACATACTGGATAACCTAGAAGAAATGGATAAGTTTATAGAAAAATATAACCTTCCAAGGCTGACCCAAAAAGAAACAGAAAATCTGAACAGACCAATTACCAGCAATGAAATTGAACTGGTAATCAAAAACCTAACTAAGAACAAATCCCTGAATGAGATGGCTTCAATGCTGAATTTTATCAAACATTTAGTGAAGACCTAATACCCATCCTCCTTAAAGTTTTCCAAAGAGTAGAAGAAGAGTGAATACTTGCAAACTCATTCTATGAGGCCAGCATCACTCTAATACCAAAATGAGGCAATGACATGACAAAAAAAGAAAATTACAAACCAATATCCCTGATGAGCATAAATGCAAAACTACTCAAAAAAATATTAGCAAACCAAATTCAAAAGTACACCAAAAATATCATCCATCATGATCAAGCAGGGTTTATTCCAGGGATGCAAACATGGTACAATATTTGAAAATCCATCAACATCATCCACCACATCAACAAAATGAAGGACAGAAACCACATCATCATGTCCATAGATGCTGAAAAAGCATTTGACAAAATTCAACACCCATTCACGGTAAAAATTCTCAACAAAATGGGTATAGAGGGCAAGTACCTCAACATAATAAAGGCTATATATGACAAAGCCACAGCCAACATTATACTTAACAGTGAGAAGTTGAAAGCTGTTCCTTTAAGATCAGGAACAAGACAAGAATACCCACTCTCCCCATTTCTATTCAACATAGTACTGGAGGTCCTAGCCACGGCAATCAGACAACACAAAGTAATAAAAGGCATCCAGATTGACAGCAAAGAAGTTAAACTGTCCCTGTTTGCAGATGACATGATATTGTACAGAAAAAACCCTAAAGAATCCAGTCCAAAACTACTAGATCTAATATCTGACTGAATTCAGCAAAGTTGCCGGATACAAAATTAACACACAGAAATCTGTGGCACTCCTATAAACTAACAATGAACTAGCTGAGAGAGAAATCAGGAAAACAATTCCATTTACAGTTGCATCAAAAAGAATAAAATACCTAGGAATAAACCTAACCCCTGAAGTGAGGGACCTATACTCTGAAAACTACAAGACACTCATGAGAGAAATTAAAGAAGATAACAATAAATGGAAACACATCCCATGCTCATGGATAGGAAGAATTAATATTGTCAAAATGGCCATCCTGCCTAAAGCAATCTACAGATTCAATGCAATTCCTATCAAAATACCAACAGCATTTTTCAATGAACTAGAGAAAATCATTCTAAAATTCATATGGAATCACAAAAGACCCCGAATAGCCAAAGGAATCCTGAGAAGGAAGAATAAAGCTGGGGGATTATGCTCCCCAACTTCAAGCTCTACTAAAAATCCATAGTAATCAAGACAATTTGGTACTGGCACAAGAAGAGACCCATAGACCAATGGAACAGACTAGAGAGCCCAGATATAAACCCAAGCATATATGGTCAATTAATGTATGATAAAGGAGCCATGGACTTACAATGGGGAAATTACAGCCTCTTCAACAACTGGTGTTGGCAAAACTGGACAGCTACATGCAAGAGAATGAAACTGGATTATTGTTTAACCCCATACATAAAAGTAAACTTGAAATGGTTCAAAGGCATGAATGTAAGTCATGAAGCCATAAAACTCTTAGAAGAAAACATAGGCAAAAACCTCCTGAATATAAGCATGAGCAACTTATTTCTGAATGCATCTCCTCAAGCAAGGGAAACAAAAGCAAAAATTAACTCATAGGACTACATCAAACTAAAAAGTTTCTGTATGGCAAAGGACACCATCAACAGAACAAAAAGGCATCCTAGAGTATGGGGGAATATATTTGTAAATGACATATCCGACAAGGGGTTAACATCCAAAATATATAAAGAACTTACACACCTCAACACCCAAAAAGCAAATAACCCGATTAAAAAATGGGCAGAGGATATGAAGAGACAATTCTCCAAAGAAGAAATTCAGATGGCCAACAGGCACTTGAAAAGTTGCTACACATGACTAATCATCAGGGAAGTGCAAATTAAAACCACAGTGAGATATCACCTCACACCAGTAAGGATGGCCAGCATCGAAAATTCTAAGAACAACAAATGCTGGCAAGGATATGGAGAAAGGGGAACCCTCCTATGTTGCTGGTGGGAATGTAAGCTAGTTCAACCATTGTGGAAAGTAATATGGAGGTTCCTCAAAAAACTAAAAATAGAAATACCATTTGACCTGGGGATCCCACTCCTTGGAATTTACCCAAAGAATACAACTTCTCAGATTCAAAAAGACATATGCACCCATATGTTTATTGCCACACTTTTTACAATAGCCAAGATATGGGTGCAACCTAAGTATCCATCTGTAGATGAATGGATAAAGAAGAGGTGGCACATATACACAATGGAATACTATTCAGGCATAAGAAAGAAACAAATCCTACCATTTGCAACAACATGGATGGAGCTGGAGGATATTATGCTCAGTGAAATAAGCCAGGCAGAGAAAGACAAGTGCCAAATGATTTCCCTTATTTGTGGAGTATAACAATGAAGCAAAACTGAAGGAACAAAATAGCAGCAGACTCAGAGACTCCAAGAAGGAACTAGTGGTTACCAAAGGAGAGCGGGGTCAGAGGGTGGGTGGGGAGGGAGGGAGAAGGGGATTGAGGGGTATTGTGTTTAGTACACATGGTTTGGGGGATCACGGGCAAAACAGTGAAGCACAGAGAAGGCAAATAGTGAATCTGTGGCCTTTTACTGCACTGATGGACAGTGACTGCACTGGGGTATGGGTGGGGACACGATAATATGGGTAAATGTGTAACCACATTGTTTTTTCATGTCAAACCGTCATAAGAGTGTATACCAATAATACCTTAATAAAAAAAATCATGCATGCAATACTCTCCCTTTTCCATCATGCCCTTAGATACCATGGGTTTCAGATGATTTCATGATAAGGTACAAACTGTCTGGGTCAGTGGGTCAGCCTTTGGACAAGAACCACTGAAGATAGTTCCTGCATGAGTGACTGCCACATAAGCAAGAAATACAAAGTTGTTGATTTAAGCCTTTGAGATATAGGAGTTGATTGTTATTGCAACAGAGCCTGGCTAGCCTGATTGGTCAGGAAAATGGGACTTTTATTTACTTGCTTATTCCTATGCCTAATAAAATTGTTGGTCCTATTATCTATAATGGTGAGATTTCTTTATATCAGCAATCCTATTGGCCCCTTACCATTTTTAAGAATATTGTTAAGAATATTTAGTGTGGGTATAAATGGAATTTTTCAATCTTTGTTCATTTTTCAGACTGATATTAACACATCCCCTCATTATTGACTGAACCAGCTATTCAATTTGCATAAATCAAATGGTGGATATTTCCAAGAAGAACAAAAATCTGCCACTTGGTATTTTACAACTCTGACAGAGGAATGAAAATAAAGGTCCTGCCTTAAATATTTTATTGCTCCGTTGGTTCCCTTCTCATTTTTCATTAGCTGCAGGGAATTGCCCTCTAAATGACTAATTAAGACTGGTGTCCTGAGGTACCCAGCACTCCTAAGTGATAATTACTTGAGATTAAAAGCCAAAGACCAACATACTTTAAAGTGTTTAATTGGGCAGAGTAACAAGGCTGATGTGTGTGCTTCCCTGGCTTGCAGCCAAGGTGGCTCACAAAGCAGGGTGGACCTAGTTTACGAGGAGGGGTGTCACTTTCAACTCATGCTCCTCAAATATCAGGAACCTCAGGGCGTTGCTGAATGAACATTCCTATTACAGAAGCCACATTTGAAGAAAAAGGAGAAGTATTTGAGGTGGCAGCTCTTAGAGATGTGTCCATGGAAAATTTCTCATTAATATTTCTTTTAAATCCATAAAATTTCTGTGATTTGAGGGTGATATCTTCATGGTTGCCTGTGTTGGATTAGTATAACCCTCCTTTGGAATAAGCCCTAGCAGAACATGTTTAAAATCAGCTTAAACACATTACCTTATCTTTCTGGTACATAAAGGATCATTTAGTTTCATCTACTATCTGCCACAGGGTAACTAGGTACTGGGTATAAAATGAAAAATACCTGATCCTGGACACTAAAGACGGACCTAGTCAGGGGTAAATTCCAAGGAAAAAAAAAGTCACAATTATTCATGATGAGTCTACTGGTTATTTGTGTTTCTTGAGTGGATTAAGGTCACCAGAAATGGGAAACTGATAAACCTAAAATAGTTCTTTTTTTCCAGTCCTTGCTCTTCTGTTTAGTTCTTTGTGTTGAGCTTCCCTGGTGAAGGGAAAAGCAGCAATGGATGTCACGATTTGGGAAGCTGCCTTCTAATTTCAGTGTTCAGCAACCACAGCACTAAGATTTATTTGCAGCAAGGCAATTGTTTGGGGAGCATAATTTTTACAGGACATAATGGCACTCTATGCTTTTCACAGCTTCCACTGATAACATTTGTGACACTTCAGGGGAAAGTGCAAACTCTTATAAAGCCACAAAACAGGTCTCTAAGGGGACTCATTTTAGCTCAGTTAATAAAAGGTCTCCGAGTAGTTGAAGTGAAAAACAAAAAAAAGTAAAGCACAGAGACAAAGATATCAACACAGTCCTTCTCTCAAAATAAATTACCCTGAATCCCAGAAGAGGGAGACTTGAAACGGGCATACTACATAAGGAATTCATAGGTCTTGTGGCATATTTTCTCCAACCTACTTTCTATTTAATTTTATATTGGAGTGATATCAGGAAAATTTGATTGATTTTTTTCAGGCTTATTTTATTGTTCTTTAACTTTAGTTTTGCATGATGTAGAAGGAAAAAGAAAAGGAGACATTTTGGGAATAGATACTGGAAATGCCTCTTAAGGATTTCTCAGAAGGTTGGTGTTACAATGAAAACTCATAAAGGAAAAATAAATTGCTACACATTTTCACTTTTGCCATGTGGGGCATTATAGTTCATAAATATAATTTGGTAGTTAAATAAGGACATTGGAAGTCAGATAAGTAGTTGTAAAAGATCTGACAAATTGAAAAACTCACCTGTACATTAGTTTTACACTTGTCAAATGGAAAACAAAATTTAAAGTAACTGTTTCACTTGAATTTTATATTAATTATATTCGACAAAGATATTGCATGCCTATTCAACTGTGGTAGGTGCCCTGAGATACCTTATATAACCTTCACAAATATTCTAGACTTGATAATAATAGCTTAAGAGTACTTTTTGAAGATTAACTGAGCATTTGGAACCATGTAACATGATCCTAGAGTTAGAAACAGAATTCAAAAATATTGGATCTATTTTAAATGTGACTCAAGTAAAGAGTTAATTTAAATTGTACTATTTCCTTTCTAACATAAAATGAAAAGTGTATAGGCTTGAATAGATCCCTGAAATAAAGAAGTTCACAGACATATTCAAGGTTTCACAGATAGAGGGAGAGTGAAAATTCAAACCTAATAATATCTATTACTGTATATTCAGTACTGTTTCCACTTGACCAATTTTATGATAATATAAAGGAATTATGTATGTCAAAATGTTTTCTTATGTGAAAAATAGTATAAAACATATATACATTAATTCAAGAATGATTCAATAATTCATTCTTTCAGCCACATTATTATTCTACATATACTCACATAGTAAGCACTATAGTAAGGTAGAGGACACATAAACACAAAATACAAAATGGTGTCATTCAAGTCACTCATTTTCAGCATAACACATGAGCAAGTAAAATAATAATAGTTCTAAAGTAATATGATATGAGCTAGAATGAGCATATTCTAGGTATTATAGGAATAAAGAATCATGGACCTGCCTATATATTTTGGTGGAAATAAAAGTGAAGGAAACTGTTTTGAAAACTTCCCAAAGAAGATGATTATTGTCATTTCCTCTAGCTTTATTAAGGTACAACTGACAAATAAAATTATGTATATTTAAAATGTGTACTATGATGATTTGGTATACATACACTTTGTGAAATGATTACCATGATCAAGTTAATTAACAAATCCATCCCCTCACGTGGTTACCTTTTTGGTTGTGTGGTGAGAATGTTTAAGATCTACTCTCAGCAAATTTCAAGTGTACAATTCAGTATCATTAACTATAGTCATTATGCTATACGTTAGATCCTCAGGACTGTTGATCTTACAGCTGCAAGCTTGTGTCCTTTGTTCAGAATCTCCCTAGTGCCCCCCCCACACACCTTACATATAACTTGCATTATATTAAATGGAATAAGTCAGACAGAAGACAAATACTGTATGGAATAATTTACATATGGAATTAAAAAAATGTTGAACTCTGAATCAGAAATCAGATGATTACTCACTTTACTCTTGCAGATGTGATGTCTTCCAGAATGCAAGAGAGAAGAGTGAATTCTAGGCAGAAAGACACTATTCCCAAAGATCCAGAAGGAGGAATGTGTGATTATTTGGGAAATAATTGTTATATTTTGAAACAAATATCAGATTGCCAAGACATCAACCTAGAGCAGTTCCTAGCAGCAAAATAATAACATTATTATTGTGGTTATAAAGTGACCAAATGTAGAGCATAAAGTCACTGATAGCTTTATTGGAAGGTTTCACACATGACCATTGGTGACATAGGAGAAAATATTAGATAGTTGTCACCTGTACCTCTTGAAGGCCTCAGACACAGATGAGGTTGATTGTGCTAAATATACATTTTAACTATTACAGAGAGTGTTTATGTCTCTCTACTCTAATGAATGCATATATTATTTTAAAAATATTTGCAGTTTAATAGTGAGACACTGACATCCTTTACTTTTCATTGTTTTTTACTACTAGTGATATTGGAACAAAATGTGTTAAGTTGACCACTTACATTTTTTTCTTTTGTTAATTCCTTCTTTTCGATATTTGTTGTCTATTTGTAAGAAGAGTTAGCATGGACATACCTCCAAAGTCCAAAGAAGCTGCAGTGATTATTTAAGGAGAGTGAGTGATGTGACATTTATTCAGGCTTTCTCAGGGCTGAAGTCTATGCTCCCTAATTAATTTAGGGAAATTATATGGTAACAAATGTCCATTGCATGAGATGATTTGCTTGCCTCAGGAGCCGCCAGGGTTTTAGGGAATCTGTGATGGTCATAATTCTTTAGGTAATGCCAATGCTTCCAAAATGATTCCTGCAAGTATCAGTCCCAACAAGCCCTTTAAAAACAAAAACAAAACAAAATGGGATTATTTCTATTGGCCCTATTATAAAACTTTTGATTTATAAGAATAAGGAGCACAGAAATTGTGCTCTGCCCAGGGGAAGGACGCAGCCGCCCCAGGAATAAATTGAGCGCTGGCATCTTAGAGGCCTTGATGACTGACGTAAATGGTAGTCTTTCCTCCCCCATCATCTCCCATCATAAAGTGACTGCTCTTTCGGGTGGCAGTGGGAAGGAAAGCAAGCTGAAGTGCTCTGATTATATGTTGAAGACAGGCAGTATAAGTGGTGTCTGGACAAGTAGGTGAGGGGTGGGCAATGAATTATGCTTTCAGTTTCACTACAACAAAGAAAGATTCAGAGCTCAGGTATGTTCTGGAAGTTTTGGTAGCTAGCAGTCACTCTTCCCATACTTGCCTCTTCTCTGACCTGACTGCCTCCTCAAATTATAGAACATTATAGTGACATATATCTTTCATAAGTGTTGACCCGATAGAAAAAGAATAAACATTTGTCTGTTAATTCCTTTCATGGCCAAAAATCTTTGTATTAAGTCTGATCAATACAGTTAAGCTGCTTATCAGTGGGTGAGTACTGAAACACACTTGTCCAACTTTCTCACCTCTAATATGAGAAACTCATATCGTAGTTGGTCTGACTTTCAAATGTGAATCATATATCACTGGGGTTATTTCAAATATGTTCCTGGCCCATTTTTTGTACTGAAGTTGGATACACTATACAGGAAAGTATGGTTTCTCTGTATCGGGATAACTATGACAGATAAGCACAGAAAACAAAAGAGTGGATTGAGCAAAAGAACCACTTTGAGTTGGAAAATGTTGAGGGAACTTTATATTAAAAAAACAAAGAGATTGAATGTAATTGGAGGTGGTATTATGATGCTCAATAAACAGTAAAGAACTGTGATATTCATAAGCTTTTTTGTTCTCATTGCTTGCTTTTTCACTATTGTTTTTTGAGGAATGGAAAGATCTGCCCTTCAACACATGTTTTACTTCTGCCCACAGAAGAAAGAAATTTTTGTCCAAATTCCTGCTCTTTTGACCACCTTCTGGACTAGGGCCTCTCTAAAGATGGATGGGTTGCCAACCAGATTTTTCAAATCCTAGGATATTATGTAAGTTGTCAGTGACTAAGGTCAACTTCCAGGTCTGGAATGCCCTTCTATCTTAGCTAAGCACACCTAGCTGATCACAGGCTTATTCTTCCTATCAACATTCTTGACCAACCCCATTGGTAAGGAGATTAAATCACTCAACTTCTATTAGTAGAGTCTCAACACTGGCTTCTTTGTTCCACATGTTCACTTTCCTCTGGGTGGATAAATCAAACCAGAGACATCACCATAGACTCACACATTGTAGACTAAGGCCAGAAGAAGTAGGATGTAAAGGTTGCCCCAGATCTGGTTACTAAGCTGCTTTCTATAACTCACTTGTTACAAAAGTTGTAGGCATTTAACCTATTATTAAAGTTGAACTTTGTTTCCTATTTCAGTTAAGACAGTATTCAGATTATACATACAACAAAAGTGAAAAAAGCAGGATATCTTTTTGGAGGCATTATTTTTATTTGTAATCTTGTTTACATAACAAGATTAGTATTAGAACTAGGCAGTCCAAAGTCTCTAAAGATACTAAACAATCATACCAAGAAACCCAAAAGATAACTAGTGATGTAGAGTCCAAAGCACCTAACTTTGGGGAATATAACACAGATTGTGTTTTAGAAGAATAAGTAGTAGTAAACATTTATGCTTTTTAACAGGAAGTTACTAAATGCTTTATAGACATTAAATACATTAATCTTAGCAACAATATCAAAACTCTAAGGGAAAAGCATTATTATTATGATCCTCATATATGTGAGGAAATGTTCCTAAGCAGAAGCTTTGAAATCTACAGCACATATTAATATATCATATAGATGTGAGACAATTAGCAGATACAATGTCAGGTATAATCTGTTGTAGAGTCAGGACACATAAATTCAATGCATAATCAGTGTCCAAAGCAGGAGTAGCAGTCAAATCAAATTGCCAAAGGAGAGTCTAAAAGCTGTTTCCAGAGAGTAACAGCTAATGAACTAAGGAGGCCCTTTCCCTCTTATTTCTTCTGAAAGCGGGCATTAATTGACCCGCAGGAAGAGTCTTGAGGAGGGTTCAGTCAGTAGGATTTTCCTTCCACGATGTAAATTGTTGAGAGTAGGATACAGGGTATGGGGGGAGATGGTAACAATGCCCCCTTTTAAGTGACTTATAGCTTGGAGAGCTAAAATTAAGGGAAGTGCCCAAACTTCTTGGTGGGTATTGCTGGACAACAGTTATCATGAAACAAAACTGTTTATGCACACTATCAGGACAATTTTTTTTTAATTTGAGTTTTGCATTGAAGGACATAATCAACAGAATGAAAAGACAACTCACAGGATGGGGGAAATGGGGAAATGTAGGCACATCATGTATCTGATTAAAGGTTAATAGCCAGAATACATAAGGAATTCCTACAACTCAACAAAAAGTTAAATAATAAATGAGCAAGAGATTTGAATAGATATTTCCCCAAAGAAGATATACAAATGGCCAATAAGCAATGAAAAATACTCAAAACAAATAAAATCAAATGCAAATTAAAATCACAATGAGGTACTGTCTCACCTCCATTTAGATGGTTATCAAGGGGGGAAAAAGAAAAGCGTTGTTGAGGATATGACAGAATCAGAACTCCTCTGTTCATTGTTCATGGGAATATAAAATATTGCAGCTGCTGGGGAAAACGGTATGGTAGTTCCTCAAAAAATGAAAAACGTAATTGCTATACTATCTTGCAATTCCACCTCTAGGTATTACTGGGGAGAAAAACCTTTTCCTCAAACCTCTTAAATTTAGTGTCTTAGAACTGAGTTAAACTAACGAAAGATTAACAGGAGAAAAGGCATCATCAGTCTTTATTAATATTTTATGTGCATGAAAAGAAATGAAGCTCAAGAAATAGTTAGACTTGGGTTTGGGCTTTGAGTCAAGATAAATGGTTGGGGAAGTGATTAGGAAATATATGGGGAAAACCAGTGGAAGATATGGGTGTTGTTAGTGATGTTTTTATGCAGACTCATCTGGTGCTGACTGACTCTGTCTCTCATGATAAGAGTACTCTCTTATAGAGAGGGGTCACCTTCACAGAGGGAAACTTATGTCCTATTTCAGGCAAATAAGGAGAGGACAGAGAAGTCTTTCTGCATCTGTTGATTTCCAAATATCTTAATGTCAAAGTAATCCTTATGCCAAAATAGTATATTTTAGCATAGCATATCTTGGTGCCCTTCAGTTATATACTCAAGATAATTTAAAGCAAGTGTCTGCAACAGGTATTTTCACACCCATATTCATAGCAGCATTATTCACAATAGCCAAAAGGCAGAAGAAACACAAGTGTCCATCAGCTGATGAATGGATAAACAAAAGGTGGTATAGACATGCAATGGAATATTACTGAGCCTTAAATGGAAGGAAATTCTGACCCATGCTACAACCTGGATGGACCTTGAAGACATTATGCTCAGTGAAATAAACCGATCACAAAAATGGAAATACTGCATGACTCCACTATGAGTAGCTACACCACTGAAATTAAGAGAGACAGAAAGGAGAATGGTGGTTGTAAGGGGCTGGAGAGATGGGGAAATGGGGGAGCTGTTTCATAGGCAAAGTTTAGTTTTGCAAGATTTCTGGAGATTGGTTGCACCACATTGAGAATGTACTTAACAACTCTGAGCTGTACACTTAAAAATGGTTACATTTAGAGGATGAATGAGATTTAGAAGGGGTAAAGATACTGAAAATAAAGAATCTATCCAACATAAATGAACCTTAAAATATTAAACTAAGTGAAAGCAGCCAATCACAAAAGACCACATAGCATATGGGCCCATCTTTATGAAATGTCCAGATTAGGCAAATCCAAACTGATAGGGACTATGTCACTGTTTGCTTATGGCCAGGGGGATGTAGGGGAGACAGCTACAGGCTATGGGGATTCTTTCAGGGTGATAAAAATGGCCTAATATGGATTAAGATGATTAATCACATAACTCTGTGAATACACTAAAAAGTATTGAATTGGACACTTTAATTGGTGAATGTACGTTAGGTGACTCAGTCTCAATAAAAGTTGTTACCAATATAGGTACATATTTGAGCTCTTAAAATTCTTTGACAATGGTCAGTGTATTGAATCCCACAGAGTTCTGACCAGCAAAGTTCCCACCAGTAGGTGTTCTTGAGCCTCATTAGCCTATAATGAAGGCACTAAGAAGCCAAGCTGCTATCTCCATGTTCATCTTACCAAACATGAATGGAGATGCATCACATTTGCGAACTCTCACTAGTGCTGCTTCTCAGGTGCACAGAGTTGAAACAGTCAGAGGACAGCTTGAAGTCTGGATTCTGTAGGCAGAGGATTTGGGGAAGGATACAATAGAAGTGGCAATATTTGCTCCTGCAAAGTCATGTTATTACTGAGAATGTGAAGAGTCTTAGGTACAAACAGCAGGATAGACAGATTACCTGAATGTCCTCATGTACCACTCCCTACAGTTTTGGGGCAGCAGCGCTGAAGAGCACAGAATTTCCTTTCTTCAAAGGAAAAGATGAATAA
The DNA here is from genome assembly GCA_032199065.1 of Smutsia gigantea. Taxonomy (NCBI): domain Eukaryota; kingdom Metazoa; phylum Chordata; class Mammalia; order Pholidota; family Manidae; genus Smutsia; species Smutsia gigantea. The sequence goes on along the minus strand of JAVSCE010018196.1, from coordinate 393,418 downwards.
GATAAAAGAAGATTGTAGAGCAAGCATTTCAGCAATGTGCTTTCCATCAAAGTTTATGGAGAAGATTTAACTTTAATGAAAGAAGATATTAATGTTTTCTTCTAGAGCTGGAGCCAAGGAAGATAAACCATATTGATCGTGTAGACCCAGGCTAGGGAAAGCTTCAACATTATCAGGATGGGATTTTGACCAGAATCCTTTTCATATAAAAACTATGTTTCAAGGACACCCTTGAGAGATCAGGATTTAGAAGTTTGAAGGTACCTTGATTGTTTAACCCATCATTTGCATCATGATCTCATAGCTTATCACATAATCTTTTGTACCACTGTGCATCTTCCAAGTTCCTGATACTTTGTGGAGATAGTGAGAACAGTTAAACACTGACATTATTAGGTCAATCCAGGAAAAAAAAAAATCATGGCTGACAGGATGGAGAATATTGCTCTCTATGAATTAATGAAGAAGAAAAAAACTTATTCTGTAGCCTTCTCTAAGCTAATAATTCGGTTGGCAAAAGCAAACCTGAAGGAGTTTGGTAGTAGGAACCCTCCTCTCCGCATTCATTACTGTCCCTTCAAATCAAGATTGAGGGTCTCGGGGGAAAAGTGGTGAGAAAAATGTGAAGTGTTTAGGATTTTGTCGGCATTTTCTTTTGCATGAAAAAGATTATAGCTGCTATTACAAATAGAAAATTTTATCTCTATCACAACAAAACAGTGGTTTTAAAACAGACATTTCTGGAAAACACTCCATTCCTCTCTTCAATGACTTAAATTCTTTATCTGTGGGAAAAAATCCAGATGAAGATGCTATTTTTCTCAAAGTCTATCAAATATCAGCCCAAACTGATCTTCACTTTCTCCCAACAGCTTATGTTGCCACTGAATTACCCAGGATTTGAGGTATATCCATTTCTAACCATGCCTCCTTCATGAGCCTCTTTTCCACTGTAAAAGAATTTCCCTTTAAATCTAGCTCACCGATGGACAAATCAAGGCACTGGAATCCTGTGAGAAGAAACTCTGCATGCCCATTAGTGTGCAGAGAAAAAGTAGGACATTCCTTTGTTCCTTCCTGTTGCACTTCACCTCCTTCTCAATGTCTCTATTAACAGACTCTGAACTTTTAGCACACGTTCCAGGCTCCTGGAATCGACTCTTATACTCAGTAACATATTTGGCTTTCCAGTTTTGTTTTTCCTTTGACCATTTTTATGGAGTGTTTTCTTTGAAGTCTTTTTTTAGTCTGATTTTTCTTGGTTACCACCTAACTTATCAGACCCTGGTCTCTAAGGACCAATGTCAAAACAGGGTTAGCTGACTATAGTCTGTTTGCCAAAAATACCTTGATAGAGAAGGCTTTTCTTTCTATTACCTGTGTAACCTTCATGCTGCAGCCATAAATTTTGCACATAAAAGCAACTGAAAAATATGTTTGTATAGTTAGGTGATTAAACTTCAGTAAAGCAAACAGGAAAGCCCAACAAACAGTTGTGTTTACTAGGCTACATAAGTAGTTTTAATGGATTCTCAATCTTCTGTTGAGTTGACTGACTTGATCAATGGTCCTGCCCTTGTGTAGATACAACCTAAAGGTATCCTGCTACTTAGTGGATTCATTGGCATGCGCAAGCCATGTTTATCTCTTGATTATAAAAGAAGGTACAAGGAAACAACAAAAGAACAATTTTACACAACATTGCATTTGGAGCTGTAATTACAGCTTGTCTTAACTAATGTGGCTGCTTTTGGAAGCTTCTGAGAGAGAAGGTAAAAAGAATAAACATTTCTTCAAACTTAATGTGTGACAAGAGGCATGGTCCCCCCTCTCTAGTGATCATCTGTTTTTCCTTTCTGTCACTTTCTCACAAGCATTTGTATTTCTTTGAGGGAGCGACTGTCATTTGTTTGTTTTACACTTACTGACCTGATAATAAAACAAGTGCCCAGCCAGGTATCCTAGCAACACAGTGCCTCTTTTATTTCTCTCCAGTGCTTATTTATTAGATGATCTGGAGCCTTTTCTCAAGCTATTAAGGGACATATATGGCTAATCTAGAGCAACACACTTCATCTTGGTCTAACTTATTGGAAACAAATAGTCATTCCCATGGATTTTTCTTCTCAAAAAGGGATATTCTTGTCCCTGAAAGCCATCAGGAGGCTGGAAATAACTCCAAAATGGTGTTAAAGAAGACATCTTCAGGACAGCCAGGCCACAGATTGAAAAGGGGTGACAGACGGAGCAGTGTCTCTGTCTCCCATGGGGCTCTGGCTCTCCTCACCCAGGTGGCAGGCTGCAGGCCCCAGCTGGAGGATGTAGGAGTTGGCAGATTAATTGCAGCTCTAGTCTGTTACTAATAAGGTGAATGATTTTCAACAAGTCACTTGTGGCCAAGTAAAGTGTATGATTTTCAACAGGTCACTTATGGCCAAGTTTATTTATGGTTTAATCCAAAAGAAGGGGTTGTCAGTGATCTGGGGTGACTGACCGGACCCAATACATAAAGAGTTAATGGCAGAGGACACTCAAGTCAAAATGAACATGTGAAAACTATAGCTTCACTTGGGGAAACTGGCTTTAAAAGGAGATTCTAGAAAGGGAAAAAATTCTGACTCAAGACAGAAAGACTTTTTCACCAGTGCTAGAGAAAAACAGAGGCAGAGCTATTGTTCTGCAAGAGAGTTGGGTGGGGCTGTACTACTGACATATGTGAGCCATTGTTAAATTTTCAGGAATTCTGCTAGCTGGTTGTTAAATCTGCTACTATTAAGAATTAAATTTTCTAAATTTACAACAGAAAATACATTAGAACACAACACCAAATGATGTTGAAAATGTGGAACAACAGAACTCTTTTTGCTAGAATGAATGCGAAATAGCCCAGACACTTTAGAAGACAGCTTGGTGGTTTCTTATAAAATAAACATACTTAAACCATAAAATCTAGCAATACCTTTCCTTGGTATTTACCTAAATGAGCTGAAAACTTATGTCCATAGGAAAATCTGCACATGGATGTCACTAGCAACTTTATGCATAATTGCCAAAATTTAGAAGCAGCTAAAATGTTCATTAGTAGATGAATGGGTAAATAAGCCGTGGTGCATCCAGGTAACAGAGTTAGCATTTAGCGCTAAATAGAAATAAGCTATTAAGCCATGAAAAGACACAGAGGAGCCTTAAATACATATTACTAAATGAAAGAAGCCAATCTAAAAAATGCTGCTTGATACATGCTGTATGGTTCCAACTACATGACATTCTGGAAAATGCAAAACTATGTAGATAGTAAAGAGATCAGTGGTGCCAGGGATTAGGAAGGAGAGAGGAATGAACAGGCAGAGCACAAAGGAATTTTGGGGCAGTGAAAATGTTCTATGATATTGTAGTGATGGATACATGTCCAAACCCACAGAATGTATACCACCAAAAGTGAGCCCTAAAGTACTATAGAATTTGGATGATTATCCTGTGTCAATGTTGGTTTATTCTTGGTAACAAATGTACCACTCTGGTGAGTGGTGTTGATAATAGAAGAGGAGGCAAAGGGTATGTGGGAAACCTCTTTACTTTCCTCTCCATTTTGCTGTAAACCTAAAACTGCTTTTAAAAAATAAAGTTTAACAAATACTTTAGAAATAAAAGTAATAAATACTCAAAACTCTTCAATCCCTTATCCTAATATATTTCAATAGTATCTATAAATTGGGGGTATTTATACTATGGGAATTGGCAAATACACAAATCAGGGCTTTGAGGGGGAAAGGAAAGCCATATTGACTTTCAGAGTGTTCTTCAAGTGTCTGTGGACAGGCAATGCAATCACTACCATCTGCAGAAATTAAAAAGTTAAGTGACTTATTTGAGGCATATCGTAAATGACTGCGTAGAAGTAGTGTCCAAGTCTCCTGATTCCTAGTCCACACATATCATTTTCCCTTTTCACACCATTTATTTTTCTTTTCATAGGAGGGCAGAAAGCAAATCTTTGGTGATTTCATGTAGCCCTGTGAGCTTGCTTAGCAGAACATATTGTTATGTCTGAGACACACCTAATTCCCTGTTACTCTCTTAGCCATATACGCCAACTTCCTCAAGCGTAGGAACCTCTCCCCTGCCTACCATACAGGTTTATTGTCAGAAAGTGAGAAATGGACAGGTAAGTGCTTTGAAATAAATATAGTGCTGTTAAAACTTTACTGAGTATTTTTTATTAAATGCTCTTGGTTTTTATTATCATCTCCCAATTATAATAATTATATTAGTAGTAAAAAGACATAAACTTTTATGTTCGTTGCAGGGAGTTAAGAAGAGATAAATAAATTGGGATATGAAACTTTTGCCGTATTCTTTCTTCACTCAACTGATTAGATTCATTAGGTACTGACAGTTTGTGGCTCAAGCTGAAGGACGTGATAAGCACAAAAAGAAAAACGTTTTATTACATGTAAATAAGCAATTTAACTGATGGTTATAACAATGAGATATAGAAGAAAGAGAAATAGAAACTAAGCTATGGCCTATATAGAAGGCACATATTTTCTTGGCTTCCTCTTGGTATCCTTTCATCTTCAGAAATAAGTAAGCTCTGAGCATAGGAAGGGTGCCTCTCACATGAGGGTTCTATGACCTTTTTCAGGGGAGAAGGGGAGGAGGAAGTTCAAAGAGAACTTTCTACTTCTGCTGTTTTCTCAAACTCCTTCTTTGGCTTAAAATATTCAATATGTCAAGGTGCCAAATTTTGGGGTAGTGTGTCCTGAACTCCACTACAAGCAGAAGTTGAAAAATGTAAACTTAGGCAGAAAAAAAAATAAGCCTTGGGTTTGACAACTTTCACAGAATTAAGGATTTAGAACTAATGAGGAAAAAAATCTCTGTTGATTTGTTCAGTATCAAAGGAGTATTTTTTACATTTCTTCACTGGGTTTTAACTTTTGTTCTCTCCCTACTTTTGTTTGTTTTGTACATGTATTTTTATCAATATCTGTAGTTTCATATAGATCTTAGATTCTTAGGACCCATGAATGAATTATTATCCTTATACATGGGGCAGAAGGAATAGTTGAAGATACAATGACAAAGAATTTTTCAAGATTAATAGAAATCTACAAAATACATATCAAAGAAGCTCAAAGAATGCATCAGGATAAATACAAAAGCACACTCAAACATATACACATATACCAAGAAATTTTATAAAGTTGCAAAAACCTAAGATAAGGAGAAAATCTTCAATGTACCCACAGGTGGTGGGGGAAGGGATGGGGAAGAGATTGACTGCATACAGAAGAACAAAATTAAGAATTGCAGAACAGTTTCTGTCAAGAAAAATGGTGTGATATTTTTAAATTATGTAAGAAGAAAATGTCTAACAACTCAGCATTTTAATAGGAGCAAAAATATCTTTCACAAATGAAAATTAAATAATGACTCAGGCAAACAGAAGTTCAAAGAATTAATTCTTACCAGAACATTCTACATGTAGAAAGAGTATGATACTAAATGGAAATTTGGCTATACAGAAAGAAACGAAGAGCAACAGATACAGTCACAAATAAATGTTAATGCACAAAATTTTAGTTATGTTTAATGATTTTAAGGACTATACAAAGAACTATAATAACAACATATTGGGAATTTCTAATGTATATAACAACAATAGCAAAAACAGAAGGATGGGAAGTAATAGGTATATATTGTTTTTTGCTTCTTACACCACACTTGAAGTATTAGAAATTTTTTAAAATGTATGATTTGAAGGTAGAATGTTATAACTGAAAGATATATATTCTAAAGCATATAGCAAACAGTAAAAATAATTACAAAACAGGTAAAATTCATAATCCAATAGGGAAGATAAAATGAAGTTAGTAACAAATTCTTGATACAGAAGAAGGCCAGAAAATAGAGGAAAAAGAAAACAGATGAGACAAATAGAAAACATTATCATGTTGGTAGCTTTGAATCTAAATATATTAATAACTACAGTTGGTATAAATGAACTAAATACTCCAGACAAAATCAATTGATTGTCAGATGTGACAAAGAAAGTGAGACCCTATTATGTCCTTCTTGCATTAAACTCCTTTTAAATATGAAGATCCATTAAAAGTAAAAGAATGGAGCCCATATACCCAACAAACACTATTCAAAATAAAGCTGCATCAGTAATTACCAGGTAAAATAAATTTCAATACAAGGAAAATTACCAGAATTAAGTAGGGCCATAACATACTAATAAAAGGGTTAATTCAACCAGGAGATGCAACACCCCTAAAGATGTATGTATATACCTTACAACAGAGCTTTGAAATATATGATAAAAATGATTAATAGAAAAGAGAAATGAATAAATCCACAAATGGTTGAGGCTGTTAACATTCTTTTCTTAGTAAAGAGTAGAACAAGTAGACAGCAAAATAGTAAGACTACATAAAAGACCAAAACAACACTTAAAATCAACTGAAACAACAGACATTTCAAGGACACTTCACACAAAACCTATATAGAAGTAAAAAGACCTAGAGAAGCCAAAACAAATTATTATCACTAGGTTAGGCACATAGATCAGAGGAGCAGAATAGAAAATCAAGAAATAGTCCCACACATATCTTGCCAGTTGAGTTTTGATAAAGGTGCCAAGGTAATTCAACAGAGAAAGATGTTCAACAAATTTATTGGAGCATTTGGGCTTCCATATACAAAGAAAAACAAAACAAAATAAAACATCATCGCAACTGATATCTTGTACCACATACAAAAATCAAATCAAAATGGATATCAGACTTAAATGTAAAACTAAATTTACAGAACTTCTAGAAGAAAACATATGAAAAAAATTTTATGGGGATTAAAGATGGCAGCGTGAGAGGTGAGATGGGGGCTTCCTCCTAAAACTGCATATAAAATGAAAATATAACTAATACAACTACTCGTGAAAGAGCAACAGGAAAGAGGACTGCACCAAACTGCATTCACCTGGAGACAAGAGCAGACCTCATAGAACAGGGTAACATACTAAAGCTGTGGTCCTGCGGGATCCAAGCCCTTCCCCCACCCCAGCTCACCCGTGGGAGGAAGAGGAACAGAGCAGGGGTGGAGTGGAGATCTGGGACTGCTGAATGCCTAACTCTGGAGATCTGCTCTGGGGGCACAAATCTACAATTCATAGTGCTTGCATGATACTCTTGTAATTAGGGGGTTGGAAAGGTAAGGCAGGCAGAATTCCTGGAGAGACTAAGATTCCAGTTGCTTGTGGAAAGCAGGGATCCATACCCAGCTGCTCGGGGACAAAAGAAAGGCAGGCAGTCTGAGAGACTTCCTAACAAAGAAGCCCTTAGCAAGAGGGCTGCTAAAGGGGCAAGGATTGCACAGAGCTTACTGCTCAGGAGAAAGGACAGGTAGACAAAATAGTCTGGGAGCACTCTGCCCAGGAGATTGGGAGCTTTCATGATCTTCAGGTGCTTCAAGCTCCCTGGCTGCCTACAAAGCTCCAAGAACCCATTCTGTGACAGGCAGATTATTCCACCTTTCTCTTGGCAAGCCCCACAGGGCTTGCAAACCAGGAAACCCTACCCTGGTGTTAGGCCAGCCAGAGGGAAGATCTGTCTACAGCAACTAAAAACGCAAAACACAGAGGCTTATACCTGTGTGCTCGGCCCACTGGTTCAGCAGTGGAGACAGGCATAGCAGCCAGGGACCAACAAACAGCCCTTTCCTCCCAGGAGGCACCAATACCACTCCCCTACAATCCCCGCATTGCTTCAGGGGCTGAGCAGCTCCAGAGAGTAGAGCTTCTGGGCACTAGAGGGCACAATACACAAATATGAAACGCCAAAGGAACCTGGTCCAGAGAAAAATTATAAATATCACTCCTGAGAAAGATTTAAATGATATTGACCTCATGACTCTCCCTGAAAGGGAGTTCAAAATAAAAATCATTAACATGCTCATGGAAGTACGGAAAGATATTCAAGAACTCAGGAATGTATTACAGTCGGAGATCCAATCATTGAAGAGCACAATGGATGGTATTAAAAGCAGATTGGATATGGTGGAGGAGACGATAAATGAAATAGAAACTAGAGAAAAGGAATATAAAGAAGCTGAGGCACAGAGAGAAAAAAGGATCTCTAAGAATGAAAGAATATTGAGAGAATTGTGTGACCAATCCAAACGGAACAATATTCACATTATAGGAGTACCAAAAGAAGAAGAGAGAGAAAAAGGGATAGAAAGTGTCTTTGAGGAGGGTTATTGCTGAAAACTTCCCCAATCTGGGGAAGGAGATAGTCTCTCAGGCCATGGAGGTGTGCAGATCACCCAACACAAGGGACCCAATGAAGACAACATCAAGACATATAGTAATTAAAATGACAAAGATCAAAGATAAGGACAGACTATTAAAAGCAGCCAGAGAAAGAAATAAGATCACATACAAAGGAAAACACATCAGGCTATCATCAGAATTCTCAGCAGAAACCTTACAGGCCAGAAGGGAGTGGCATGATGTATTTAATGCAATGAAGCAGAGGGGCCTTGAAACAAGATTAATTTATCTGGCAAGATTATCATTTAAATTTGAAGGAGAGATTAAACAATTTCCAGATAAGCAAAAGCTGAGAGAACTTACCTCCCACAAATATCTCTACAGTATATTTTGTAGGGACTGCTATAGATGGAAGCATTCCTACAGTTTAATACCTGTCACCAGAGGTAAGGAAACCACAGTATAGAAAGTAGAACAGCTAAATACTAAAAAAATGCAAAATTAAATTAACTATCACAAAAGTCAATCCAGGGAGAGACAAACAGTACAGAATGTGGTACCTAATATATAAAGAATGGAGGAAGAAGGTAAAGGAGGAGGACAAAAAAAAAACAAAAAAAGAAACTTTAGATTGTGTGTATAATAGTATATTAAGTGAGTTGTCAGACTCTTAGATAGTAAGGAAGTTAACCTTCAAACTTTGGTAACAACTAATCTGAAGCCTGCAATGCCAATAAGTACATACCTATTCATAATCACCCTAAATGTAAATGGACTGAATGCACCAGTCAAAAGACACAGAGTCACTGAATGGATAAAAAAAAAAACAAGACCCATCTATATGATGCCTTCAAGAGACTCACTTTAAACCCAAAGACATACACAGACTAAAAGGGAAGGGATGGAGAAAGACATTTCATTCAACTAACAGGGAGAAAAAAGCAGAAGTTGCAGTCCTTATATCAGATAAAATAGACTTCAAAACAAAGAAAGTCACAAAAGACAAAGAAGGACATTACATAATGATAAAAGGGTCAATACAACAAGAAGATATAACCATTCAAATATCTATGCACCCAACACAGGAGCTCCTACATATGTGAAACAAATACTAACAGAATTAAAGGGGGAAATAGAATGCAACGCATTCTTTCTAGGAGACTTCAACACATGACTCACTCTGAAGGACAGATCAACTAGACAGAAAATAAGTAAGGAGACAGAGACACTGAACAACACATTAGAACAGATGGACCTAACAGACATCTACAGAACTCTACACCCAAAAGCAGCAGAATACACATTCTTCTCAAGTGCACATGGAACATGTTCAATAATAGATCACATTCTAGGCCACAAAAACAGCTTCGGTAAATTTAAAAAGATTGAAATTTTACCAACCAGCTTCTCAGACCACAAAGGAATGAAACTAGAAATGCATTACACAAAGAAAATGAAAAATTCTACAAACACATGGAGGCTTAATAACATGCTCCTAAATAATGAATGGATCAATGACCAAATAAAAACAGAGATCGACTTCCGGGAAGATGGGGGTGTGAGCAGGCAGGCAGAAATCTCCTCCCAACACTATATTTATCTACGAAAACAGAGCAAATACATCTATCCCTAAAAGAGAGACGAGAATACACAGGAAAGCACACAGCGTGCAGCTACACCCGAGAGCACTTAGCACCCCAAGAGGCAGGTAAGATACGGAGCCGCGACCAGGCGGGTCCCGAGCACTCCCCCACACCAGCGCACAGGCGAGAGGAGAGGATTCAGAGCCGGGAGGGAGTGGAAGTACACCCCGCGAAGTAGCCAGCCCCGGGGATCTGCACGGGGAGCGCTGCCCCACATTGTGCAGTGCGGCGGAGACTGGAGAGACAGAGGGGCAGGATCTGAGCGGGGAACATGCCAGGGTGCCTGCAGCCAGCTCCCAGGAAGAAAAAAAAAATAGCGCATGCTTTCTTCAGCGGTCTTAAAGAGACAGGAGCCCAGTGGAGGAGCCAGATGGCCCCAGCACAATCAGCCCAGCAGGCTGGGAGTCTTGGGGAGTTTCAGACGCCTTAGCTGACGACTGAGGAAGCGTAGCCACACTTACACTTCTCACTGAGATCAACAGCCTCCTATTGGTTCCCACCCCTGCCAGAGCGATAAAGGGCCCTGTGGAGCGGCACAGTCACAGCTGTGGAATAGTGGGGCAATAGCGCCACCTACAGCATCCCCACAGAATCTACGTCTGGTGGGCATTTTTTTTTGTATTTTTTGTTTTGGTTTGTTTTTTGTTTTCTTTTGGTTTTTTCTTTCTTTCTTTTTCTCTTTTTTCTTTCCTTCTTCTTTTTTTTCTTTTTTTTTTCTCTTTTTAAAGTCTTAAAGAGCCCAGCTGACATACATGGCAATTACCAGTGACCAATTCTATAGCCATGAAAAGACAGAGGAATATGGTTCAGACCAAAATCAAACAGACAACCCCAGAGAGGGAGTCTTAAGTGATGGAAATGCACAGTCTTCCTGAAAAAGAATTCAGAATAAAAGTCATAACCGTGCTGGTGGACTTACAGAGAAATGTGCAAGAGCTGAGGGAGGAAGTGAGGGAACTAAGGAAAGACAATACAGAAATCAGACAAGCGATCGACGGGCTTAACAGCAGAATGGATGAGATGCAAGAGACTGTTAATGGAAAAGAAAACAGAGAATAGGAGTACAGAGCAGCTGAGGCAGAGAGAGATAAAAGGATTTCTAGGAATTAAAGAATATTAAGAGAACTGTGTGACCAATCCAAATGGAACAATATTCGCATTATAGGAGTACCAGAGGAAGAAGAGAGAGAAAAAGTGATAGAAAGTGTCTTTGAAGAAATAATTGCTGAAAACTTTCCTTCGCTGGGGAAGGAAATAGTCTCGCAGTCCAACGAAGCTCATAGATCTCCCAACACAAGTGACCCAAGGAAGACAACACCAAGACACATAATAATTAAGATGGCAAAGTTCAAAGATACAGACAGGGAATTAAAGGCAGCTAGAGAGAGAAAAAAGATCACCTACAAAGGAAAACCCATCAGACTATCATCAGACTTCTCAACAGAAACCTTACAGGCCAGAAGAGAATGGCATGATATATTTAACGTTATGAAACAGAAGGGCCTCGAACCAAGAATATTGTATCCAGCACGATTATCATTTAAATATGATGGAGGGATTAAACAATTTCCAGACAAACGAAAGTTGAGAGAGTTTGCCTCTCATAAACCACCACTACAGGATATCTTAAATGGACTGCTCTAGATGGAGGCACACCTAAGGCTAAAAAGATATCACCAGAGAAAATAAAATCATAGCAAAGAAAGCAGACCATCCAAATACTAACTAAAGGCAAAGAAAAAAACACCTAGTATAGAAAGAATGGAGGAGGAGGAATAAGAAGGGACAGAAAGAAAGAAACATCAGACTGCGTTTACAATAACTTAACAAGAAAGTTAAGTTAGATTGTTAGATAGTAAAGAAGGAACCCTTGAAATCTTGGTAACCACGAATCTTAAGTTAGCAATGGCAATAAGTATATACCTATCAATAATCACTCTAAATGTAAATGGACTGAATGCACCAATCAAAAGACACAGAGTAACAGAATGGATAAAAAAGCAGGACCCATCTATATGCTGCCTACAAGAAACTCACCTCAAATCCAAAGATATACACAGACTAAAAGTGAAGGGATGGAAAAAGATATTTCATGCAAACAACAAAGAGAAAAAAGCAGGTGTTGCAGTACTTGTATCAGACAAAATAGACTTCAAAACGAAGAAAGTAGCAAAAGATAAAGAAGGACATTACATAATGATAAAGGGGTCAGTCCAACAAGAAGATATAACCATTATAAATATATATGCACCCAACACAGGAGCGCCAGCATATGTGAGACAAATACTAACAGAATTAAAGGAGGAAATAGACAGCAATGCATTCATCTTAGGAGACTTCAACACACCACTCACTCCAGAGGACAGATCAACCAGACAGAAAATAAGTAAAGACACAGAGGCACTGAACAACACACTAGAACAGATGGACCTAACAGACATCTACAGAACTCTACACCCAAAAGTAACAGGATACACATTCTTCGCAAGTGCACATGGAACATTTTCCAGAATAGACCACCTACTAGGCCACAAAAAGAACCTCAGTAATTTCAAAAATATTGAAATCCTACCAACCAACTTCTCAGATCACCAAGGTACAAAACTAGAAATAAATTTTAGAAAGAAATCAAAAAGGCTCACAAATATATGGAGACTTAACAACACTCTCCTAATTAATCAATGGGTTAACAACCAAATCAAAATAGATATCAAAGAATATATGGAGACTAATGACAACAACAACACAAAGCCACAATTTCTATGGGACGCAGAAAAGGCAGTTCTAAGAGGAAAGTATATTGCAATCCAGGCCTATTTAAAGAAAGAAGAACATTCCCAAATGAAGAGTCTAAAGACACAATTACTGAAATTGGAAAAAGAAGAACAAATGAGGCCCAAAGTCACCAGAAAGAGGGACATAATAAAGATTAGAGAAGAAATAATTAAAATTGAGAAGAATAAAACAATAGAAAAAATCAATGAAACCAAGAGCTGGTTCTTTGAAAAAATAAACAAAATAGATAAACCCCTAGGCCTACTCATTAAGAGAAAAAGGGAATCTACACACATAAACACAATCAGAAATGAGAAAGGAAAAATCACAACGGACCCCACAGAAATACAAAGAATCATTAGAGAATATTATGAGAATCTATATGCTAACAAGCTGGAAAACATAGAAGAAATGGACAACTTCTTAGAAAAATATAACCTCCCAAGACTGACTAAGCAAGAAACATAAAAACTAAACAGACCAATAACCAGTGACGAAATCGAATTGGTAATCAAAAAACTACCCAAGAACAAAACCCTCGGGCCTGATGGATTCACCTCTGAATTCTACCAGACATATAGAGAAAAAATAACACCCATTCTCCTAAAGGTTTCCAAAAAATAGAAGAGGAGGGAATACTTCCAAACTCATTCTATGAAGCCATCATCACTCTAATACCAAAACCTGGCAAAGACCTCACCAAAAAAGAAAATTACAGACCAATATCCCTGATGAACGTAGATGCAAAAATACTCAACAAAATATTAGGAAACTGAATTCAAATTACATCAAGAGGATCATACACCATGATCAAGTGGGATTCATCCCACGGATGCAAGGATGGTACAACATTCGAAAATCCATCAACATCATCCACCACATCAACAAAAAGAAGAACAAAAACAACATGATCATCTCCATAGATGGTGAAAAAGCATTTGACAAAATTCAGCATCCATTCATGATTAAAACTCTCAACAAAATGGGTATAGATGGCAAGTACCTCAACATCATAAAGGCTATATATGACAAACCCACAGCTAACATCATACTTAACGGCGAGACGCTGAAAGCTTTTCATCTCAGATCGGGAACAAGACAGGGATGCCAACTCTCTCCAATGTTATTCAACATAGTACTGGAGGTCCTAGCCACAGCAATCAGACAAAACAAAGACATACAAGGCATCCAGATTGGTAAAGAAGAAGTCAAATTGTCAGTATTTGCAGATGACATGATACTGTACATAAAAAACCCTAAAGATTCCATTCCAAAACTACTAGAACAAATATGTGAATTCAGCAAAGATGCAGGGTACAAAATTTACACACAGAAATCTGTTGCTTTCCTATACACTAATGATGAACTAACAGAAAGAGAAATCAGAAAAACAATTCCATTCACAATTGCATCAAAAAGAATAAAATACCTAGGAATAAACCTAACGAAGGAAGTGAAAGACCTGTACTCTGAAAACTACAAGACACTCCTAAGAGAAATTAAAGAGGACACTAACAAATGGAAATGCATGCCATGCTCTTGGCTAGGAAGAATAAATATTGTCAAAATGGCTATACTACCTAAAGCAATCTACAGATTCAATGCAATCCTTATCAAACTACCAACAGCTTTCTTCAGTGAACTGGAACAAATAATTCTAAAATTCATATGGAACAACAAAAGACCCCGAATAGTCAAATCAATCCTGAGAAGGAGGAATAAAACGGGGAATTACACTCCCTGACTTCAAGCTCTACTACAAAGCCACAGTAATCAAGACAACTTGGTATTGGCACACAAACAGACCCACAGACCAGTGGAACACAATAGAAAATCCAAACATCAACCCAAACATATACAGTCTATTAATATTTGATAAAAGTGCCTTGGATATACAATGGGGAGATGACAGCCTCTTCAGCAGCTGGTGTTGGAAAAACTGGACAGCTACATGTAAGAGAATGAAACTGGACTACTGTCTAGCCCCATACACAAAGGTAAACTCAAGGTGGATCAAAGACCTGAATGTAAGTCATGAAACCATAAAACTCTTAGAAAAAAACATAGGCAAAAATCTCTTGGACATAAACATGAGCAACTTCTTCATGAACATATCTCCCCGGGCAAGGGAAACAAAAGCAAAAATGAACAAGTGGGACTATATCAAGCTGAAAAGCTTCTGTACAGCAAAGGACACCATCAGTAGAAGAAAAATACATCCTACAGTATGGGAGAATATATTCATAACAAACGTACATGATAAAGGGTTGACATCCAAAATATATAAAGAACTCATGCACCTTAACAAACAGAAAGCAAATAATCCAATTAAGAAATGGGCAGAAGACATGAATAGACACTTCTCCAAAGAAGAAATTCAGATGGCCAACAGGCACATGAAAAGATGCTCCACATCGCTAATCATCAGAGAAATGCAGATTAAAACCACAATGAGATATCACCTCACACCAGTGAGGATGGCCAACATCCAAAACACAAACAACAAATGTTGGCGATGATGTGGAGAAAAGGGAGCCCTCCTACACTGCTGGTGGGACTGCAAATTAGTTCAACAATTGTGGAAAGCAGTATGGAGGTTCCTCAAAAAACTCAAAATAGAAATACCATTTGACCCAGGAATTCCACTCCTAGGAATTTACCCTAAGAATGCAGCAGCCCAATTTGAAAAGGACAGATGCACCCCTATGTTTATTGCAGCACTATTTACAATAGCCAAGAAATGGAAGCAACCTAAGTGTCCATCAGTAGATGAATGGATAAAGAAGAAGTGGTTCATATACACAATGGAATATTATTCATCCATAAGAAGAAAACAAATCCTACCATTTGCAAAAACATGGATGGAGCTAGAGGGTATTATGCCCAGTGAAATAAGCCAAGTCGAAAAAGACAAGTATCAAATGATTTCACTCATATGTGGAGTATAAGAACAAAGAAAAAATACTGAAGAAACAAAACAGC
This sequence comes from Smutsia gigantea, assembly GCA_032199065.1. NCBI lineage: Eukaryota > Metazoa > Chordata > Mammalia > Pholidota > Manidae > Smutsia > Smutsia gigantea. Next base: position 377,743 of record JAVSCE010018196.1, on the reverse strand, counting down.
AGCAGACTCACAGAACCCAAGAACGGACTAATAGTTCCCAAAGGGAAAGGGACTGGGGAAAATGGGCGTTAAGGGAGGGATAAGAGGGAAAAAGGGGCATTACGATTAGCAGATATAATGTTGGGGCGGCACTGGGAGGGCAGTACAACTCAGAGAAGACAAATAGTGATTCTATAGCATCTCACAACGCTGATGGACAGTGACTGTAATGGGGTTGGGTGGGGGGGACCTGATGAAGGGGTAGTTTAATAACCGTAATATTGCACATGTAATTGTAGATTAATGATAATAAAATAAATTATATTTAAAAAAACAGAGATCAAGCAATATATGGAGACAAATGACAACAATAATTCAACACCACAAAATCATGGATGCAGCGAAGGCTGTGCTAAGGGGAAAATATATTGCAATACAGGCCTACCTCAGGAAAGAAGAACAATCCCATATGAGTAGTCCAAACTCACAATTACAAAACTAGAAAAAGAAGAACAAATGAGACCCAAATTCTGTAGAAGGTGGGACATAATAAAGATCAGAGCAGAAATAAATAAAATCGAGAAGAATAAAACAATAGAAAGGATCAACGAAAGCAAGAGCTGGTTCTTTGAGAAAATAAGCAAAATAGATAAACCCCTAGCAAGACTTATCAAGAAAAAAAGAGAGTCTACTCACATAAACAGAATCCGAAATGAGAAAGGAAAAATCACTATGGATAGCACAGAAATAAAAGAGCTATTAGAGAATACTATGAAAAATTATATGCTAACAAACTGGATAACCTAGAAGAAATGGACAACTTTCTAGAAAAATACAACCTTCTGAGGCTGATCCAGAAAGAAACAGATAATTTCAACAAATTACCAGCAACAAAATTGAACTCCCAATCAAAAACCTACCTAAGAACAAAACGCCTGTGCCAGATAGCTTCACCACTGAATTTTATCAAACATTTAGTGAAGACCTAATACCCATCCTTCTTAAAATTTTCCAAGGTATAGAAAAAGAGAGAATACTTCCAAACTCATTCTATAAGGCCAGCATCACTCTATTACCAAAACAGGGCAAAGACACCACAAAAAAAGAAAACTACAGACCAATATCCCTGATGAACATAGACGCATGATCAAGTAGGAAAATCCATCAACATCATCTACCACATCAATAAAAAGAAGAACAAAAGACACATGATCATCTCAATAGATCCTGAAAAAGCATTTGACAAAATTCAACATAAATTTATGATAAAAACTCTCAACAAAATGGGTATAGAGGGCAAGTACCTCAACATAATAAAGGCTATATATGACAAACCGACACCCAACATAATACTTAACAGCGAGAAGCTGAAAGCTTTTCCTTTAAGATCGGGAACAAGACAAGGATGCCCACTCTCCCCACTTCTATTCAACATAGTACTGGAGGTCCCAGCCATGGCAATCAGACAACACAAAGAAATAAAAGGCATCCAGATTGACAGCAAAGAAGTTAAACTGTCCCTGTTTGCAGATGACATGATATTGTACAGAAAAAACCCTAAAGAATCCAGTCCAAAACTACTAGATCTAATATCTGACTGAATTCAGCAAAGTTGCCGGATACAAAATTAACACACAGAAATCTGTGGCACTCCTATAAACTAACAATGAACTAGCTGAGAGAGAAATCAGGAAAACAATTCCATTTACAGTTGCATCAAAAAGAATAAAATACCTAGGAATAAACCTAACCACTGAAGTGAGAGACCTATACTCTGAAAACTACAAGACACTCATGAGAGAAATTAAAGAAGATACCAATAAATGGAAACACATTCCATGCTCATGGATAAGAAGAATTAATATTGTCAAAATGGCCATCATGCCTAAAGCAATCTACAGATTCAATGCAATTTCTATCAAAAGACCAACAGCATTTTTCAACAAACTAGAGAAAATCATTCTAAAATTCATATGGAACCACAAAAGACCCCAAAGAGCCAAAGCAATCCTGAGAAGGAAGAATAAAGCTGGGGGGATTATGCTCCCCAACTTCAAATTTACTACAAAGCTACAGTACTCAAGACAATTTGGTACTGGCACAAGAAAAAATCCATAGACCAATGGAACAGACTAGAGAGCCCTGATATAAACCCAACCATATATGGTCAATTAATATATGATAAAGGAGCCATGGACATACAAAGGGGAAATGATATTCTCTTCAACAGCTGGTGTTGGCAAAACTGGACAGTTACATGCAAGAGAATGAAACTGCATTATTGTTTCACCCCATACACAAAAGTAAGCTCGAAATGGATCAAGGACCTTAATGTAAGTCATGAAACCATAAAACTCTTAGAAGAAAACATAGGCAAAAATCTCCTGAATATAAGCATGAGTGGCTTTTTCCTGAATGCATCTCCTCGAGCAAGGGAAACAAAAGGAAAAATTAACTCATGGGACTACATCAAACTAAAAATTTCTGTACAGCAAAGGGCACCATCAACAGAACAAAAGGGCATCCTAGAGTATGGGGGAATATATTTGTAAATGACATATCCGACAAGGGGTTAACATCCAAAATACATAAAGAACTTACACGCCTCTACACCCAAAAAGCAAATAACCCGATTAAAAAATGGGCAGGGGATATGAAGAGACAGCTCTCCAAAGAAGAAATTCAGATGGCCGACAGACACATGAAAAGGTGCTCCACATCACTAATCATCAGGGAAATGCAAATTAAAACCACAATGAGATATCACCTCACACCAGTAAGGATGGCCACCATCCAAAAGACTAAGAACAGCAAATGCTGATGAGGATGAGGAGAAAGCGGATCCCTCCTACACTGCTGGTGGGAATGTAAGCTAGTTCATCCATTATGGAAAGCAATATGGAGGTTCCTCAAAAAATTAAAAATACAAATACCATTCGACCCAGGAATGTCACTGCTTGGAATTTACCCTACGAATACAATTTCTCAGATTCAAAAATACATATGGACCCCTATGTTTATTGTAGCACTTTATACAATAGCGAAGATATGGAAGCACCCTGTGTCCATCAGTAGATGAATAGATAAAGAAGAGGTGGTACATATACACAATGGAATACTATTCAGCCATAAGAAGGAAACAAATCCTGCCATTTGCAACAACATGGATGTAGGTGAAGGATATTATGCTCAGTGAAATAAGCCAGGCAGGGAAAGACAAGTGCCAAATCATTTCCCTCATTTGTGGAGTATAACAATGAAGCAAAACTGAAGGAACAAAATAGTAGCAGAATCAGAGACTCCAAGAAGGAACTAGTGGTTACCAAAGGGGAGGGGTGTGGGAGAGTGGGTGGGGAGGGTGGGAAAAGGGGATTGTGGGGTATTATGTTTAGTACACATGGTGTGGGGAATCCCAGGGAAAACAGTGTAGCACAGAGAAGGCAAACATGAATCTGTGTCATCTTAGTACACAGATGGACAGTGACTGCATTGGGGTATGAGTGGGGACTTGATAATATGGGTAAATGTAGTAACCACATTGTTTTTTCATGTGAAACCTTCATAAGAGTGTATGTCAATAATACCTTAATAAAAAAAAAAACCTTTTATGACTTAAGTGTAAGCATAGATTTCCTAAGTCAGAGAAAATGTGAATAAAAGTACATAATTCATAAACTGTTTTCCATAAAAATTAAAGCAAATTTAAGTGCTTTGAAAGATATTGGTGAAGAATATTTTAATGACGTGTAATGGGAAAAAATATTTGCAGAAATATATAGCTTATAAAGGACTGGAATCCAAAGTCACAAACACAATTCTATAATTATATAAGACAATCCATTAAAAATTTTGGCAAAATTTTGAAGAGATATTACACCAAAGAAGAGATATAGGTGGCAGATATGCTCACCTGCACTAATCATTATGGAAGGCAAATTAAAAATCACAATAACATACCACTATACATGATTAGAATGGCAAAAATAAACAAACAAAATAAAATGCTAAGAGAAAATACAAACTACTTGGCAGATGCAGGACAACTGGAACTCTCACAAATTGCTGATGATAATATAAATATTATGGCTTCTTTGGAAGCAGTTATCAGCTTCCTAAAGAAGCAAGCATACCCTTACCTTAAAACTCATTAGTCACACTCCTAGGTACATATCCAAGAGATATGAAAGCATATGTCACACAAGACCTACACACAAATGTTTATAGCATCTTTATTCATAATAGTACCAAAAGTGAAATATTCCAAATGTCCATCAGCCAGTGGTTTGCTTAACAAATGGTGGTATACACATGTAAAGGGTACACTCAGCAATAAAGAAGAAAGAAGTGCTGTTACATGCAATGACTTGGGTGAATCTCAAAATTATTCTACTAAGTGAAGAAGTAAAAGAAGGCAGAATGCAAGACTGTATATCCTGTATGCTTCCATTTTTATTATATTCTAGAAAAGGCAAAACTGTAGGTAAAGAAATCAGTTCACTGGCCAGGGGTTGGGAGTGAGAACAGGGCATTGATGACAAAGGGTAAAGAGTGAATGCTTGGAGGGTGATGGAAATATTTTTTACTTTGGTTGTGATAGTGGCTACATGATTGCATACATTTATCAAAACCCACTGAAGTGTGTACACCTATAAAGGAAACATTTATTTGTATATCTCAATGCAACTGTCTTTAAAAATGTCAAAGGAAGATAGAGAACAGAAATTAGCCTGGTCTTAAAAGAATCCTGGCCTGCTTTATAGACTCTGCTTGAGTTTACAAAACAGCCCTATGAGTTCACTTTTGAATGGCATTCAAATTAGTCTAGGTCAGTGGTACTCAACCATGTCTACACATTGTAATCACCTGGGGATTTTTAAAAATCAGTGTTGCCTAACTGTAACCCTATAACAATTAAATCATATTTCTGGTGACACCAACATTTAAAAAAAGTTTTCCCAGAAACTTTAATGCACAAACCAGATTTGGAGGCTGTTAATCAATCAAGATGTGGGAAAATCTTGAACCAGAATCACCAGGTTGGCTGTTACAATCTGGCAGTAATGCTGATTCAGGGACCACAACTTGAGAACCACTGATGTAGTCAGACTATGGCCACAGAGGATTTTATGTGCTTCAGGCAGCTCTGTGAAAACTACAGTTTATTCCTAGTGAAGTATTTAAAAGGTTTAATAAGATAAACTAATTCCAAAGATATCCATTGAGGTCTCTCTGCACCTATGTTAAATTGTGTCAACTCATTTGCAAAGCTGCTATATCTACCATGCAAGTCATTCATTTTGTAAGAACAAATACCTAGGACATAAACAATCTTAGAATGGGTGATTTATATGATTAGAGTGATTGGACCGCTAGCTTAGTTGTGGAAAACAATTGAATTAGCAGCATATCAAGGTACAACTTCTTTGCTGACTAGTTTTCATAGTCATTCCAATTATTAGGCAGGAAAACAGATATGAGTGGCATAGAGAGAGAATAAGGCCAGGAAAGCCCACTAAAAGGGACTCAAAGAGTTCACTAGATAACACTAGAGAGCTAGAAAAGACTCAGAGTTAATGAGTTAATCAGTTGAAGCTCCAAAGGCCAGGAGTAACTTGCAAGATCCGAATATTCCCCAGATAAAGAAAAGTATAAGAACACAGCCCATGACTTCTTTGTGTCAACTAGATCATGTCATTGCAAGATTTACTTTAGCCTGCTGAAAGGCCCAGCTTATTCTTTAACTTAACCTATATGCTGTTATTTTTCCTCCTCCAGCTCCTAAATCAAGTTGCAACCTGGGCAGGAGACAAGCATCATGATTAATTTAGCAAACAAGCCCAGGTATAAACAGCATAGTAAAAACAGGAAAGATTCCATCTAAAGCTAAGATTGCATTTTAAAACCCAGGAAGTTAAGAAGTAAGATTCTTAACATATTCTTTAGCAAACAGACAATAACTCAGCCCACCGTGGAGGCAGGGCAGGTGGTCCTGATTGGTATGTTCACAGAAGGAAGCTGCTATCCTGGGAAGGAATCTGATCAATAAATGTTGTGTTGATTTTGCAGAATTACCTAAAGGACTGATAATAGAAGAGACTTAATGTCTCTCATCAAAGAAAAATATCATGAGACCACTTGACAAGTGCACACACCCTTGTCACATTCCTGAAAAATCCTTAAAAGGGGAACCCCCAATCTTTCAGTGCACCTCTTATCTGAGGTAGCCCACACCACCCTTTCTCCAAGTGTGCACCATTTTGCCGTAAATAAAACTTTTTCTCAACCCTTCTGGGGGCATCTCTCTCTGAGGTCTCCCACACATTCTCTTTCTTTAAATAAAACTGAAACCTTTCAGGGTGCCTTTCCTCCCTAAGGTTGCCTACACTTTTTCTCTCTTTAAGTGCATAACTTTAAATAAAACTTTTGCTCTCCTTCACCACGGTCTCTGCCCTTCAATTCTTTGTTGTGGGGGGGACAAGAACTGAGGAAAATAAACAATGCCCCCCTAACACAATAACTGGATGACTTAAAAGAAGCAGGCATTAGAATATTAATAAATACATGGATGCTGATTTCCTACCACCCACCAGGGTCACTGTGATCATTTTGCTTTAGGGTATGTAAATGAGCCTTTTGTTTTTATAAAGCAAGTTAGACTACTGAATTAAGGAGGCAACCCTGCTAACACCTTGATTTTGGACTTCAAGCGTCCAGAACTGTGAGAAAATAAACTTCTGTTGTTTAAGCCACACAATCTGTGGTATTTGATTTTGGTAGGCTGAACACACACATACAGAGCCAAACCTACACTGGCTAATGTGGGGTTTGAAAAAAGAAAAAATGTTTTTGTTCAAGGAACTTACAATTAAATGGAAAAACAAGGTGTACCCTTAGAAATCAGTTTAAAGATAAATGCACGGTGCAATTTGATGGCAAGCATGCAACATAATACACACTGCTAGAGTTCATAGGAGGGAGAGATCAAAATGAGCTTGAATCGTTAGGGAACATGCCCTGATAGCAGCCATCAGATAGGGTTAAAGTTCTAAAGAATTACAGAATCAAAATAACATTGATTAAAAATACACATTTTTGCAGGAAAATGATACAATATAGCAGCAGCACTAAAGTAAGGATATGCATCTCAGCCAAAGGCTGCCTCACACAAGGTGTAGGAGAAGCCAGGCTGGAGCACCGAGAGACCTATAAGGGCCATCCCAACACACTTTTTTACTGGAACAGAAACCGCCAAAATGTGCATGGAACACCTGACACCAGGGAGTACACAATTAAATCTTGGTCCATGTTTCTCATGTCTGGCTGGTCCTCCAGGCATATTCTTACTGTGTAACCAGTCCCAGTAGCAGAACCCTTCTGGGGGTCTCATCAAGACCAGGTACAATTCATCAATCTCACTGTCATCAATATATAATCCTGACAAGCTGGTGTAAGAATTTCCCAGAAAATCCTAAGACCCCTGATTCCAAAGCATAACTCCTAGTATATTTCATGCCTTCATCAAACAGCTATTTCAACAAAACAGGCCAGATCAATTTCGAGCCTCCTGGAATTACCTTGACAGCTCAGAGGTCTTCATGAAAGAGGCAATCTTAATAGATTAAAGAACTGGTAGAAAATGGGTCAAGAGAATATAAAGTTGTTTTATGTTCCATAATATCTGTATTATCTAGTCCAGCAGCTCTCAAATGTGGTCTGAGAATCGCTGTCCACAAGACCCTTTTAGTGAATCTGGGAGGTCAGTACCATTGACAAAACAAAGCTAAGTCACTGGTTATTGTTTCATTCCCATTCTCACTTGGCTGATATAGTGGCTTTTCCAAAGGCAGCATGGCATGTTTGGGTGTAATATCACAATCTGTGTGATACTGATGCCGGGGTTCTTGTTCACGAAGCCGAAGAATGAGCTTAGCAAACATCCAAGGTAGGAGAGCAAGGTATAGGCTTTTATTTAGAAATAAAGCGAAAGGAGAGAGCTCCTGGCTCACGCCAGGAGGGGACAAGAGAGCCCGGTGTGGTGTGTTTTCTAGGGGTTTTATAGACAGATGAGGATTTTTTGAGAACATGAAAAAAAGGCTTAGGGGTGTGGACTTGTTAAATGGTGTCTGAACACCTCGAACTAACTTAACACAAGGAATTCCCTGCCCCAATCTCCTGTCTCCGGGATACTGGTGTCTAGGAGCATATCAAAAGGCGGCCTGCCCCGCCCCCAACGTGGGCTGAGGTATTGTCTGTTTGCTAAAGAGTAAGTTAAGAGTCTTGCTTCTTAAATTTCCTGGGTGTTAAAATGCAATTTTATCTTTAAGGTGGAATCTTTCCTGCCTTTTACTATGTTGTTTACAGCTGGGTCTGCATGCTAAATTAGTTGCCCAGTTTGCAAAACCACCCCATCAGATCTGAAAGAGGAAAGACAGCATATAGGGCTGGGACTTTTAGCATGCTAAAGTCAATTTTACACATTATTACAAATGATTAGCATAATAAAAACATGTGCTACTCTTCTTTGTCTGGGGAACATTAACTGATCTTACTGAAGAATGACCCTAGAGCTTAATGTTTAACTGGGAGTTTTGGTAGGGGGTTTCCTTGCATGTAGTTACATTGCTCTGACTGCAAATATTCTGCCTTGCTTTTTCCGGAGGCCCTCCCCCTACTCTGACTACAGCCCCAGTCCCTGTCTCAATACCACAACAGACTGGACACACAGCAGATAGGAAAATCTGTTAAATACCTAAATATTGTAAGGTAAGAAATGCCACTCCTTCCATTTCTTTTTGAAAAAGTTGCTCCCTAAAAATATTTTATGCTAATTTGTAATGGATTTATTATTTTTTAAATGAATACACAAATAGTAATAATAATATCTTATACCTATATTTTATATTTAATGTTTACTACAGTAAATTTTGATAGCTGTAATGCACATGAACAGAAACTCTTTTTTTTTTAATTGGGATGTAATTAACATATATACATTGTATTCATTTTTTGTGTAAAACATGATTTTATAAATTATATGATCTTACATATGATTCCCAGAATAAATTCCATTAACATCCATTACCACAAATAATTAACAAACTTTTTTTCTTGTGATGAGAACTTTGAAAACTACTGTCTTAGCAACTTTCAAATATATAATACAATACAATGTCATTAACTATTAGTCAAAATGCTGTAGACTATATTCCTAAAACTTATTCATCTTATAATTAGAAGTTGGTACCTTTTAACCATTCTCACCCATTTCACCCACTCCTCCATCCCCTGCCTCTGGCAACCAATCTCGAACAGAAACTTTTTGGAATCCTCAGTAACTTTTTTGAATGTAAAGGGATTCTGGGACAAAAAATAAGTTTGAGAACAGCTAGATAATTTATTCTAATATATACATATATTAAGTAGGATGAAAGGAAGGAAATGAACATCATTCAAACTAGATTTCTGTAATATTAATATACTGTCCATAACAAAGTAAAAATAAAATATTTCATATAATTCCAAGATCTAAGGTAGATATTGGGATTGAGAAGGGGAAATATTAATGGCACATTGTATTGACTGTCATTCATCCATATATGAAGAACACATGTTCAGCTTTTAATAATCAAGCCAAAAGGAAGGTAGTTACTTTATACATATGGACTCATGTATTTTTGGACAGCATACTGATGAACAGTATCTAACCAAGAGTACAGAGAAACCAAAGTCAGTACATACTTGACATAAAGTAGCTTTTAATTATGATTATACAGTGACAACTGGAGAGGACCTTAACTCTTAGAATCAAGCGTCCAGTGCTCAGAGAACATTCAGTCAGGCCAACTGTTTCCACTATAGAGTTTTTATGTTGTTTCATTTGACCTGACTGCCCTTTGCTTTTTACAAGTGTTCTCAGTGGCTAAGCAGAATGGCAAAAGGCACAAAAGTAGGACCTGATGTGGAACACAGAAGGGTGAGGATTCAAACTGGGAAATAGGAGCAAATAAAGCCAGGTGGGTCAAGCACATCAAATTACGGATGGTCAGTTAAGACAGATGTGACCTGAACTTAAAATGTACTTCAAATAGCAGATGCTGAGGAAGAGTGAGGAACAGTGAAGTTTAACTTCGTGACTGTAATGGATAAAATCAGAGACTATTCTAGAAATATGGAAAACATTCGGCTCATTTCTTCATTAATGTATCTAGTTACTAAGTCTAGGAAATGAGTTAGGTAGTACAGATTCCAGAAATGCAATTAATACAACACAGTGCTTGTCCTTGAGATTCAGGAATGAGACTCCTATGCGTATGTATTTACCTCAATTGATTAAAATGGAAGCGATAATTAAATCTAAAGTGATAAAGCTCCAGATAACATTTACCACCAAAGGATATTTTCATTAAGTGTCTAGATTGGTGTTGTTTTTTTCTATGAATTCTCTAACAAATTTAGATTTTGATACCTGACTCTTTCCCTAGCAGACTTAAAAGAAATCTCTTTGGCTTCAGCTAAGACTAATAGAAGTGGCATCTGAATAATTGTTGCCCCAGGTCAATTTTGTCACAAAGACAAAAAAATGGTGACCCTAATTATCCCTCTTGTTTATTAGTAGGAATACTCCTGCGACAACCAATTCCCCACCCCTGCCCCACCATGAGAGTCAGTAGGAAATATCTGGCTAGAAGACAAATTATGTTTTATTGATATACTGCAGACTATAACACATTTCCCCACAAGTATGTTAATAAAAATCCATTCTTTAAAAAAAATGGGAAAAGACTCTTTCCCAACTGGATTGAGTCAGTAGCCAGAAAATTCCAATTAAGAAGTCATGTTCAATATTAAAGATGAAAAATGAAGACTAGCACCAGGGAAATAAATGTCAGCAAATGGGGACCATGTAAAACATGCTGTCATTTGCGTGGTTGGATAATCAAATCCTCACAAACAAGGGACTTCCAAACCCTGACTCTCATTCGGATGCTGCTTGTACATCTCCCTCAAGCCTGCATGTGAAGCAGGCCAACAAAACTTTCTACCTGATTTAAACACACACACCCGCCCCCCCCACACACACACACCGAAGGAAGAGCCTGGAAAACTACCTAGCAGATGGATTGCCTAGAAAACTCATTACCAAGGAAAGCTCATATGTAAATAGTCTTGTTTGCCCACAACAAGAAATACTCATTAAATTATGGAGAAATTTGAACTCCATCTTGTTCTCTTTCTTTTTTGTCAATACCCACACATATTCACCCAATTTCTGCTACTCCAAATCTCCCCAGGTGTATATGCTACTCAGGTGATCAACAGACCCTTCAATAAGTCCTTCTTAAACATGCTTCACACGAAAAATGGACCTGTTCCTCTCTCCTCACTGAGAATCCCATAACATATTAAAACACATTCCACCTGGTTAGAAGAGTAGTGGAGTCAGTGGGCAAATCTTTATTAATGTCCGATATCTAATACTGTATCTGCCCAGTGTACATGTTTAAAAAGGAGACCTCAAATCCATATCAGTTTATCATTTTTTTAGGTGAAATCCACATAACATAAAATTAACCATTCTGATATTGTTAAAGGCATGTCATGAAAGCCAGAGGTATTTAGTGCATTCATGATATCGTGTAGCCACCACCTCTGTCTGGTTCCCGACATTTTCATTACCTTGAAAGGAAACCCCACACCCATGAAGCAATCGCTTTGCATTCTTCCCTCCCTCAAGCCCCTGAAAACCACCAATCTGTTTTCTGTCTCTGTGGTTTTACTTATTCTAACATTTCATATAAACGGAATTGAACAATATGTGATCTTTTGTGTCTGGCTTCATTCACTTAGCATAATATTTTAGAGTTTCATCCATGTTAGCTTGTATCAGTATGTCATTCCTCCTTATGGCTGAATGGTATTCCATTATATGTGTACATCACAATTTATTTATCCATTCATCCACTGATGAACATTTATTTTGTTTCTACCTTATACATCTTGTGAATAGCACTGCTATGAACATGTGAGCACATGTATTTTTTGAGTACCAGTTTTCAATTCTTTGGAGATATATACCTTAGAGTATAATTGCTGGGTCATATAAGAATTCTGTTTATCTAAACTGGTTTCCACAGACACTAAACCATTAAATTCCCACCATCAGTGTACCAGGATTCAAATAAATTTCTCCGTATTTTTGTCAACACTTGTTATTTTTCTTTTCTTTTAAATAATAGTATCTCATTGGGTGTGAGATGCTACCTCACTGTGGTTTTAATTTGCTTCCCTAATGACTAATGTTGAGAGTCTTTTCATGTGCTTGTGTATCTTCTTTGGAGAAATGTCTATTCAAGTCCCTTTCCCATTTTTTAATTGAGGGCAATAAACTTTTGATTGCAGGGATTCAGTGAACTATTTAGAAATAAGTCAGAGGAAAGGAAACAGGAAGAGAATCTACCTGCTGCTGCTTCCCTTGAAACCCTCTTCATGAGGCTGTCTTTTTTTTTCTACATCCCAAGTAACTTGAAAGAAATGGGGCTTTTGTCCAACTTGGTACCCAGTAATACCTCTAATTCTTCAAAATAATTACTATCTACCCACTTCTCACAAACAAAAGACAACATCGCCCATTAAGGCTCCTGTCATTTGGAAGTATGCTGGTGCCCCTGAAGCCCCCTTGTAGAAATGGGCGCCTCCACTCGCCCCGTGCACACGCTGGTTCCTCTACTTTCTAGTTGTGTGATTTGGGGAAAGTTGTCATGGTTTCCTCTCTATACAATGGAGATATTTAAAATGCTTCCTTTGAAAAAATATTTTGAGAATAAGGAGGAGTCCTGATAAAATGTCAATATAATATATTCACATAAAAATACTTTATGAGTGTTACCTCTCAGTTTTAGGCTATCCTGCACCATGTCTCCTACTCCTACTATACCACCTTTAATATCATCCAACACGCACCAGAACACTTTCTTCATTAATGAGTAGATTCACGCTAGGCTCACATATCTCTCAATTCAAAGTCCAGCTGGTCTTTAGTTCTGTGTTTCTTTCCTATCTCCCCTTATCCTTTCTTAGTTAAATATTTTGAAAATCAAAAAATTCAAAATTAGGTTTTATAGAACTGTATTTTTGATAAGCATTGTATATACATCCTCAACTGACATTCACACCTTAATATACTGTAATATCAGCTAGCCAGATTGCTCCTTTTTAAGTCATTATACACAAATAATATATTTCAGCCATCTTCTCACTCCACCAGCCCTCAGCACTTTCAACATGACTGCCCACACTCTCTGAAATGGTCTTTCACTTGCTTCCATAAGAAACACTCTCCTGTGTTGTTTTTTTTTTTGTCCTCTTTGAAGACTAATCCTTCTCAATTTACTCTGAAAATTTATATGTTTTACAGAGACATTAATTTTGTATATTCCTTAAAGTCTTGTTCCTAGATCCACTTCCCTCTATTCTCTCTTTCTAGCCAATAATGACTTTTGTAGGAAGGATAAATGTATGAATAAGCATGGAAATGCCAGTTAGCTCCAAATCTTCTAAGACATGAATCAATGTGATTTTCCTTGTGGGCTTTCAATTCATAAATATGTTTGCTCCTCTCATTGGTAAGTTTTGTGTTGCTTTTCCTTTCTTCATGCTGACAGTTGGTATCAAATCTATTGCCTGCAGATAGTTATCATCCAGGAACCTCTAGTGGACCTTGCATAGTAGTTTAATAGTTTACATTTATTTTTCCGTGAATTATATATTTCTCATTTTATTCTCACCACAACCTTGTAAGATTTGTATTAACAACCCTGATTTGAAGGTGAAGGTATAAGTTTCAGAGGTTAAGCCAGTTCCACAAAGTTAACTCATCCAGTTAGGAGTATTAATAAAGAGTGGGTGAGGCTCTTAAACCACTTCTTTCTCTAATGTTGCACCTTTTCATGTCATAAAATTAGATCAGTCACATTTGTGTCTTCACATAAAAACTGATTTTGAGGAAAAATATGATAACAAACAACTGGTTCTTTTGAAAACAAGAAAAAAATCACCAGATGTTGTCAAAGCATTTTTATGTGTGTCCACAGAGTTAGCAACTTACCTAAATTGATTGGCTCAGTCTAGACACTGAGAAATAAATGGAAACAGGGCAATGTAGAAATTAAAAATCCCCTTTGATATCTAAATATTATTATTGAGATGTTGCTGCCTACAGTAAATCACTTTAAATCATATTAAATCAGAACATGCAATAGAAGATATGGTTATCGGCATTTAAAAAAAATCTGTAGGTGATTTTTGGAATCAAAAACTACTGAGGACTTTTCAGGACAATTCCTATAATTTGTGACAGTAAATGTATCAATACCAAGCATTTGAAAAGAAAGTATCTCACTCAATAAAAGAATTAAGAATATAAGAATAAAATGTTCATTTGTATTGCTCTGCATACAGTTGACATATTCAAAACTGCCTTGTGCAAACGGTAAGATTGTTTGAAGTTTCTTTCATGCTCTTTGTGTACGCAATTGTTTATGGTCAAAATGGTAGTCTTGTCTTTACCAATACAGACAGAAATTGAGTTTGTGTTATTTTCAGACTTGACAGTACTTGGAAAGTTCGCACACAATAAGTTTAGATTAGATATTCCCCTGTAGCAGTCCTACCTCTGGTATCTATAAATATATATTCAAGGAAATGTACCCCCAAAAAAGGTACTCAAAATGAGCTGAAATGATGAGCTTGGTTGGTTGGATTAGAAAGTAATGCTTCATTAAATATTTGAAGTTTGGAAGGATGACATTTAATAATTTATCTTTTGTCTTAGTTTCTATACCACCTAGATTTTTTTCAATAACCAAGGAACATATTTTCAATAGTTTGTTTATTCTTTGTATAACACAAAGGTGGTTCCTCAGAGTTAGCTATTTATGGTTAGAGCAGCAGAAACAGAGGGCAGTAGGTCCTATAATACATGAATGGATCAGTTCCTGTTCCCTGGTAAGAAGGCTAGCATCCTTATCCAAAGAATGTTCCCATAGAGCAGAGATGCAAAGCAAACAGTGATATGAGGTGGGAAATTAATAGCAGGTAGGGAATAGTAGACTTTAATCTAGAGCATTATTCAGTCCTTTTTAGGGGGTTGGTTTGGGCTTGGAGAAATTATATAGTTATGTGGCACTCTACGGGAAAAACACACCCTCGTGCATGTTTCTCCTTTAGTCTCACATCACTCCTGCACTTCACTTCTCTTCATTTTTAACACCAGGTGTGTGGGTTTTCCACACATCAGGAAATGCTCACCATACCTGTTAGGTGTCCTATAATTTCATTCAATTCCGACACTATGTCCCTGGAGTTAGCATCAGATCCCACAAGTGTAGGGCTCAGTCCCGTAAGACTTCCTCCTTTCCCCATTTTGATGCCAACTGCATGTCACCTGTATTTCTAACTGGACTTCCCACGCATGACCCTCACCTCCTTGGGTTTGACAATTTGCTACAATTGCTCACAGAACTCAGGGAAACATTGATCATTTGCCAGTTTTTTATAAAAGGTTATGATAAAGGATAGTAAGGAACACATAGTTGGAAGAGATGCATAACACAAGGAATGTGAGAAGAGGCAGAAGCCTCCAGGCTATTTCCATGTGTGCTACACCCCCAGAATGTGTTCAGCACCTAAAAGCTCTCTGAACCCTACACTATCTCCATTTTTAGGGAGACTTCATCATCTCGGCATGACCGACTATTAACTCCTTCTCCAGCCCCTCTCCCCTAACCATAGGAGGGAGGTGGGGTGTGCAGAAAGTTCCAAGTTTCCAATCATGGCTTCATCTTTTTGGTCCCCAGCCCTGACCCAGAAGGCCACCCAGATTCCCCTCATTACAATAGAAAATGCTCCTTTCATCCAGGACATTCCAAGGGACTTGGGAGGTTGGTGTCAGATGTTTCTATCACTCAGGTTTTAGGAGTTCTGTGTTTGGAACTGGGGTCAAAGACTCAATTTTAGAACAAAAGATTCTCCTTGAACCTGTTTTTACAAAGGTTCTCAGAGTCTGTATCAGGAGTTGGGGGCAGAGATCAATATATGCATTTCTTATTTCACAAGCATCATTGAAATATGAAAAAATAGTTAACATCATCACAGTTCGAAAGTAGAATAGAGTGTGGAGAGCTTTGCACCTGGGAATGGTAGACTAGCAGAGTGGGAAGAGAAATTGAGAAGTACTAGGTCAATCTACTCATTAAATACACAGTTCACATGGAAAATGGCAGAAGTCAAACACCTACCTGGTGACAGGACATTTGGTTAATTAAGGCAGTAGTACCTAAACATGGTAAATCACTTGGTAAGGTATTTTTGTTTTTCTTTAAGTAAAATCTTCTAGATACCTCCCCAGACTGACACTGTTAGAATTTCGGTAGAAGGGGCTTGAAAACCTGTATTTTAAAGAGTCCTCCACTTAGTGCTGCCAGGGGACCACATAGGAACCCCATACTTAAATGTTAAAGCTCCCTGCAATCTGATTGTCTCTTATACTCTGGCCAAGTGAACATTTCTGTTGGAACAGAAAGGTATTACTTCCTCTTTCTTTTAACTCTTCTAACTAGTCCACTACAAACTCTCATTAACTATTTAATAATCATAACTACACCAACAGCCTAACCCATATTAAGTACCTGCCAACACCAACCTAGGGAAAATACATCTGTTTCTTAATTTTATTCTCAACAACCAAAAATCTAGTACTATTATTACTTTTTTTATTTTGGAGAGGAGGAAAAAAAGTTCAAGAGATTCAGTATTTGCCCAAGGTCTAAACTGATTAATTTTAGAGCCCTAATTCACTTTCTGATGTGGCAGACATGACAATGCTCACCCGACACCAGCCTTCAAGAAGGATTTGTTTCTGCACGTGCTGGGAGCACTATCAGTAGACAGCCTCCAGCTGACCACTTCATGGCTTGTCTTGGGGGACTAGATGCCTTGTCCAAGGCCACACTGCTCCTGGAGCCTCCCATATCCAATGACTATGGATACAAGCCTGTGAGGGACTGGCCATTCCAGGAAAAGGTGGACAATGCTCCAGACATTCCAGTGGGATTGGACAAGGTATAGATCCACAATAAATATCATGTATATCAAATT
This sequence comes from Smutsia gigantea, assembly GCA_032199065.1. Classification (NCBI taxonomy): domain Eukaryota; kingdom Metazoa; phylum Chordata; class Mammalia; order Pholidota; family Manidae; genus Smutsia; species Smutsia gigantea. The sequence goes on along the minus strand of JAVSCE010018196.1, from coordinate 360,610 downwards.
TTGTCTCAGCAGCTGCTCTGGAGATAATAATCAACACCACCAACCAGGTCTAAGTCCTGAAGCCATTGATTCAAGAATGATGTCCCTCTTTCTTCACAAGTTTCCTATTTTTCCATTGGGCCATATTGAAGGTTGTTGGAAAATAAACTCTGAGATACAAATTTGTATGTAGGAGATTACCAGAAAGTTCTCTCAAGATCAGCACATGTTCTCAAGGGGAAAAAGGATTGAGTAGAGAGAGCAGTGAATTGCAATGTGTCACAACAACTTCAGCTGCTCTGACAGAGCTCTGGAGCTGCTGTGACGACTCAGTCATCCTGCATCGAGCCAGCAGGTCAGAGCCATTATGCCCGAGTTATCATCAGTCCCAGGTTGTGCCTGCTGAGGAAGGGAGCATAAAAGTGGCTCAATTCAGCAGACGGTAATTTCCAGAGAGGGGTGAGCTGAAAGTTGGCAATCACCCACCATCTGTGGACAATGCAAACTCCAGTCTTACTGTAAAGGGGGAGGGGTCTGGGTGACCAATCAAAAGCAGCCTCGATCATCTACCCTACACGCTACTTGGATTCACTAGCTTTGCTTAATATATTTTAAGAACAGCTCATTCAGGAATCTGGTGTCCTCTTTCAGAGGAAAACCTAACCAAAGGAAGGTTAATGGATGAAGCATAGGCCCCTCTCCCTGCTGTCTTCCCACAACCCCTGAGTGAATCTTCTGTGTAGCTGTACTGCACCTTTATCTTGCGCCCAAAATTCAAGCTGACCCACCCATGAAGCGAACTTGGGTCACTGCTTGGCTCATTGTAGATGCTCAAGAAATGCCTGTTGAATTAAAAATGGAAATCATTTCAGCTTTCTCCATGACTTAGACAGACTATAATTCTAATTCTATTGTCCTTTGATTAAGATGAATCTATTAGCTGTCTTATATTACACGTAGTAGCAGTCAAGGAGGCAAAGGTAAAAATCCCATTTTGAAGAATAGTCACATCCAGGTGTCCTTTATACTAAAATGTGTCATGGGCTTTAACTCAATGGCTCTATATTCATCAAGAGCAACAAAGTACAGCCCTCTGGTCATCCCTATTAAGCATTCAAACCAAATACTTGTGGTTATTTGGGAAATAGCAGGCGGGCCTGTGTGTCCCCAGGATCAGCTACATAGTAATGAATGCAGGTTTTTTATAGAGAGGCAAACTTTCTCATCTTTTAATTCTTAATGCCTAATACTTTTATTTTCATACCAAGAGGATATGACACCAAATTAGGTCTTTTCAAAGCCATAAATAATAGATCATTCAGCCTCAACCACCTTACACAAAGGTATTGACAAACTATGCAAATCAAACAATAAGCAACACATGGGTTTGAGAACTGCTGCTAATGTTGTAAGAATCAGGTTCCATCTATGCTTCCCTGAATTCTCTGGCTAATTCAAAAGCTGCATGGCAAAATGGGTTCTTTCAGTTTCTGTTTAAAAATTTTTATGTATTTTTAAAAAAAAAATGATTAGGGGCTGGGGGGTGGGAACTTCGGTACATTTACATTTTGTGTCTGCTTTGTTTGTCTTAATTTATAATTGTTCAACAATAGGACCTTAGAAATAAGTATTTCCAAACATACAACATGGACCAAATGAGATCCTCTGGCTTGGTTCTATGCCACTGATTACTTCATTCCCAGATGAAGCATGAAATAGCCCCAAAATGAGGTTGATACCAGAGGAGGGGGCATCTGAAGACATTACCCACACAATAGGAGCCACAGTATAATTGCTATTCTCCCACTGGTCTGGGAGGGAAAAAACACCCATCAAAGACTAAAACTTGAGAACTTTTATCTTATTTTTAGAAGTTAAAACCTCTTTCTATAAAGAACACTTGCTCGTAGTCAGAAATTTCTCTACCATAGACACCCATTTAAGCCTGACTCAGGAAAGTAAACATATTTCACAGTCTCTCCTGTGATTTCTGTGATGTTGATCTTCTCCTTCTGCAATTCAGAGGGAGTTACAGCCTTTCCTCTTCTACAATTTCTACAGTTCTGTGTGATCATACTCTTTTTCAAGAAGCCAAAACAGTTCTGGCTACATTTTTCCTGTCTACTCACATACTGCTTGATTTAGTCACCTTTCACTGAGGCAGTAATTCAAGTCAGTTATCTATTTGTTGCATTCCCAGATGAGTATATCAGATCTACATAGTCTGTAGACAGGAGGTGTAGATGAAAGAAATTTAATTAGCCATATATTCTTTGTATATCTTTTTTGGCAGCACATTTTAGTGAAAATATCATGGGCTTTACTGTCCAAGATGCTTTGAATTTAAATGCTAGTTCTGCCTTTTACTAACAGTACAATTTTTGGTGATTGCCTCAACCACCACTTGAAATTCATGTATGTTTTTTACATAAATTACCATATTCCATGGAAAGCACTAGATGTGCAAACAGGAATCAGGTATAATCTTTTCCTTCAAAAGATCCATGATGCAATGAAAGAAAGTCACATACACTGATTATTATAATGTAATATAATTTCAAAGAAATGTGGAAGTATTAGGATATCTTACAGGCAGAGATGGGAAGTTTTCTTAAAAGTAAATAAGGGAGGAGGATGCTCAAGATGGCAGCATGAGTAGGGCGGCAAAATCTCCTCACAAAACCATACATATTTTGAAAATACAACAAATACAACTATTCCTAAAAGAGAGACCAGAAGATACAGTGCAACAGCCAGGCCACATCTGCATCTGCAAAAACTCGGCATCTCATGAAAAGGGTAAGATACAAAGCCATGACCCAGTGGGACCTGAACACATGCTCCACCCCAGCTCACCAGAGGGAGGTAAAGAATCAGAGTGGGGAGGGAGTGGAAGCACAGGACTGCTAAATAATGAGCCCTGGTAATCTGTACTGGGAGCACAGACACACATTGATTGGTGTACTAGATATTAGAGAAACAGAAAAGTAAAATCCGAGACTGAGACTGTGAACAGGTCCCCCAGCCAGATGCCCTGGGACAAAAGAAAAGCAGGTGCTTTAAAAGCCTTAAAGGGACAAGGGTTTAACAGGTGGACAAAATCATCCCGGCACACTCAGACCAGAAGGCTGGGAATTTTAAGGAAATTCAGGAGCCCTAACCCCCTGGGTGGCAATGCAGCTCCAAAATCCCTCAAGGCCTTTCATTCCCCCCACCCCCACCGGCACTACAAGCAAACCGCTGAATCGTCATTGCTGATGACCAGCCAGGGAGCAGTCCCACCCACAAAAACCACAAAGAGTCTTCTCCCAGCACGCAGCTAACCAGGTCAGACCCAGAGGCTGCCCGCTGCATGCAGCTGCCCAGCACAGGCAGAGGAAGGCTGTGCAAAGTCCAGAAGGCATGAAGGGGCACCATTCTTGCAGGAGAACACACGCCATGCAGCTGTGACCCACAGCAGTGCCCAAGGCTATCCCAAGGGCCGCCCTGTACACGGCAACTCAGGGGATTAAACAAGAGACTGCTCTTTGTGTGTCGTTAACTGGCACAGGCAGCAGAGAAGGGCAAGGTGACCAGCAAACAGGAAGTGACTTTGTTCTCCCAGCTGACAGACGTGCCACTCGCTGGTGGTCACTTCTATCACCATGAAAAGGCAGAAGAACATAGTCCAGTCCAAAATCATTCAAATGCCAGAGAGATGGCCTGGAGAGATGGATATAACCAGTCCTCCTGAAAAAGAATACAAAATAAAAGTCACAACCAGGCTGATAGAGCTGCAGAGAAATATGCAAGAGCTAAGGGATGAATCCCGGAGGAAGATAACACAAATGAAAAAAACAATGGGAGAATTTAAGAGCAGACTGGATGAGGTGTAAGAGACTGTTAATGGAATAGAATTCAGAGAACAGGAATACAGAGAAGCTGAGGCAGAGATAAAAGGATCTCTAGGAATGAAAGAATATTAAGAGAACTGTGTGACCAATCCAAACAGAACAATATTCACATTATAGGAGTACAAGAAGAAGAAGAGAGAGAAAGAGGGACAGAAAGTGTCTTTGAAGAAATAATTGCTGAAAACTTCCCCAAGCTGGGGAATGAAATAGTCTATCAGACCATGGAAGCCCACAGATCTCCCAAAACAAGGGACCCAAAAACGACAATACCAAGACATAATAATTAAAATGACAAAGATCAAAGACAAGGACAGGGTATTAAAAGCAGCCAGAGAGAGAAAAAGATCACCTCCAAAGGAAAACTCATCAGGATATCATCAGACTTCTCAACAGAAAACTTAAAGGCCAGAAGAGAATGGCATGGTATATTTAATGCAATGAAACAGAAGGGCCATGAAGCAAAAATACTGTATCCAGGAGGATTATCATTTAAATTTGAAGGAGGAATTAAACAATTCACAGATAAGCAAAAATTGAGAGAATTTACCTCCCACAAAGCACCTCTACAGTGTGTTTTAAAGGGACACCCTTGATGGAAGAACTCCTAAGGCTAAATAGATGTCACCAGAGAAAATTAAAATCACAGCAAAGAAAGCAGATCAACCAAATACTAACTAAAGGCAAAAAATAAAATCAGCTATCCACAAAAACAGTCAAGGGAAACACAAAGGAGTACAGAATAAAACACCTAACATATAAAGAGTGGAGGAGGAAGAATAAGAAGGGAGATAAATAAAGAATCATCAGACTGTGTTTATAATAACATAATAAGTGGGTTAAAGTTAGAAGATTAGATAGTAAAAAGCTACCCATGAACCTTTGGTAACCATGAATCCAAAGCTGGCAATGGAAATAAGTACATATCTATCGATAATCACCCTAAATGTAAATGAATTGAATGCACCAATCAAAAGACACAGAGTAACAGAATGGATAAAAAAGGAAGACCCATCTATATACTGCTTACAAGAGACTCATCTTAAACCCAAAGACATACACAGACAAAAAGTGAAGGGATGGAAAAAGATATTTCATGCAAACAATAGGGAAAAAAAACAGGTGTTGCAGTACTTGTATCAGACAAAATAGACTTCAGAACAAAGAAAGTAACAAGAGATAAAGAAGGACATTACATAATGATAAAGGGGTCAGTCTAACAAGAGGATATAACTGTTATAAATATCTATGCACCCAACACAGGAGCACCAACATATGTGAAACAAATACTAACAGAATTAAAAGGGAAAATAGAATGCAATGCATTCATTTTAGGAGACTTCAACACACCACTCACTCCAAAGGACAGATCAACCGGACAGAAAATAAGTAAAGACACAGAGGTACAGAAGAACACACTAGAACAGATGGACCTAACAGACATCTACTGAACTCTACACCCAAAAGCAGCAGGACACACATTCTTCTCAAGTGTACATGGAACATTTTCCAGAATAGACAACAAACTAGGACACAAAAAGAATCTCAGTAAATTCAAAAAGATTGAAATTCTACCACCAACCTTCTCAGATCACAAAGGTATAAAACTACCTTTTTGTACAAAGAAATACATTGTACAAAGAAAACAAAAAGCCTCACAAACACATGGAGGCTTAACAACATGCTCCTAAATAATCAATGGATCAATGACCAAATTAAAACAGAGATCAAGCAATATATGGACACAAATGAAAACAACTGCACAATACCGCAACTTCTGTAGGACACAGTGAAGGCAGTTCGAAGAGGAAAGTGTATAGAAATCCAGGCATATTTAAAAAAGGAAGAACAATCCCAAATGAATAGTCTAATGTCACAATCATTGAAACTGGAAAAAGAAGAACAAGTGAGGCCCAAAGTCAGCAAAAGGAGGAACATAATAAAGATCAGATAAGAAATAAATAAAAAATTGAGAAGAATAGAACAACAGGAAAAAAATCAATGAAACCAAGACGTGGTTCTTTGAGAAAATAAACAATATATATAATTGCCTAGCCAAAATTATTAAGAGAAAAAGACAATCTACACACATAAAAAGAATCAGAAATGAGAAAGGAAAAATCATGATGGACACCACAGAAATAAAAAGAATTATTAGAGAATACTGTGAAAATCTATATGCTAACAAACTGGATAACCTAGAAGAAATGGACAGTTTCTAGAAAAAATACAACCTTCCAACACTGACCAAAGGAAAAACATGATATCTAAACAGACCAATTACCAGCAATGAAATTGAATCAGTAATCAAAAAACTACCCAAGAACAAAACTCTCCATCCAGATGAATTCACCGCTGAATTTTATCAGACATTTAGAAAAGACATAATACTCATTCTCCTTAAAGTTTTTCAAAAAATAGAAGAGGAGGGAATACTTCCAAACTCATTCTATGAAGCCAGCATCACTCTAATACCAAAACTAGGCAAAGACACCACAAAAAAAGAAAATTACAGACCAATATCCCTGATGAACAGAGATGCAAAAATACTCAACAAAACATTAGCAAATCGAATTCAAAAATACATCAAAAAGATCATTCATCATGTTCAAGCAGGATTTATTCCAGGGATGCAATGATGGTACAACAATCGAAAATCCATCAACACCATCAACCACATCAACAAAAAAGAAGGACAAAAACCACATGATGATCTCCATATAACCTGAAAAAGCATTCAACAAAATTAAACATCCATTCATGACAAAAATTCTCAACAAAATGGGTATAGAGGGCAAGTACCTTAACATAATAAAGACCATATATTACAAACCCACAGCAAACATCATATTTAACAGCAAAAAGCTGAAATCTTTTGACCTAAGATTGGGAACAAGGCAGGTAAGCCCACTCTCGCCACATGTATTCAACATAGTGTTGGAGGTCCTAGCCATGGCAACCAGAGAAAGCAAAGAAATAAAAGGCATCCAGATTGGTAAGGAAGAAGTCAAACTGTCCATGTTTGCAGATGACATGATATTGTACAGAAAAAACCCTAAAGAATCCACTCAAAACTACTAGAACTAATATCTGAATTAAGCAAAGTTGCAGGATACAAAATTAATAACACAGAAATCTGTTGCATTCTTATATACAAATGGTGAACTAGCAGAAAGAGAAATCAGGAAAACAATTCCATTCACAATTGCATCAAAAAGAATAAAATACCGAGGAATAAACCTAACCAAGGAAGTGAGAGACCTATACCCTGAAAACTACAAGACACTCTTAAGAGAAATTAAAGAGGACACTAATAAATGGAAATTCATCCAATGCTCTTGGGTAGGAAGAATTTAATATTGTCAAAATGGGCATCCTGCCTAAAGAAATCTACAGATTCAATGTAAACCTTAACAAAATACCAACAGCATTCTTCAACGAACTGGAACAAATAGTTCTAAAATTCATATGGAACCACTAAAGAACCCGAATAGTCAAAGCAATCCTGAGAATGAAGAATAAAGCAGGTGGGATTTTACTTCCCAACTTCAAGCTCTACTACAAAGTTACAGTAATCAAGACAATTTGGTACTGACACAAGAACAGACCTATAGACCAGTGAACAGAATAGATAGTCCAGATATTAACCCAAACATATATGGTCAACTAATATATGATAAAGGAGCCATGGATATACAATGGGGAAATGGCAGCTTCTTCAACAACGGGTGTTGGCAAAACTGGACACATACATGCAAGAGAATGAAACTGGATTACTGTCTAACCCCATACACAAAAGTAAACTCAAAATGGATCAAAGACCTGAATGTAAGTCATGAAACCATAAAACTCTTAGAAAAAAACATAGGCAAAAATCTCTTGGACATAAACATGAGCAACTTCTTCATGAACATATCTCCCCGGGCAAGGGAAACAAAAGCAAAAGTGAACAAGTGGGACTATATCAAGCTGAAAAGCTTCTGTACAGCAAAAGACACCATCAATAGAACAAAAAGGCATCCTACAGTATGGGAGAATATATTCATAAATGACATATCACATAAAGGGTTGACATCCAAAATATATAAAGAGCTCATGCACCTCCACAAACAAAAAGAAAATAAGCCAATTAAAAAATGGGCAGAGGACCTGAACAGACACTTCTCTAAAGAAGAAATTCAGATGGCCAACAGGCACATGAAAAGATTCTTCACATCGCTAATTATTAGAGAAATGCAAATTAAAACCACAATGAGATATCACCTCACACTAGTTAGGATGGCCAACATCCAAAACAAACAACAACTAATGTTGGCGAGGATGTGGAGAAAGGGGAACCCTCCTACACTGCTGATGGGAATGTAAATTAGTTCATTTGTGGAAAGCAGTATGGAGGTTCCTGAAAAAACTAAAAATGGAAATACCATTTGACCCAGGAATTCCACTCCTAGGAATTTACCTTAAAAATGCAGGAGCCCAGTTATAAAAAGACATATGCACCCCAATGTTTATCACAGCACTATTTACAATAGCCAAGTAATGGAAGCAACCTAAGTGTCCATCTTTAGATGAATGGATAAAGAAGAGGTGGTACATACACACAATGGAATATTATTCAGCCATAAGAAGAAAACAAACCCTACTATTTGCAACAACATGGATGGAGCTAGAGGGTATTATGCTCAGTCAAATAAGCTAGGCCGAGAAAGACAAGTATCAAATGATTTCACTCATCTGTGGAGTATAATAACAAAGAAAAAACTGAAGGAACAAAACAGCAGCAAACTCACAGAACCCAAGAATGGACTAACAGTTACCAAAGGGAAAGGGACTGTGGAGGATGTGTAGGAAGGGAGGGATAAGGGGGTAAAGGGGGCATTACAATTAGCACACATTGTGTGTGCTAGTAGAATCTTACTATGCTTATGGACAGTGACTGTAATGGGTATGTGGGGGGGACTTAATAAAGGGTGGAATCTAGTAACCATAATGTTGCTCATGTAATTGTACATTAATGACACCAAAATAAAAAAAATAATAAAAAAATAATATAGTAAGTAAATTGACTTATTCTCATAAGTTAATAAGACACTTTCATGTAAGTGTAATTTAATTCATAACCTAGTGATTTTCTCTACATATATTTTTTTGCAACAAAATGCAGCATTCAAATCTTCCAGATTACAATGTGTGTTTTTTCCTTCAAAATGCAGATACAATTCAACCTTCACTATGAAATCTATGTGGTTATTTCTTTCTCCATTGCTAACTCCCTTCCTCCAAAGCCTTAAAACCATACCGGCAGTAACCTACATTTTATTTCTTATTCCTATGCTGCATTTGAATTTATGTTAACTGTTTTATCTGTCTTTTCCCACAATGAAATGAAAAGTTTCTAGAAAGCCTAAGTACACATGAAATTCATTTTGTCTCCTTCCACTGCACTACATATAATGCACCTGGAAAATGTTCAATGAATAATGGATGGATTCACTATAATGGGTTATATTTTTGTCTGTCATGGTCTTGTTTATGAGAGGTATACTATAGACATCCATTTTCTTGACTCAATTATTATTCCCTTATTTCCTGAGGGCTTCTTCCACTGGTAATATCCAAGTGAACTTTAACAAAACTATGTATTTCAAATGTATCTGTATATCAGTTCTTATGTCCATATTAAATAGTAACAGGAATATAAAAGTTCACAGCTTGTAAAAATTATATTCTTCCTTACTGTAATGCAAAGTATATGATTAAGGGCTGTCAGAAAAATGTTCTGGCAGATCTGTTATATTGCAATTATTCTGAGAGAAAGTTAAGAAATTAAAAAATATTAAATTATCACCACAGTCTTCTCTTTGAAAGAATATATGAAATGTGCAAAACACTGGTATTTTTCAGAAGTGGGCTAGCATTTCTCTTAAAATCAAAACATTACTACTCAATATGAGTCCATAATGGATGTATTAGTTGTAAAGATTTCTTTTTTCCTTTTTAGCATAATAGAGCTGCTAATATTAAGTAATGTGTCAGAAATGTTTCCATGGAAATTAGTTTTATGTAAGTATGAGCCATTTTGTATATTAAACCTATTTTTCTGAAAAAGAGCCACAGCATGCTAGCCATTTGGAGGAGACATGGATGAGACTCGATATAGGTAGGACTTGAGTTTCTTATTTGGTAAATAGACATGAATCTCAGAAACCATGTACAATTAATGTGAGTAAAACTCCCTGGACATGATGGTAGGGCCTAATATTGTTGAGTACTTGTTATATGTTAGAAACTGTGCTAGATTCCTTACATTCATTTTCTGACTTAACTTTTAGAAATTTATGAGATGATGCTCTTATTTCTAACCTGCCATTCCAGCTATCTCTTGCTGAGTAACAAGCCACCCAAATTTAGCAGCATAAACTAACCAGCGTTTTGTAATTCTCCCTGATTCTGTGAATCAGGAATTTGACAGTAGCCATAGTTTTGCTCTCTTCCTGTGCCTTAGTTGGGAGGACTCCAGTATCAGGGAGTGATAACATCTTAATGTGCCTCTTCACTCAAATATCTGAGGTAGGTCTGGTATAGTCAACATTTGGGTTCAGCTGAGTCTGTCAACCAAAGCGTCCACATGTCTTCATGTAGCTCATGTTTTTCATAGCATGGAGAACAAGGCAGAAGCTGTGTGAGCTCTACCCCATACCCACCCTCAAAACCTGGGGCAACTCTTATACAAGGTTTTTTCTTTTGTGCTACTGTTATCATAAGTGGTAGAATCCTATTATTATATCCCTAAAGTAGATCAGGAGACATTGTAGTCTATTTGGCCTATATATTTTGATGTTTATGAAAAGAGAAATGTAGAGAAGGCAGAAACAAGAAAACTAATTGTGATATTTTACGTTTAACTCTTAGAGGAATTACAGGCGTGGAGAGGAGCTGGCAAACAGCCTGCCCAGACCGTGAGAAAATGCATGGGGCAGCTCAAGTCCTGCTAACCAAGAGACGGAAATTCTTTCATCCTGTCCAGATCTTTGGGAACATCTGCTTGGCTAAAGACTAATTACTATAAAAGCCCAAAACTTTTCCCTCTCGGTGCTGTAGTCTCTCTGACTCAGCCCCTCACTACCTCTGTAGTGAAGTCTATTAAATCTTGCTGTCACCACTCGAGACTCCTGCATTTCCTTGGTTTTTTCAACCTGAAAAAACCTCTAAGATTGTGTAACAAGGAGAAAAGGATTTTTTTCTCTGCAATGTTTTGAAAAAGTATTTTCCAAGACAAAAAAGCTTTCCTCATAAACACAAGGAATCAACAGATAATTCCCCTTGACTCAGGCCTCAAGTTAAATTATTGAAAATCTCCTTTAAAATGTATACAAAGAGGAATCAGTTTATTTGAGTCTGCAGAACTGAGAAGAAAGGTATCAAGATCAGTTACATGGACCTCTACTATCTTTTTTAAAGGAGTAAAGGAAGTGATTCTAGTAGAAAAGGTCCACAGGCCTGTTCCTCCATAGAAAACATCAAAAAGTCAAGCAAAATTGTCAGAATTAACTTGGTCAAAACTCTGGAAAAGTTAAAGCAAGAAAACTCTGTAAATACCAAGTAAACACTGAATCAAGAAGAAAAGCAACTCAAAAATGATGGAAAACTTCAGAGCATTTGTATTTAGCCACCTGCCTGCCCTTTACACAGTGGTGGTCTTGAAGATGCAGCCCACATTCCAAGGGTGGCATGCTGGTCCCTGGTCCTAGACGGAGGACAGCATATCTTCCTCACAAAGAATTGTTTGCCTCTTCTAGTCTGTCTAATGGATGTCTAAAGTACTGACACAAGGTGCTTGTTTTGGTTTCTATACTTAAAAAGGGATGCAAGGTGGAAAAGTGGTTGCCATTCCTCAAAAACATTGTAAGGCAAACAACCCACAGCCACTGGGGGCAAAAGATTGTAATTTAGGCATGCAGTGGAGCACTGAAAAAATGAAAGGAAAAAATGGGAGAGAGTTTCTTTAGGAAACTGGGGAATTCAAAAGTGCATGTGTATACTGGGGATTTGGTAAAGTCACATGCTTGGTTAGAGCTGGATACATGCTTGGAAAAGACCTGAAGCTTTTCCCTTTGGCTGATCATGAAGGTCAGTACAGGAAGGAAGTACCAGATAAGACAGAGCTGCAGATATCCTGGCTAAGCATTGAAGAGCCCCAGCACAGAACCAGTCTGCAAAGACAAGGCAGTTTCTCCCCCTCCCTCCTTCCCTACCTTTTTTTACATCTTCTTTCCTTCTCTCCTTCCTTCCTTTTCTCCTCCTCCTCCTCTTCCTCCTCTTCCTTCTCCTCCTCTTTTTTTCTTTGTCTCTTTAACTCATGGTGTTCAAATAAAGCTATGTCAAAATACTAGCTAAACACAAGCTAAGGGAATGTAAACTTCAGAGAGCTCATAATAAACAATATAGAATTTATAAAAATGGTTCAGAAAAGTCACTAATCTATCAACAAAACAAACTCTGAGGAAGGGGAAGAATCTTATTTGCAGAGTTATCACATTAGGATGCTAAAAATGTCCAATTTTCAACAAAAAAAGTATTAAGAATGCAAAAAATCATGAAAGAATGGCTCGTTAACAGAAAGAGAAACTGCTTAAGAAAGCACAGATATTGTACTTACTAGAAAAAGACTTTAAAGAAACTATTTTAAATATAGCCAATGTGCTAAAGAAAACCAAGAGAATGATGTATGAGTGAATAGAGAATATCAATGAAGAGATAGAAATTATGAAAAGGAGAAAAGCAAAAATTCTAGGGATAAAACATGTACTAATTAAAAATTTTAAAATGCAAAAATGGGTTATATAGCACTTTTTTGAGAAAGCAGAAGACAGAATCAGCAAAGTTAAAAACAGATATATTAAATTATCCAAACTGAATAGCAGAAAGAACAATGAATGAAGGAAAATAAATTGATCTGAAGAGATCAATGGGGCACCATCAGGTAGACTACCAAACATATTATGGGAATCCCAAAAGGAGAAGAAAGAGAGAAGGGAACAGAAAGGATATTTGAAAAAACAATGGTCAAAGACTTCACAATTTGATTTAAAAAGACAATAATTTACACATTCAAGTGCAATGAATTATAAAAAGTTATTTTTAAAAAGAGCTTTACACTGAGATACATTATAATCAAATTGTTGAAAGACATAAAGAATCTTGAAAGAAACAAGAGAAAAGTGACTTTTTACTTACAAGGGATCTTCAATAATATTAACAGCACATATCTCATCAGAAATTATAGTGCTGGATGGGAATGAGATGGTATTTTTAAAGTACTGGGGAAAAAACCTGCCAAAAAAAAATTCTGGCAAAACTTTCCTTCAAAAATGAAATAGAAATTAAGACATTCACCGATAAACAAAAGCTGAGGGAGTATTGCTACCAGATTTCTCCTAAAACGTGTGCTAAGGATCCTTCAGGCTGAAATGGTTCCACCATATGCTAACCATAGGAGACTCACTTTAAATCCAAAGACACAAATAGGGTAAGTGTAAAACAATAGAAAAAAGATATTCTATGCAAATAGTAACCCCCAAAACACTGACATGGGTATGTAAATATAAAACACATGGACCAAGTCAAAAACTGTTATAAAAGATAAAGAAGAGGAAGGTGGTTGTTTTCATCACTGCTATTAACATCACTGTTAACACTGCATGGAAATTCTAGCCAGAAAAATTGTGCAAGACAAAAAAAGTCATCCAGTTAAAAATAATGAAGTTAAATTATTTTTATTCACAAATTACATGAGTTTAAAGCAGAAAATAACAAAGAATCTCATGTACACACACACCCTTCTAGAAATAATAAGCACACTTAGCAAAGTTGTTTATAGATCAATCTGCAAAACTCAGTTGTGTTTCTATAAAAAAAAAAGAACAATATAAAAAGGAATTAAGAAAATGGTCCTATGTATAACAGCATAACAAAGAGTAAAATACCTAAGGATAAATTTATCCCAGAATATGAAGGACTTGTATATTGAAAACTTCAAAACATTGCTGAAAGAAACTAGAGACCTAAACAACTGAAAAAGATTGCATGATTTTGGATGGGCTGACAATATAGTTAAGATGTAAATAAAAATCCCTATCAGAATTTGTGGGTAAAATTGCAATATTTCCAGAATCTCTAACCTGGCCTTAGTGTATTTCCATATCAAGAAATGTTTCCAAGGGGTAAAGAGAAGTAGTCCATCTCCATATCAGTAGGTGATTACAAGGGGAAGTGAGGGCATATCTTGACCAGTGAGGTTGGGTGGGCTCCCTTTTTGCAGCTGGTTCATGAGAGACACAGGCAAGCAGAAGTGGACAACTGCTTATGAACAATAAATTAGTTTTTCCCACTTTACTTCTCTCCTTGATTTCAGCTTCAAAGTTATTTAATTTGTCCTGGGAACATATTTTCCCCACCCCTGCAGTTATAGAATTCCAATAGACTTATTTACAGAAATACCAAAGTGATCCATATAGAATCTATAATGAGCTTCCATATAGAACTTCAGGGGACTTAAATAGCTAAAACAATCTTGAAAGAGAAAAACAAAGTCAGAAGGTTCACATTTCTTCATTTCAAAATTTACCACAAAGCAACAGTTTCAAAATGGTGTGGTACAAGCAAAATGATAGATTTATAGACCAATGGATTATAATTGAGTGTCCAGAAGGAAACCCATACATCTATGGCCAATGGCTTTTGACAAGGATATGAATACCATTCAGTGGAATAAAATAGTCACTTTAACAAATGGTACTGGAACATCTGGAGACCTAGATTATGTCTTGATGTTAACCTCACATACCCATATATCCCATTTATTTTAGAACACCTCATGAACATAAAAAGATATCGGGAATATAATGAAACTGTAATGTATAACTATCCATTGAATCCTCTGAATTTTTTGGGAAAAATGACATACCATAACTTATGTCTTTGAGAATTATAGTACCTCTCTCAGATCTGTCTACAGTACTTAGCCCTGGCTATTGAATTTGTGTATAAAATTCAGTAAAACTTAATGAAAATTGAAGCTATGAAAATATTAACACTTAGTATTTGCAAATGTTGCTTATTACTTGAACAGTGAATATCATCAAAATGTGGATTTTTCCTTTATATATTGATTATCTGTGGAGCCTTGCAAGAGGGATACGTGGCTGAAATTTGCCAGTAAGTTTACTTACTTATATATGCTGAACTACTACTACATGAACTTTTTTTTAATAGTTTATTTTGGTATCATTAATCTATAATTACATGTACAATATTATGGTGATTAAACTACCCCCTTCATCACTCCCGCCCACCAACCCCATTACATTCACTGTCCATCAGCATAGTGAGATGCTATAGAGTCACTACTTGTCTTCTCTGAGTTGTACAGCCCTCCCCGTGTCACCCTAACATTACATCTGCTAATCATAATGCCCCTTTTTCCCCCTTGTCACTCCCTTCCCACCCATCCACCCCAGTCCCTTTCCCTTTGGTAACTATTAGCCCGTTCTTGGGTTCTGTGAGTCTGCTGCTGTTTTGTTCCTTCTGTTTTTTTCTTAGTTCTTATACTCCACATATGAGTGAAATCATTTGGTATTTGTCTTTTTCGGCTTGGCTTATTTCACTGAGCATAATACCCTCTAGCTCCATCCATGCTGTTGCAAATGGTAGGATTTGTTTTCTTCTTATGGCTGAATAATATTCCATTGTGTATATGTACCACTTCTTCTTTATCCATTCATCTACTGATGGACACTTAGGTTGCTTCCATTTCCTGGCTATTGTAAATAGTGCTGCGATAAACAAAGGGGTGCATCTGTCTTTTTCAAACTACTTTGCTGCATTTTTAGGGTAAATTCCTAGGAGTGGGAGTCCTGGGTCAAATGGTATTTCTGTTTTGAATTTTTTAAGGAACCTCCATACCGCTTTCCACAATGGTTTAACTAATTTCCATTCCCCCCAGCAGTGTACAAGGGTTCCCCTTTCTCCACATCCTCGCCAACATTTGTTGTTGTTTGTGTTTTGGATGTTGAATAACAGTGGAGAGAGTGGGCATCCCTATCTTGTTCCCAATCTTAAATGAAAAGCTTTTAGCTTCTCGCTGTTAAGTATGGTGTTAGCAGTGGGTTTGTCATATATGGCCTTTATGATGTTGAGGTACTTGCCATCTATACCCATTTTGTTGAGTTTTAATCAGGAATGGATGCTGAATTTTGTCAAATGCTTTTTCAGCATCTATGGAGATGATCATGTGGTTTTGGTTCTTCTTTTTATTGATGTGGTGGATGATGTTGATGGATTTTCGAATATTGTACCATCCTTGCATCCCTGGGATGAATCCCACTTGATCATGGTGTATGATCCTCTTGATGTATTTCTGAATTCAGTTTGCTAATATTTTGTTGAGTATTTTTGCATCTACGTTCATCAGGGATATTGGTCTGTAGTTTTCTTTTTTGGTGAGTTCTTTGCCAGGTTTTGGTATTAGAGTGATGATGGCTTCATAGAATGAGTTTGGAAGTATTCCATCCTCTTCTATTTTTTGGAAAACTTTAAGGAGAATGGGTGTTATTTCTTCTCTATATGTAGGGTAGAATTCAGAGGTGAATCGATCAGGTCCGGGGGTTTTGTTCTTCGGTAGTTTTTTGATTACCGCTTCAGTTTCGTTGCTGGAGATTGGTCTATTTAGTTTTTCTGTTTCTTGTTTGGTGAGTTTTGGAAGGTTGTATTTTTCTAAGAAGTTGTTCATTTTTTCCACCTTGTTAGCATATAGATTCTCATAATATTCTCTTATAATTCTTTGTGTTTCTGTGGAATCCATCATGATTTTTCCTTTCTCATTCCTGATTCTGTTTATGTGTGTAGATTCTCTTTTTCTCTTAATGAGTCTGGCTAGGGGTTTATCTATTTTGTTTATTTTTTCAAAGAACCAGCTCTTGGTTTCATTAATTTTTTTCTATTATTTTATTCTTTTTAATTTTATTTATTTCTTCTCTGATCTTTATTATGTCCCTCCTTCTGGTGACTTTGGGCCTCAGTTGTTCTTCTTTTTCCAATTTCAGTAATTGTGTCTTTAGACTATTCATTTGGGAATGTTCTTCCTTCTTTAAATAGGCCTGGATTGCAATATACTTTCCTCTTAGAACTAACTGCCTTTGCTGCCTCCCACAGAAGTTGTGGCTTTGTGTTGTTGTTGTCATTTGTCTCCATATACTCTTTGATTTCTGTTTTGATTTGGTCATAAACCCTTTGATTAATTAGGAGAATGTTGTTAAGTCTCCATGTATTTGTGAGCCTTTTTGTTTTCTTTCTAAAATTTAATTCTAGTTTAATACCTTTATGATCTGAGAAGTTGGTTGGTAGAATTTCAATATTTTCGACTTTACAGAGGTTCTTTTTGTGGCCTAGTATGTGGTCTATTCTGGAAAATGTTCCATGTGCACTTGCGAAGAATGTGTATCCTGTTGCTTTTGGGTGTAGAGTTCTGTAGATGTCTGTTAGGTCCATCTGTTCTAGTGTGTTGTTCTGTGCTTCTTTTTCTTATTTTCTGTCTGGTTGATCTGTCCTTTGGAGTGAGTGGTGTGTTGAAGTCACCTAAAATGAATGCATTGCTGTCTATTTCCTCCTTTAATTCTGTAGTATTTGTTTCACATATGCCGGCCCTCCTGTGTTAGGTGCATATATATTTATAATGGTTATATCTTCTTGTTGGATTAACCCCTTTATCATTATGTAATATCCTTCTTTATCTCTTGCTACTTTTTTCGTTTTGAAGTCTATTTTGTCTGATACAAGTACTACAACACTGCTTTTTTCTCCTTGTTGTTTGCATGAAATATTTTTTCCATCCCTTCCCTTTTAGTTTGGGGATATCTTTGCATTTGAGGTGAGTTTCTTGCAGGCAGCATATAGATGGGTCTTGCTTTTTTATCCATTCTGTTACTCTGTCTCTTTTGATTGGTGCATTAAGTCCATTTACATTTAGGGTGATTATCGATAGATATGTACTTATTGCCATTGCTGGCTTTAGATTCGTGGTTACCAAAGGTTCAGGGGTTGCTTCTTAACTATCTAACAATCTAACTTACCTTTCTTGTTAAGTTATTGTAAACACAGTCTGATGTTTCTTTATTTCTCTCCCTTCTTATTCTTCCTCCTCCATTCTTTATATCCTAGGTGTTTTATTCTTTGCCTTTAGTTAGTATTTCGATTGTCTGCTTTCTTTCTATGCTATGATTTTATTTCCTCTGGTGACATCTTTTTAGGCTTAGGAGTGCTTCCCTCTAGAGCAGTTTCTTTAAGATGTCCTGTAGAGGTGATTTATGGGAGGCAAATTCTCTCCGCTTTTGCTTGTCTGGAAATTGTTTAATCCCTCCATCATATTTAAATGATAATCATGCTGGATACAGTATTCTTGGTTCGAGGCCCTTCTGTTTCATTGCGTTAAATATATCATGCCATTCTCTTCTAGCCTGTGAGGTTTCTGTTGAGAAGTCTGATGATAGTCTGATGGGTTTTCCTTTGAAGTTGATCGTTTTTCTTTCTCTAGCTGCCTTTAATACTCTGTCCTTATCTTTGATCTTTGCCATTTTAATTATTATGTGTCTTGGTGTTGTCTTCCTCGGGTCCCTTGTGTTAGGAGATCTGTGGGCTTCCATGGACTGCGAGACTATTTCCTTCCCCAGCATGGGGACGTTTTCAGCAATTATTTCTTCAAAGACACTTTCTATCCCTTTTCTCTCTCTTATTCCTCTGGTACTCCTATAATGCGAATATTGTTCCGTTTGGATTGGTCACACAGTTCTCTTAATATTCTTTCATTCCTAGAAATCCTTTTATCTCTCTCTGCCTCAGCTGCTCTGTGTTCCTGTTCTCTGATTTCTATTGCACTAGCAGTCTCTTGCATCTCATCCAGTCTGCTGCTGAGCCCGTCCATGGCTTGTCTCATTACTGCCTTATCTTTCCTGACTTCCCTTACTTCCTCCCTTAGCTCTTGCATATTTCTCTGTAGATCCATCAGCATGGTTATGACTTTTATTCTGAATTCTTTTTCAGGAAGATTCTGCATTTCCATCCCTTCAGGTTCCTTCTCAGGGGTTGTCTGGGTCTGGGTGATTTTTGTCTGTATCATATTCCTCTGTCTTTTCATGTTGATAGGAGTGGTAGCTGGTAGGTGCCACATATGTCAGCTGGGCTCTTTAAGACTTAAAAAAAACCCACAAAACAAAAACAAGCAAAAAAAGAAGGAAGAGAAAGAAACGATAGAAAGAAGAAAGAAAGAAAAGAAAGAAAAAGGAAAGGGAAAAAGAAAAAAAGAATGCCCAACCGGAGTGGATTCTGTAAGGGTGCTGTAGGTGTCGCTGTTGCTCCACTATTCCACAGCCGCGGCCACGCTGCTCTTTGTAGCTCTGGCCGGAGTGGGAACGAGTGGGAGGCTGCTGTTCTCTGTATAAGGTTTTAGTGTAGCTGCTCCCTTTTCTCAGTCACCAGCCAAGGGGTCTGGAGTTCCTCAGGACTTCCAGCCTGCAGGGCTGAGCCTGCTGGGGCAATGGTGTTCCCTTGCTGGGTCCCCTGCCTCTCCGAGACTGCTACAAACCGTGCATGCTTTTCTCTTGTCCCGGGCCACTGGCTGCACGGTCCCGGCACTTTCCTGGCTCAAAACCTGCACCTTCTGCCTCTCCAATGTCCGATGCACCACGCGATGTGTGTCAGCGCTCCTGGCGCAGACCACCGGGGCTGGTTATTTCGCAGATCTACTCTTCCACTCCCTCCCAGCTCTGAATCCTCTCCTCCCGTCGGCTCGCTGGGCTGGGTGAGTGCCCAGGTGCTGCCAGGTCGCGGCTCCATATCTTATCTGCCTCGCGGGGTGCCGAGTCCTCTCAGGTGTGGCTGCACGCTGTGCGTTTTCCTGTGTTTTCTGGTCTCTCTTTTAGGAATAGTTGTATTTGCTGTATTTTTGTAGATAAATATAGTGTTGGGAGGAGATTTCTGCCACCCTGCTCACGCCGCCATCTTCCCAGAAGTCTAAACTCTAGTACATGACCTTTTGAAATCAGTGCAATTTTCAGCACCTGCAGGAAATACAAAAAGCATTACAATGAGCAATAAGAAATGCCATTATCAATATCTGTAAGTCTGGAGAAACAATACACATTCTACTCCATTGGTGTTGTCAACCCACAGATAAGTAAATTTGTTTTCTCACCAGAAGAGTCCTAAAAGAGAGAACATTTAAGTAGATGTGATAACATTGCTAAGACAATTAATATTCTATTAAATTCTATTAGAATACCTAATGTCTCTCACAAACAAATCATTCATCTACTTACTTATTCATTTATTCAATGAATATTTGACAAAAATTTGGGCAATTGCTAAATGCCCACAGAGAAGAAAAATACAGCACATTCTAAGCATGTGCATTAAGTCAATGTGGCAGAAGCCAAATATATGGCCAGCAAATCTGGGCTTCATGTTATGTATATCTAGAGAAATTTACCTCCTTACTTTGATCCTTGGTTTCCTCAACTAGAGAATGGAAAGGTCAATTGTGTCCTTTAAAAATACTTTCAAATGTAAAACCCCATAATGTGTAGCTTCTCTCTCCTTTAAAGCATTAAGAGATATGATGCAATGCAAGTAAATATTTTCAGATTAAATGCAATCACTTCAAAACTAAAAGGAGTCTCAACAAAACTTAGTTAAAAAATTTTGACATTTGAGTTTAAATATATTTATGTTTGATTCATATAGTTGGAAGGAAACTTAATCCACTATTTTGTTTGCTGCAAAAGCAAGTTTCAAAATCTGAAAAAATTACATGGTTTTCTTCTGGTAATATAGAAGTATTAGTGACAGAAACAGGATTAAAACTGGGATTGCCTGAATTTTTTCAAAACATTAAACAAGTACATGTGATGTGTTCTAAAACATAGCACAAACAAACGAGTGAATTTGAAGATCTAATTAGCTTTATTAAACAATTCATGAATCAGGCAGCATCCCATCTAGGATGTGGAGAGATGCTCCAAGGAGTTGTAAAAACTGGAAGGTTTTTTAGGAAGGAGGATGGGGCAAAGAAATTATTGTCAAAAGATAAGAAAACATTGTTTCAGGAAAGAGAACCCTCCCTTAGGGAGTTAAAGCAGGGGTCTTATCATGCAGATTACCTCATCTTTTTGGGGGGCTGGAGAGGGCCAATGAGATTGCCTCTTTGGTGCTGACCAGAAAATTCCTGATTAACTATTAAAAGGTCACATTCCTAGAATAAATTAAAGCTGTAATTAAGTCTTAGTCTGGGGGCAAATGACCCTATTTGGGCTTATTGTTTTTTTTTTCTTTTTTTAGCAAATGGTTAATTTTCTGTGTCAAATTGGCCAGAGGGCTCAGATTAAACATTATTTCTGGGTGTGACTGGGAGCGTATTTCCTGATGAGATAAGCATATGAATTGGCAGACTCCATAAAGTACAGAGCCCTCCTCAATGTGGGTGGGCATCACCCAATCCACTGAGAGACTGAACAAAACAAAAGGTTGGAGGAAGAAGGAATTCAACTCTTTCCTCCCTCAGTGCTGAGTTGAGGCACGTCATTTCATCTTCTCCAGCTCCTGAACTTGGACTGAATTAGACGATCAGCTTTCTTGGTTCTCCAGCATGCAGATGACGGGTTGGTAGGTTTCTCAGCCTCTAAATCATGTAAGATAATTCCTCATAATAAATCAATATATACCTGTAGAGAGGTATATAGCTGACTTTTTCTGTTTCTCTGAAGAACCTACTAATTCAGATTTTGGGACCACGAGTGGTTCTAGAAGGACAGAATTTTAGAATGAGTTTTCTGAATTGTTTCTGAGATCTCAAATTTTCTCTAATGTGATTATATTCAAAGATGCTAATAACTCTATTAGCAGTAAAGAGAGTATTGATCATCCACAGTGGGAACTGTTTATAAAGATATACAAAGTATGATCACTGCCTGTTTGTAATTAACCACTTATAAGAAGGAGCTAGGTGAATCTATATACAATACTGTTGAACATTTTTGGAAAACAAAGGAATATAATGATATCGATGGTTCCTAACTCTCTGGACAAAGAAGTAAATAAGACTCTAGAATTCTCAGTGCAAATCAAGTATTAATAACCTAAAAACATCTATGTGTGCTTGGAAGGATAGCCTTATCTCCTATAGTTGCAGGGCTAAAAATGCTGGGATGCAAAGGCAGAAGAACCTCATCCTGTGATTGGGTGAATTACAACACAAGTTGAACTTCCAGTTTCACAAGGCATCTGCTGTTAAATTAAGGGCACTGTTTGGGAAAGAAGGGGATAAGTTGGGATGAGGGTGTGTGGGAGGATACTGATGAAGCAGGGACATCAAGCCCTTAATTTCTGATGAGTCTTCTTTACTCTTGGAAGAGATCTTTCCATCCACACTGGAAACAGCCTCCCACCCCCAGAGGTAGCAGCATCCTTACCCCAGTGTATTGATCTCTCCACACACAGTAGTTTTGGCCTTTCCACCTTCCACTGAAGGAATCAACACTACTTTATCTTAGGAAATGGAATGGCTTCCCCTCAGGCAGTTGCCATGCAAGACAACATCTGTTCTTCTCGGGACCTTCTTGCTTCTGGACCATTACCTAGACTCAAATCCCAGAAGGTATCTAAAGATGAGGTATAATGTGTGACCTGTGATAAGGTGCATTACACTCCAGAACTACTTATGTTGTCTAATTTATATAGACAGGAATATGGGGGATGTGTGGGAAGGGATATGAAAAGTGGGGGGAAGCGTGGAAAGGAGCACAAATTCAGATCAGGCAGAATTTACTGACCATGGGCTCACTAAGAGGAGAGTCTGCATTTAGGGTTGTGGCTCGAGGAGTTAGAATGGGCTCTATTTGGTTGGTTGGTTGGCTAAAACATGGACAGAAAGATGGCCCTGTGAGTGCTTTGGTAACGCCAGACTTGCTCTGGTTTAATGTAGGAGGGATTCGAAGCCTCAGAGAGATTAGAATGTTATAGTATGTTTGTAATGTAAGACCTCTTGCCCACACTGGGAAGGTTAGAGAACTTTTGCCAATACCTTTCACCAATACTGTGAGAAATAAATATGTGAGGGGAGCCCTGACATTAGACTAGACTTGACCATGGAAACTTCAGTCACTGAATTGGGAAATCTAAATTCAGAGAGGGTAATTGGATCCTGTGGTGTCAGGGGCCTAGCAGCCCACCCAACCTTTACAGGCGAGATGGATGTTGTTGCCGTAATGGACAGCAGAATTAAAGCAACAATTAGAATATTTTGACTCATGCAGAACTATTGGTGAGTTAATCATGGTATTCCTAGAAATGAAGTAGATAGAAAGCCTATAAAATTCTTCTTGATCTGTATAAGCAGAAAATATCTAGGTCAAATGAACAAAAATCTAACCTGAATCATAAAAAAAGAGTCACACCCTTCTAGCAATTCCCATACTTGAGCCCGTTTGTGGACCCAGAGTACCTTGGATGAAGGGGAGGCCAGGTGCTCCTGAGAAAGGACTCTGGTATGGTACCAAAAATTTATACTACTAATCTTTCTCTCAGCTTTCCCCAAAGGAACCTATGGACTTTTACCAGAGTAACCATGCATTGGGGAAGGTAAAATCAGATTTCTCAGGGCTTACTGTTGTAACTTCAGGAGACATGAAACCTCACCGTGGTCCACCAGTAAGAATAAGGGCTAAAGGAGGTCAGGTGATCAATGATGTTTTAGCTCAGGTATGACTCATAGTGTGTCCAGTGAGTTTCTAGACCCATCCTGTGCTTTTTTTCCCTAGTTCCAGAAGGCATCATTGGAATAAAGATACTTAGCAGCTGGCAGAATCCTCAGATTGGTTCCCCAATCTGTGGAGTGAGGGCTTTTGTGGTAGGAAAGACTAATTGGAAGCCATCAGAACTGCCTTTATCTAGTAAAATAATAAATGTAAAACAACACTGCATCCCTGGAGGAACTGCGAAGATGAGTGTCACTGTCAAGGTTTTGAAAGATACAGGGGAGGTGATTCCCACCACATCACCACTCAACTCTCCTATTCAGCTGAGGCAGAAGTCAGATGCATCTTGGAGAGGACAGTAGATTATCATAAATTAACCAGGTGGTGACTCCAATTGCAGTTGCTGTACCAGATGCAGTTTTATTACTCGAGCAAATTAACACATCCCCTGGTACCCAGTATGCAGCTATTGATCCAGCAAATGCCTTTTTCCTCATACCTATCTGTCCATAGGCCCACCAGAAACCATTTGCTTCCAGCTGGCAAGGACAGAAATATACTTTCATTGTTCTACCTCAGAGGTATATCACCTTCCCAGCCATATGTCATAATTTACTTTGGGGATCTTCATCTCCTTTCCTTTTCACAAGATACCACACTGGTCCATACATTGATGACATTATGCTGATTGGACCTAGTGAGTAAGAAGTAGCAACTGCTGTAAATTTCCTGGTCAGACATTTGCATGTTAAAGGATGGGAAATAAATCCTACTAAATCGAGGAACCTTCTATTTCAGTGAAATTTCTTACAGATCATTGGTGTGGGGCATGTTGAGCTATCCCTTCTGTAGTGAAGCATAAGTTGTTGCACCTGGCCATTCTAAAAACAAAGGAAAAATGTAACATTTAGTGGGCCTTTACATTTTTGAGGCACTGTATTCCTCATCTGGGTGTGTTACTCTAATCCATTTATCAAGTGACCCAGTCACTAATGATCCTAATTTTGAGTGAGGCCCAGAACAAGAGAAGGCTCTGAAATAGGTCCTGCAGACTTTGCAAGCTTCTCTGCAATTGGGCCATATGAGCTATCAGGTCAAATGCCATTGAAGTACCAGTGTCAGATAGAGATACTGTTTTCAGGCTTTAGCAGACCCATGGGTGTTTTGCAGGGCAGGTCTTTAAGATTTTGGAGCAAGACCCTGCCACCCTCCACAGATTACTTTCTTTTGGAGAAATAGCTACTGGCCTGCTACTTGGCCTTAGCAGGGACTGAAGGTTAATGATGAGCCACCCAGTTCCTATCCAATCTGAACCAGGTGCTATCTGACACACCAAGTCACAAAGTTGGGCATGCGCAGGAATCCTCTGTCATCAAATGGAAGTAGTGCCCATGTGATCAAGTTCAAGCAAGCCCTGAAGGCACAGGTAAGTTACAGGAAAAGTGGACCAAATGCCCATGGTCCCCACTCATGCTAGCCTGCCTTTTCTCCTCCAGCCTACTCTTAAGGGGTAAACTCATGGGGAGTTTACTATAATCAGTTGACAGAGGGAGAGAAGACTTGGGCCTGGTGCACAGATGGTTCTGCATCATATGCAGACAACCACCCAAAAGTGGATGGCTACTCCATGGCAGCCTGTCTCTGGGACATCCATGAAGGGGGGCACAACTGTGAAAGGAAATCCTCTCAGTGGGCAAAAATTCAGGCAGTGTGCCTGGTTGTTCATTTTTCTTGGAAGGAAAAGGACCAGACTTGTGATTATATAGTGATTCATGAACTGTACAAATGTCTTGGCTGATGGTCAGGTTTTTGGGAGGAACATGATTGGAAAATTGGTGACAAAGAAATTTGGTGAATTAGTATGTGGATAAATCTCTCTGAATGGGGAAAAAACCTGAAGATACTTGTGTCCCATGGGAAGGCTCACCAAAGGGTGACCTCAGCTCTGTGGGTACCAGTCAGCCTCTCTTCAGTCACCCCTGCTACCGTTCAATGGTCTCATGAACAAAGCAGACATGGTAGTAAGAATGGAGATTATTCTTGGGCTCGACAATATGGATTCCCATTCACGAAGGCCAAACTTGGTGGTGGCCACTGCTGAATGCTCACTGTGCCACCGGTAGAAACCAATGCTGAGCACACTGAATCATTTTCACGGTGGAAGGAACAGCATTTTGTTCTTACTGGCCTAGATATTTACTCTGGATAGAGACTTGACTTCCATGCACTCAGTGCTTCCACTAAAACTACTATCCATAGACCTACGGTGAGCCTTATTTACCATCATGGTATTCCACAGAGCATTGCCTCAGATCAAAGACTCACTTCACAGCAAAGAAAACGCAGCAATGGGTCATGCTCATGGGATTTAGTAGTTTCAGCATCTTCCCTTCCTTCCTGAGGCAGCTGACTTGAGGGATGATGGAATGACCTTTTGAAGACTTAATTACAGTGCCAGATCGGGGATATATCTTAAGGGCTGGTGCAAGTTTCTCCAGAAAGCTATATATTCTCTGAATCAGCACAATTATGATCCTTAGTTACAGAAATGAGGACTGTATTGCCAACAGATTTCCTCCTTATCTGATTATGAATGTTTATATTATATTGAATCTGTGTATCACACACATACAGTGTATTTTACAGCATAGTATTTAAGTTATGAGACAGCAAAGAATATAAACATGGCTCAAGGACTACTTCAACTTCTGAGGAAAGGATTAGTGCATGTTTTGATTGAATGCAAGATAATTTTTTCATGTTAGGCAGCATTATGACCTTGTTTTTGTTTTAATTTGGAGATTAGGTATGTTTTCACAAGGTGCATTGGGTGCCAAATTGACAAAGGGTGGATTTGTGATGGTTAATTTTATGTGTCAGCTTGACTGGCTAGGGGTGCCCAGATTAAAAATTATTTCTGGGTGTGTCAGTGAAGGTGTTTCTAGACAAGATTAACATTCAAATCAGTGGCCTCAGTAGATTGCCTTCCTCAGATGGGCATCATCCAATCGGTTGAGAGCCTTAATAGAACAAAAAGGTGGAGGAAGGAGAAATTTACTCCTTTTGTCCTGCCTCCTGGGACATCTCATCTCATCTTCTCCTGACCTTGGACTTGGGCTGCATTACCTCATCTGCTTTCCTGGGTCTCCAGCTTGAAAATGGTAAACTGGAACTTCTCAGCCTCCATAATCATATAAACCGATTCCTCATAATTTCTCCCTTTCTTTCTCTGTCAAATATAAATATATATATCTCCCCTGTTGGTTCTTCTTCTTTGGGATTCTAATACTTTAGTGTTAATTAGTTTTAGCCTAAAATAATTATCACAATCTTTCAAATCTAATGCAGAGAATAAATTTTGTGAGCAAGGTTGTACAAGTTGGGAGGCATCTGAACCAAGATACAGTTCTTCAGATCACAAATACAATTGATGTTCTATCTAAAATGCTCTTGAAACATTTAGATAGTCCATTAAATTATGATGCATAGTAATGGTCTCTCTTTCAATTGTAGAAGAAACAGAGGGAAGATTTAACCAGTAGAATACACTATAGGAGTAAGAAATGTAAAGGGAGTTATCTTCTAATGATATGAGATAAAAATATTTCTGCATTCAACTGAGGAGGTGAAGGGCAAATAGCTTCACTGTGGAATTTGATAAGCCCTAAAATGTTAGTAATTTCCTTTAACCTATAAAGAGGACCATGAAAGTTTTAGCATAAGTCTAGTTTCCATTTGGTTCTCTCATCAATATGATTAACTGAAGTCTTGAAGGGGTTATTATGAGTTCTAATAAGGACTCTGTGAGTGAATTTTTGCAGTCTTTTCAAATAACTCTTCTGCTTGCTGAGTTCTGAAACAAACATTACAAGGCAATAGACTCAAGACTGCTAATGAAAGACGATCTTCCAGGACATCACGATCCATTCCTTTGGCCTAGAGCATGCTACTGAGAGAAGGCCTGTGATGCCTTTCATTTGTAGCAGTTTTCTACCAGATCAGGATATATGTGTGAGCAACTGAAATCTCAACGACCCCTACATCCACTTCACCTATCATGATCCTCCAAGTCCCACATGATGCCTCCAAAAACGAATTCCCAAAGCCATCGTTCTGTCTTACTGAGTCTATGTCCACCACATATTTATTGAAAATAATTAAAAAATAGTGAACAGCTAATGAAAAATCCAAATTTTAAGTTGGCCAGCCACTAGAAGACTTCTGGGTCTCATTTTCTGCATGTAAATTCCTTTCTTTAAAGTAAGCAAATATCAATTCATTATCTTTAAGTTTTTCCAACCACTTAAATTAGAACCAATGGTTCATTTGTTCCAAAAAGAAGTGTGATTATGCATATCTGCACAAATTATAAAATTCCATTTTTATCCCCTTTTCTTGCATTAATCTTTATCAAATGAATATGTTTTAAGCATATAAAATATTACCATTAAAATATATGTATATGCATATACACATACACACCACACATATCCCATTCCAAACAATCCAAGAACAGCCCCTATATCTATTTCCAGCTTAACTCCACCCTCAGGCTAGTACTGAAGCAAATGAGTAACATAAAGTACAAAATATTGCATGAACATTTAAATATGTTTAGGAAACTAATAGCATCAAATGAAGAGGGTAAATCAAGATCTGCATGTCATACCCTTTTACCTTCTTCTTTTCTACATTCTTAAGTAAAAGATTCATTTTTTCCTGCTATTTATTTTTAAATATCTTTTCATTATCCTTTTCAATGGCTTACAGGTGTGCCTCTTAGGCACTGCCATTGATGAAAGGGCCTTACCTTTGGCCTACTTTATCTTGATTTTGGACACCCAGATCCCCCTGTATTCATTAATAGGGAGTTTAGGTCTCCCTATTAGACATTTGAAAAATGTCTAATATGGTATTTAGAACTTGTATATCATTAGGATGCTTCTAAAGATGTCAAGAAAAAATGTGAAGTTTTTTTTTAAGGGAGGCTTGTGTTTTGTTTTTCTTATTAAAAACAGCAAAGGGAGAACTGAACAATACTTAACTCATCTGGTATCAGTCTTATCAGATTTTATGACATCACATACTTCCAATTGCACTGCAATTGATTAATTCCAATTAATCTGCAGCATTCTGTGATTTCCCAAAGTAGAAATCACATTATGAAATTAAAAGCCTTCCATCATGTTATTATGTCTGTTTATCAATGTGCATGCTGAAATAGAATAATGGCTGTCTAAGTGAAGTAGAATACCACCATGTCAGGCAAATCACCCTGCCAGATCAACATCAGATTTCTCAGAATATCCCATAGTGCAGAGACGACATGAGGGTCTGCTCTGCTTTGGTAATGAATTAACCCAATCCATGAGTACATTTACAAATATATACCAGTTTGAGAGATCATGGATGGGAAACAAGAAAAAAATAAATGAATAGAATTAAGGAAATTATGTTATGATTTCCAAGGGTCCTTCAATACCTGGGCTATGATTCTAACTCTTACCTAGAGAACATCTGGTTGAGTTTAACTGACCAAATAGATTTGTCCTATTTAAATTGATAGATACTGTAGGTGTGAATCCTGGTATGGAGAACTGGTAAAGTTGATTGTGTGTGTTTTCTTTTCAGACAATTAAAAAAGTTAATCACTAAAAGCTATTTGAAAATGGAAGTTATAGGAATAAGACAGTCTAAGTATTCTGCCTAAATCACAGTATTCTTATGTATTATTAATATTACATTTCTTCCTCTTCCCTTTCATATGACTTTATTAACCCAAACTTGATGAGTAAAGAATCCTCCGAGTGCTTTTAATCATAATTTTTAAAGAGAACATCAATAGTATATAATTTGCATACATACAATATTTAAGGGTAAAATAACGTTAGTGTCTAACATGTCATTAGTTTTGCCTAATATTTTTAATATCTTTCTAAATACACTTTAATCAAGTTCTGCTTACATTGTCCACCCCTCCCATCAGTAATATATTTATAGAAGAAATCAGGTAATTTATCCTATATAATTTTCTACAATCTAGATATATCAAATTCTACTAAGTCAAGCAAGAGGTTATCTGTGTAATGCCATAAATTTAGCATGTATATTTCCCTTGATATTTTTACAGCTGTTTTACAGAATCTGATTTGATTTTGGCCCTTGTGCCCCGAGTAAAATCCTAAATGGGATGGCACGTCTAGGGGAGAGTAACGAGATACAGGGCTACAGGGACAGGACAGACTGGTCATTCACTTACCCTGGGTAGTTTGAGGTCAAGTGCTGAAGAAATAGCTGAGCTGCTGTCAAGGTAAGAGTGAGGGAATTATTGAGGAGGGCCGGAAGTGAGATCACCACATCCAGCCACAGGAAGTAATATTACCGGAAATGATGTCACTAGAAGTGACAACAACAGAACTGGAAATGACAACACTGAATATGAGATCAGTCCAGAAGTGACGTAATTATGAGCCTGTGTATATAAGCTGTGCTCAGAAATAAAACTGCATCACTTCTCCTCCACCAGCAGTCAGTGAACCTCCTGATCCCAACTTTGGTTTCTGTGTCTTTCTTGTATCTATTTCTGTGTTTTTCTTGAATCTCCCACCCACTCCTCTCAGGTTCAGCTGCCTTGGGGAGCTGGTCTCTGCAAATTGTTATCAAACTTCATTGCCAATAAACCAGGCAAAATTATTTTAAAAGGAAATTAATATTGGATTTTAAATCTATGGAAGATACAGAGACAGCAGGATGAAGATCAACAAGCAATTTAGGAGAGTCTATAGCCAGTACAAATGTGTTGGAAACTTAATTTTATGTGATATTTTTCTCCCAAGGACAGGTTTGAAGGTTTATTTAAATCACAATGGACTGGGCACATATTAGTTTACTTTGGGAATCCAAATATTGTCTTCCTCATTTTACAAAGTATTAAGCTCAGATTGATTTCTTATTCTAATAATCTTTTAATATCAGCATACTGCTTCCAAAAGATTTTGGTGGTTTTTATTCTAACATACTATGTTGCCTGGACCATGGAAAACATTAATTCCAGGAAAGATATGTAGCAATCCCTAGTAAAAAAAAATGTGATAGTCATAAAATTAATCAAAAGGCAAAAATGTTAAAGTTTCTGATTTGATTGATTGCAAAAACAAGTTTGAAATCCACTGCTTAAATTACACCTCCTAGTTCTACTTAAGTCTCATAGTTCTAGTCTTTATTTTGTGTGTTTGTTGACATATGCAACAACAGAGACCTGAAGTAACAAGGTGTACTGGAAAGTTTTCTCATTTTAGAGTCAGCCCTCTTGTTTTGTGACCTTGGGCAACTTAACTTCTAAGATCTTCTCTTTCTTCTTTGAAATGGGAATTAAAATCCCATTAAATTAAATTAAATAATGTAAGTTAAGAGACTGGATGGTAGTACTCAAAGAATGCTTGTCCTTTTCTTCATTTAAACAATGATGAATTGTCTTTTTAAAAGATGTATTGGTTGCTATATTAAATACAAGCATAATTTTGTTATAAATTCTTTGTTAAAAGGAGCAGTGAGAAGATTTATTTAACCTATTTTTTAATATACCGGTCTTGTCTTTGAGTTTATTAATTCATATATGTATGTTTATGGCAAATAAATGTACTCCAGGGAATCAAAGGATAGTTCTTTTCTTCATTAACAAAGTTTTTAAAGGAATTTAGTGTCTGCCAACCTTGGAGATTCTAGAATTTGCTGGTGCAAACATGAGATAATACATGTAATAAAAGTGGCCTGTTGGTCAAAGAAATGCTCGCAACCAGTGGCCAAAGAACCGGGAGAAGCATGTTTAACAGCAAATAGGTAAAGGGAGAATATTCCATGACCTTCTTATTCTTACTTTTCCCAGTCTCAACTAGTGCATTAATCACTCAGACTATAAGACACAAAGAAGAGCTGGGCCTGCTTGTCCTGTGAAGTCTTGGAATGTTCTTCATTGGCACTGGCTTGCAGCACTAGCCCAGTGAATTTCATGGTGGCTACAGTGAAGATGGACCTGCAAAAGATTCCTCCATTTGTCTGACTGTCTGGGGAATCACTTCTTTGGAGCCTGGACCAAATTGAACTTTTCTGTAATCCGAGTCGCGTCGTATTCGAGTCAGCAAACTAAATGCGGCACAGGTTTGGTTTGTTTGCCAAGGAAAACCTCCCTGCTTCAAATTCTAGGATCCTCCTTATTACTTACATTTCACATCTGGTAGCAGATTAGAAACTTTTCAGTCCCTATAATTTCTACTTTTTTCTGGAAAAGGGGGCTATTAACCACCTAATTCAAACTAGTATTATCACTTTTTACAGAATTAATGCGATGCTTTAATTGTTGACATTGTTTACCTGCTACTCAGGGAGAGTGTTTCAAAGGCATATGAATTAGCCATCACTGGCTTTATAATTAGCATATGACAACTTTAGTTCCAATGGCATGTTTAATCACAGCAACAGATGGAAGTGAGTCTGGAGGTAAGTCATCTCCTTCACAGCTCTTGATAGTGGGTTTCTCCCACTGGCTCAGAGTTATAAGCTATTTAGCATAGTAAGTACTATATTACTGGTAATATTCTCCATCTTTTTTAGAGTTTCAATATATGAAAATCATCATAATCATTGATATGTATTGGGTAGTTATTGCATACTAAACCCTATTCTTGTTTTAACTTAGCGAAGCCTCCAAGCAACCCTACAAATTAGGTGATTTCGGTATTCCCATTTCACATGTGAGGGAATCAAACCTAGAAGTGTCTTGCCAAGAGTTCCCCAGCTCATAAGCAATAGGGTAGGAATTTGGATTCAAGCTCTGCGGATCCCAGTGTCCAGGCTGTCAGCCACTGTGACTGTGCTGTAATGCAAGCCCTCTGCTCTTCTGTAATCACGTCTGGCTGTTTACTGCCGTGGTTTTGGGTTCTGCTAAAAATACTGTGTTATTTTGTGGATCTTATTACAGAAGCCAGTTTTTAACTTTCCTCCTCACCAGGACCAGTTACATAAACAGAGACAGAAGCTGTCTGCTTATCCTTTCCTTTACTCCACAAATGTGTTAACTCCAAATCAGTCACTATTTAAAGTTAGGACTCATTGTTACCTATCTCAAATAGTAGCTCCTGGCAAATTTCAGGGAAACCTCTAGATGTTCTTTCTACTTCCCACAGGTTCCCTGAATGGACCTTTACCAAGGTTCCATAAGCATACTCCCTGTGGCTTTCTTCCCAGCCCCAACAAGCCATCCCCTTATAAGGTCTTTCCACATTGGAGGAAAGTGATGAGCAGTCTCAGCATCATGTCTCAAGGTCCCAGACCTAAGACACCAAACTACACACAGGCAAGGGATGCCAACACTCAGGAACACATGTCTCCCTATCAAAACACGACTTCTCCTTCCCTCCTCCTCAATGGACAGGATAAATTAAACATCTAGACCCAGAAACAATGGTTTTCAAAACTCCCCTAAACATTGAGATTATTTGAGTAACTTAATAGTTTCAGCAAGTGAGCCCAAAGCCTTATCAGTTATTCAAAATCTTTGCCAGTGGGCCTGCACATCTGTGTCTGGACACCTCCCCAAGCACTCCTCATAGATAGCTAGGGCTGACATGGATAGCTTTAGACCTTCGCATGCAGAGGCTTCTCTAATGGCTTCCTAAAGAAAAACGTTGTGCATTTTTATTAAATCCTAAAACTCATGGGTAAATTGCCTGTAACAGTCATTTCTTAGACACAGAAAGTGTAATCTGAAAAGGTCCTGGCCCCTACGATAATTCTGAGGGCTATTGTGACCTCTAATTTGGAATGTATTGTTGCTAGAAAAATGACAACTGTGATGGGATCAGAAGAGATACCACTTTCATTTCTTTGTAATTAACCCCAGCAAAGACCTTTATTTGTTTTGGAAATATATATGTATCTAGCTGCCAAACATGGTTTAATAGGCTTAGAATTAGAAAATAATAAATTAGATTATTTTCTTTTTCTGTTCCTCAATGATCGTTAGCTTTTCCTCCTTTACTTGGTTAACAAATGGCATTCCTAAAAGCTCAGGTCCATTGCCTGGTCTTCCCACCCTCGGTGAAATTCTGTAAAAAATGATGCACAAATGCACTCACACAAACACACATACACACATTGTTGCAACACTATTGTCAAAGGGACTTTAGGGACATTTGATTTATAAATAAGGAAACAAGTATTAACTTTCAAATACTTTAACTTACAGAAACATACATAATATTAATTTTACAGTTTTTTTAAATGATTCACTGACAGGCATGTATATGTTAGTGATACAACCCAAATGTAATTTTTAATGTTCCATGTAGTCTCTCTGGATTCGAATAATGAAACTATCCTTTTCATTACTGGTTTGCCTATGGACTAAATTGACCTATGGACTAAATTAAACTACAAGATTATAAAATAACTAAATTCATTTTAAATAAAGTAAAATGCATCATGAATCACTCTCTGGCAATGTTCACTCAATCACTAAGGAAAAACATGTAAAAACTAGTTCTACCTAGCCACATGAGATAATGTTTCCTGTGTATTTTATTGCCATAGGAAACTAAAACTTTTATAAAGCTAAATGGAAGAAAATCACTTAAATATAGCAATAATATGAATGACATAATTCCTATAGTTGTCATTTTTTTAAAGGATGGAAGTATGTCTCAGAATGAACCCTTTGACTTTGTCCCTCCCACCATGGCGGCCTTTATGTGTGTTTGATCGCACAGGGCACTGTACACAGAAGGGCACATGCTGGTTTAATTCTCTTCTGCACCAGTCTTAAATTCTTAATAATTATGAATCAGTGGCCCCTTATTTTCATCTTACACAGGTCCTGCAAATTATGTAGCCATTTTCCTCCGCCCCTGCTCTTTCTGCTTATAACTACCAAACTACCAAGTTTATGCCCCTGGAATATGCTTTAACATTGCCTGGCTTATGCTCAGAGCTTGATGACAGAACTCCTGACTCTTGACTCTCCTAGGACAAGGTTGACACTTACCCCTTCTGTGCTCCTGACCACTCCTGGTGTTCTCAATACCTCACCAACCACAGGAAACCTGAAGACACACTCTAGTATCATGGCTCTAACTTGTGATACTGTTACAAATTCCTTGTATCAGCTATCCCAGCAACTGATAAGAACCAAGGCTAGATTAAAAACTGGAAACTATTTTGCTTTCTCAGTATATCACATTCCATACAAAATGAAGAAAACAAAGTGAAATATACACAGCTGTTACATATCCATTCCTTTCCATGCTTTTCTATTATAACATCACACATCACACATAATCTTTAAAGTTAATATTACTGTTTCTCAGACAACACACTGAGAAACCATCTATGCCTAAGGAGGTCTATTCTTCCTCTTATTCTGGTTCTATTTGCTTCAGTTTCAAAAGACAACATGTTCTTACTATCTCTCCAAATTCTACTCAGATGCTCCACTTCTAATATTATTATATACAGATGGCACACATATGAGAAGTCATTCGAATGATATAAAGTTTTTTTCCCTATGAAAAAAGGCATATTTTCTCTTTTTAAAAAAGTAATTTCTTAAAAACCAGCCAGCTCATTGGGTTTGGGTGATTGAAATATCTTTAACAAAATGACTTAACACATAAATGCACACACACACACACATACAAACACACACACACACACACACACACACACAAATTCCCCAACTGGGAAATTAATGGAGCCTACATTCAAGATGTTTAGTATTTTCAGCCATGATGGAAAATTGAGCTATCAAGGAAAGAGTTGCAAACAAGAAAATCATACCAAAGCCATTTAATTATTATAAAGGAATAACGTGATTAGTCCCAACTTCAAAAACATTTTATAAATATTTCCTCAAGGAATAATTTTAATCCTTTGGAAATACATTTCAGAAGGGCAAAGTGCAGAAGATACAGAGGTTCTGCGAATGCTATTCAGGCTGCAAGTGTGTTTCTACATCTCTGACCCTGCTTTAAGAAAAAAAATCACTATCCTCAAAATGATTGGCATTTATTTTTTCTTGGACTATATGTGTCCTTATTATTTTACTTACCAAACAACATATGTCATAATCATTTAATAGATCCTTTATGGTTTTATGAAACTTTTCAAAAAATAATGCTTATGCAAATAATTATATATGTGTCTGAAATTATAGCATTGTTATATGCAGAGGGGGTTTCTATGAGGAAAAACTGAAATTACACATTTTCTAGAACTCTTATTCATACTTGCATGTGTATATATTTCCCAAGTACTCATCTACTAAAACACTATGATACATT
The DNA here is from genome assembly GCA_032199065.1 of Smutsia gigantea. NCBI lineage: Eukaryota > Metazoa > Chordata > Mammalia > Pholidota > Manidae > Smutsia > Smutsia gigantea. The sequence goes on along the minus strand of JAVSCE010018196.1, from coordinate 324,607 downwards.
ATGAAAGTGTTTATTGTTAAAATGGCCTCTTTAAATGATCCGAACAAGTGACATCAATTAAAGCACTTCACATCAGTGTGACCAGGAAAATTCTCTGGGAAAAGATACTCACTTATCCACCTGTTATAGTTGTCTGTATCTCTCAAGTTCATAGTGGCTGGCCAGACTCTGATTATAGAGCAGCAAATAACATGATTCCATCCACTATTATAGTGGTAAGCTTTAGTTAATCTTTAACTGATATGTTACTTCTATATGGGAATACAAAGCTGTGGCCAATCTGGCCAACTTGCTTAACTATCACTTAGCAAAATGCTTAAAAAGCTTCATTTGAATATTGAAACTTCAGCTGAGGATGTGAAAAATTGACATGACAGGAGCCATTTTAAAATGGAATCAGAGTCCAAGAAATAACAAATGTTGGTGAGGATGTGGACAAATAGGAACAGTCTACACTGTGGGTGGAAACGTCATTTGATGCAGCTGTTGGGGAAAGCAATATGGAGGGTCCTCAAAAACGAAAACTAAAAATACGATTTGACTCTGTGTGGGTAAAATTGCACCATTTCCAAAATCTCTCACCTGGCTTTAGAGTATCTCCATATCAATAGGTGTTTTCAAGGAGTGGAGACAGTAGTCCCTCTCCATATCAGTAGGGAATTACAAGTGGGAGCAAAGGCATATCTGGACCAGAGAAGTTGGGTGGGGTCCCTTTTTGCAGCTGGGTCATAAGAGACACAGGTGAGCAGAAGTGGACGACTGCTTATAAGCAGTAAACAGGTTTCTCCTACTGTATCTCTCCTTTTGACTGATTTCGGTTTCAAAGGTATTTTTCCCAGGGCTGGGAAGGTGTATTATCCCCAGGGTTACACCCAATAATTACACTCCTAGGAATTTTCCTGAAGAAAAAAAGATCCCTGATTCAAAAAGACATATGCACCCCTATGTTTATCGCTGCACCATTTACAATAGCCAAGATATGGGAGCAACTTAAGTGTCATTCAACAAATGAATGGATAAAGAAGATGTGGTACATATACACAATGGAATATTATTCAGCCATAAAAAAAAAGAAATTCTACCACTTGCAACAATATGGATGAATCTAGAGGGTATTATGCTCAGTGAAATAAGCCAGGCGGAGAAAGACAAATACCAAATGATTTCACTTATTTGTGGGGTACAAAAACAAAGCAAAACAGAAGGAACAAAATAGCAGTAGACTCATAGACACTGAGAAGGGACTAGTGGTCACCAAAGGGGAGGGTTGGGGAGAGGTTGGGGAGGATGTGGGAGGGGGAGAAAGAAGGGGATTAAGGGGCACAATAATCCACAATCACAATATAAATTGTTCACAGGAATATAGTACATCATGGAGAGTACAGTTAATGTTTCCATAACATCTTACTATGTTGATGGACAGTGACAGCCCTGGAGCGGGTGAAGGTTTCATAATATTGGAGAATGCTATATCACTGTGTTGTGTATTTTAAACCATCATAAGATTGTATGATACTTTAATTTTAAAAAATGGAGTCAGAGTTATCACTGGAGAGAAACCACATTACCCACCTTTGTTTGAACTGAGCCAAAACCTTTTGAATAGCTCAAAGGTGACAACTGTTTTATAGGCAATTGTCTGCAAAAGTCAAGGGGACAATGGGTGACCTGACCATCATAAGACTGTTGCTTGTGGACTTTCTGAAGACAGAATAGTTAACTAATGAATACCAGGAGTAATTTCATTTGTCAGCACCAACAGAGCAGTCAGTAAATGTGTGACCTAGAGTGGCTCAGCCTCTTAGTACCAACTGACAAGTTTTCTTTTCTGCCACTCAGGTAATTTACCATCACCCCCACCCCCATTTCTTTTCCTCCTAAAAAAACATGTTTTCACTCTACAAGCAGGACACTATTTGGGTAACTACCTGAATCTGTGCTTCACTGGTCTCAAACACTCATTTGCCTCTCATTGTGGATTTATTTTCAGGTTGAGAAGGGGTAGTTTACAAGATGTGGTGGAGAAGAGTGCCAGAAATGAGCATAAAACGTATTTACTTTTTTAATGGCTATTTTGTTGATAGACAAATATGTGTTTGTTTACATTTTAAGACCTATGTGAAAACAAAGTCAACTTATATGATTTGACTTTTTCTCTACATGAATTTGAAAAAGCAAAACAATAACAGTTAACCAAGAATAAAATAGATTTCACTAGCTGCATCTCACTGAGCAACTACACTATCAATGTACCCTTAATTATATAAAAATGCCATCTTGCCAAATACACTATCTTTGCTTACTCAGGATTATTTTCATCCATGGAAATACTTGGGGCTGCCATTTAGATAGATGATAGATAGATAGATAGATGATAGATAGATAGATGATAGATAGATAGATAGATAGATAGATAGATATAGATAAATAAATATATAATAAAGACTAGTGTCATTATTTGTGACACTGGTAAGCCTCTCTTTTTTAGAATAATAACACCATTACCTAGCAGTAAGCTAATTACTAATTAGCAATCTAATAAAGCTTAACCCCCTTGTAGCTTGGAGACTTGGGGATTTCAGAAAGCAATTCATTAAAATTAAGTTTCCAAAATGCCGGGGCTGCCGGCAGGAGTCAAACAGTTCCTGAATGGGGGCATGGGGCTGTATATACAAGACGACAGGAGGGCAAACTGTCTGGTGCAGAATGCAAAGAAGCTTTATTCTGGCATGGTTTATATACACATGAATTGCCTACAGATTAAATTCACACGCCCTTTTCAAGGACCTTAATTCAATCACTTAAGTATTGCCTACAGATCAATCCAATCAGACATTAATCTAATCACTTAAGTCACATACACCTGGGGGCATCTGGTCCAGGTGGCTGGCCTTGAGATAAGACCTCCCTACCTTCCTGAGATACTTGTTCCTGGAATTTAGGAAACTTTTCAAGGTTTCTTTTGGAGTCAGGCCCGGTTCAGGCCTTAGATGGAGACTAGGCACAAAAACGCAATCAGTCCTGTCCTGTACTCTTGCTCCTCTGTCCCAACCTCTCTCCACATGTCCTGTACTCTTGCTCCTTCTGTCCCAACCACTCTCCACACCAAAAGAAACTTCTGCACCCTTACTTAGTATGTGACATATTCTTTCAGTTATCTTAACTGGTCACACACTGTCATTCTTTGGGGAGGATTGCAATGGAGAGATAGTTAAATTTTCATACCTTTGTGATGAATACGAAAATGATCAAGCAATGAAATTCCGTTCTCATTTTTAAAATATATACATTTACATAACATGTGCTCTGAATTTATTATTTTCATTTTACTTGCTAACTTCAATAAGTTAAAAAAAAACATGAAAAAACCCAGGGCATTAGAATTCATTAGGCAGGTTTACTTAATCTATATCTTACCTACTACATGCATTCACAAAAATGATGGAAAGAATTACCTGGGATAATTTCTGAATTCATTTGTTTACTGTGCATCTTGCTTTATTTTATTGCTATCCTCATAATATAATAAAATATCCACCATGTGTCACATAATGTTAGTGAATAATTGTAAGACAGCATAACAACTCTATGATTTCTTAGTGATGAAGAATAAAAACAATGAATACAGCAGGAAAATTGAGCAGAAAGGAATTTGAAAATATTCTCTTTCTGATAAAACAGGGGCACCTCACAATTTTACATACATTTAAATACACCACCCTTACTGATTTCTTGTTAGTTACAGGAACTGCGGATAATCAAAGTTGAATATTCCTTGATGAGTTTACAATCAATAGTACTAAATAATTTAAAATTGGTTAGAAGATTGACATTATAAGTACTGTGTAAACCACCAGGCTATAGGGACTTTGGAGTAGGACAAAGGAAAGGTGATATTTTGGTTTTTCTTGCAAGAGTTAGTGGAATAAAATAGTTTAAGGATACACTGGTGTCAGTAAATCACAATGTAATTATTTAATTACCTACACCTGAGATCAGGACAAGTCTCTTATCCCTTTATGTTTTCTCTGCCTTGCAAAGAGTAGGTGTTGAATGGACAAATGAAATGCAACAGACTGCATTTTTGTGTCAAAAGAAAGGCAGACATTCAGTATCATTCTGGGAATAGCAAAATTTGACCAGAGTCCTGTTATTTCTGGAAAAGAAAGTTTAGAATCTTTGGTAGCTAGAGATAATTAAGTATAACTCCCAGATTTGAGGTTGGTACTACCGTAGTATAAACAGGAAGTCAGAAGAAAAGCTTGTCCTGAGTCCACAGGAGAAAAATTTCAGTTTGGGACATGTTGAATTTAGAGATTCAGAAATCATATAAGACAAACCATCAGGTAAGTGGTTCAAAACACAGTGCTGGATGTCAAAAGAGATTTCTAAGCTTAACCTATAGATTTCTGTAACTCCATCTACATAAACAGAGGATAGACAGAGATGTTGGTATTATAGATTCAGATTTTAGAGGTGGGTTTAGATATAAACATAGATTTCCATATATTTAGATATCCTATAAGGTTTAGAAATCATATGGAAAAGGCAATAATTAGAACTTAAGGTATGAATAAAATTTCTAATTAATACAAGTTATTTAGAATAAAAATGTATAAAATATGTATTAATTTTAATAATCCATTTTTAATATGTGTAAGCCAAATAATATGTTATAGTATCATAGAATTAAATACATATTTTTTGAACTGATGTTTTTATCTGCACAAGTCTAGACCTAGAAGTTAATAGGGGGGAAAAAGCAGAAACTAATTTTCTCCTAATAATAGCAATTGATATTTTAATTCACCAGTTATTTGTTTATTGTTTCAGGTTCATTCATATTGTTTTGGGCCTGTCATTTGGCAAAATATGTGATGTTTTAATTACTTTTTTTCCTTTTTATTCAGCAAGTGTCCTTATCAAATTATCTCTTACATAAGGAAGCCTCTAGCAAGTCAGGGACCAGTATTGCTTTCAATAATAAATCTATTCATATATTATAAAATACTATCTCAGGGCATAAAAGAAAACTTAAAAAATACTGAGCACTCTCTTTCTCTGGTTTAGAATAATTTTTATTTAAAATTGTTATTTCACACCAAATTAATCTGTGAATGAAATTTAACTGAAATCAAATGCTCAAAAATGTTTTCCTACTATTGTAACTAGTCAAAATAGTCTTAAAGTTTTATAGAATAAAAATATTAAGTCCTTCAAAGTGAAATATAGATAAGGCTTTGCCCTACCATTTATAGAGCATGTACTTGTTAAAATGTTATTGAATGAATGAATGAAAGGAAAAGCTGGAAGAGACATGGAAAAGCCCCTTCCAAAGAATACAACCCAAAAAGAAGACCTAAAAATCAAGATAGAGCAGACACTGAGAAAAATCCTCTTGCAATACAGCTCCTACACTAAACATGAGGTATCGCTGGATACATCTGAAGGGTATGGGCTCTGCAGGTTAACAGTAGCAATTTCAAGTCTCAAACCCAACACAGCACCTAAATAAATAAAACCATGACTCCATAACAAAGGCAAAACAGATAGAAAACCATGTCTATATTCAGGCATAACATCTGTTTACCTGTCACTACTATCCCACACAAGAGGTCTTTACTTGAAAAATAAAGATTATAAGACATATGGAAAGACAAGAGGAAAACATACTGCCAAGAGACAAAACAATCAATTAAACAAGACTCATGTAATACATAGCTGTTCAGACTATCTGACAAGAAACAAAATAAATGATTAATAATAATATTAGAAAGGCAGACATGAGATAAGATCATATGGGAAATTTCAGCAGAGATCTTAAAACTATATGAGAGAATGGAATGGAAATGAAACAAAAGAAAAACATAGTAGTGGAAATACAGAATGGCTTTATCAGTGGACTCAATTCAGACAAGTAAATCAACTTGTAGAGAGGTCAGCAGAAACTACCAAAAGGAAACTCAAAGAAAATAGAAGATAAGATAGCATCCAAGAACTGTAGTACAATAGTAAATAGGCTAATATGCTCATAATTGGTATATCAGAAATGAGAAGACAGAAAATTACACAGAAGAAACATTTGAAAAAAATGAAGAGGAAGAATGTTCTAAAAAGTATAACCAAACACTAAATCACAGATCTAAGAAGCTTTGAGATCAGCAAACTCACTGTTATGACTTGTAAATTTTTATCATTTGACAGAAGATATCACAGTTATAAACCTTTATTTTTCATCTCCACATACAACCTCCTTGCCCTGTAGTGCTGTGAATGAGGGCATGCAGATTGCACCGCTCAGGCTCCTTTTGATTGCTGCTTCCTCTTTCTTTCTGCCAACAAGAGGCATGATGGGAAATCAGATGGCATGAGAACCAAATAAGTCATTTTCTTCCACTCTTTCAGTGTCTGGCAGCATTTATAAATATGTGCTTCTGTTAAGAATTTTTAACTTTAACCACAAAATCAACTTTTATCATTCCAGAAAAGTGGTTGCTCCATGTCTATAATTCCAGTACTGGCCATGTGCACCCTCCTCTTTGAAGGTACCTCCTGACACCTTCTCAATTTAATTCACCCACCTGTGTTGGGGCGGGTGACTGCTGCTTCTTTTGCTAAAACTGACATCTGACTTAATTTGCTAACCCCTTCTCTCTTTCTCTCTGATCTTCCAATATGTGCATATAGTTTTCTTTACAGCAACTTCAGTTTTCTGCCAGGATTCTGACTAATAAAGAAAAAAGGTGTACAAGATTACAAGGTAGCTCCCTGCTCTTGCTCTTGTTCAATTATATGTTGTTAAAACCAAATTCAAATACACGTAATTTTACAAACAGACCTGTGAGCAAAAGGCAAATACTAAAATGGATAATAAGCTATAATATAAACATATGCTTCTACTTACAAAAAGAATGATAGTCAAAATATTTAGCACAGTACTAAAAATATATTATCATTAATATATGTTTACAAAAAAGCATATGAGTATCCACATGCCTGTATGAGGACTCCTGATCTGACCGGTGGGAAATACCCTGTGATAAACCTCTGGATACTCACACTAGGGGAAATTTAAGAAGACTCATTCTGATTGAGTCTCTTATTTTTGCTGGAGTTTTCATGATATTTGATTTAACTCCACAAATCCACATGTTTATAGAGGAAAGTATTGTAAGCCTCATTTACAGAGCCAAAGACAGGTTAAGTGGCTTTCTTCAGTGTAAACCAAGTTCTATATGGTTTCAAAATCCATGTTGCTTCCACTATACCATTGACTTTTTATTAATTTTTTGTTACTCTTTTGGCTTTGGATGCAGCATTCTCCAAACAAGTAATGTTAAAACATTGTATAAAGCACATGTAATAAGCTGTAAGATCTAGAACTACTATTTAAATATGGAACACTAGCCACATGTAGTTGGTTAGATTTAAATTTAATTAGAATTAAGTAAAATTAAAAATTTAGTTCCCAATTAGTACTAGTCACATTTCAAATGCTTAATAGCCGCATGAGACTCACAACCACAGTATTAACTAACATAGTTATATAATTTTCCCATCATGATAGAATATGCTGTTGGAATGACACTGATTCAGAATATGAGATAGTCACAAAGGGAAAGTAAACGCATCCTCACATCCTGTGTGCTGTCTAGAATTAATTCTATAATACTCCCAATGTTATTTTTTAATACATTTCAAGGGCATTTAACAGAATTTCTAACCTTTGTTTACAAGCAATAAATTAAAAAGAATAAGATCTTTAGGCCAGATGCCAACAAAATTTAAAATCCAATATGGCATCAAGATTTCTTGAGCATATGACAAATAGATAAATGAGGTAGTCAGGATTCAGGGACTGTTGCTCAAATTGGAGACAATGAATAAACTTCAGAGAAAGATTAACACATATAAGAAATTATTTTCTAGAATCTGTGAAATATGAAATAGCCATCATGGCCTTAATGAAATAGGAATAAATCATCAAAACCACTTTAATGAAGGCATAGGAAAAATTTTCTGTAGGAATGTTAAAACTCACGCTCAAACACAGTGCACTGACATCATGCTTAAGAAAGAAAATTACATTGAATGATGCTTAAAAAAGATCAGCTCAACATGAACAAATTGAATACAGTTACGATGAGAACTCTCTCTCCAAATCTACCACTTTGGACCTTCATCATAATTTCCTACTGGAAAAAAAAACACACATAACAGTAAAGTAAAGTAGCATGTTTCTTTGAGAGAAGCCAAAATAAAAAATGAAATCACGATGAAAAAAAATATGCAAAGCAAATAGATGACTATCAGTAGTAGACTGAAGAGAAAAAATCAAATACAACGACAAATATAGATCATTAAAGAATTACATTTATAAGAGAAGAACCTTTTAAAATGAAATAAATAAAAACTTCCCTTTTGCAATCAAAGCAAATTGTAAAAGCTGATTATATACACTGGCAAGTCAACACAGGAGTGATGGGAAATAGCGCTACTTGGAAAAATTATAAAGGGACCACTTGTAACTTGTATTTTGACAAACTATAAAATGAAATTGAAAAGGTGGTTTCAAGCTACAAACAACATAATCTTACTTTTATAGTGTTCTTTGCAATGTATGTTGGAGGAAAACAGCCCAGTTTCTCTTTCCTAACCAAGTTGGAGTTATAGTCACAGTACCCAGTAGTTAGAGGGAAAAAAAAGAATATATAAGTACATTGCTTTATTGATTACAGGGTAAGATGCCTTCCTATTAAATGATACGACATTTCAATATAAATGACCTCTTTATGACTTGATACCAAGGAAAGCCAACAGGAATTCAGTTTTATAAATTAACGGATAAAATACATTTAGAAAAAAAATTAAAGCTGCAGTAATTTTGGCAGGAAAATAAAGGTTTACCCACTAAGTGTCACTTTGTATCTTGAAAAATTAAAACGAAATGACTGATCTTTGGAACAAGCTCAAAATGAAATAAAACATTTTAAATCTAGAGACTTGGGTTCTGCTTCTGACACCACCTGCACAAGCTCTGTAACTTCAGGCATGGCAGGCAACCCCTCTCATTCTTAGTCTTGAATAGTAATACCTCCATGGGCTTTTAAGACTGCATGACACATGGCTAAAAAAAAACAAACAAAATTAATAAACTATAAATCATTTGAATATATATCATTGTTATTATCACTGCAAATTATAGGGGTTGAGGAACTGGCAAAATTTACCAGCCAAAGACCGAAGGGACGATCTGGATTCACTAAGTGGTAAGTCTTTTTAGTTGGCTGCAACAAAGGAGAGAGAAGTATTCCCCAGAGGGACTCCTGGCATTGTGATAAGACAGTTGGGAAAGACTTTCAAAAAAAAAAAATAATGGCTTAATTGAGATATAATTCACATACTATGCAATTCAATCTCTCAAAACAAACAATTCAGTAGTTTTTCATATATTCAGTAAATTGTGCAACTGTCAACACTTTCTAATTTCAGGTCCTCTTCATTACTCCAAAATGAAACACTATAACCAAGAGCAGACAGTCCCCATTTCCTGCTACCCCTAACCCCTGGCAACCACAAATTTGCTCTGTCTCTATGGACCTGCCTATTCTGTTAATTCATATAAACAGAATCTTACATCACAGTATATGAATTTTTTAGTAATCAGCCTCTCTCATTTAATAATAATTTCAAGATTCATATATATTGTAGTTTGTATCAGTACTTCATTATATTTGGGGGGATAATATTCTATAGAGTGGATAAATGACATTATGTTTGTCCACTTAACAGTCAGTGAACATTTGGGTTGTTTTTACCTTTTAGCTATTACAAATAATGTTGCTATGAACATTCACATACAGATTTTTGTATGGACATATGTTTGAATAAATATCAAAGGGTAGACTTGCTAGGCCATATCATAATTCTACATTGAACATTTTGGGGATTTCCTCTTTTCCACACTGGCTACCTCATTTTGCAATCCTACCAGCATTTATGTTTAAGAATTCCAATTTCTCCATCTACTAAAAAACACTTATTATCTGTCCTTTTTATTTTAGTCATCCTTCTCTGTGTGAAATGGTATCTTATTGTGGTTTTGATTTACAGTCCCCTTTAATTAGTGATGTTGAGAACATTTTCATGTGTATACTAGCAGTTTGTATATTTTCCTTGGAGTAGTGTTTATTTACATCTTTTGCCCATACTGTTGTATTATTTATGTCTTTATTATTTTTCTAATAATGCTTTATATATTCTAGATACAAAGTTCTTAATAGATGCATGATTTGCAATATTTTTTCCAATTCCATGGGATTTTTTCACAGCTTTATTGAGGCATAGTTGATATAAGAAACTGTACAATTTAATGTATATAATTTGAGGAGTTTAGACATAGGCATACACCCAGATACCATTACCACAATCAAAATAGTAAACATATCTACCACCTCCAAAAATTTCCTTGTGTCCCTTTTGTATTTGTGCATGTGTGTATGTAAGAGCACTTAACATGAGATCTACTATCTTAACAATTTTTTAAATGTGCAATAGTATATTGTTATCTTTTTACTTTCTTGATGAAGTCCTTTAAAGCAGAAATGTTTTAAATGTGATCTCTAATTTATTTATTTTTTCTTTTACTGCTTGTGCTTTTGGTGTTATATTTAGGAAACCATTTTCTTTTCCAAGGTCATGAATATTTACTCCTATTTTCTTTCTGCCACTTCACTGAACTCATTTATTAGTTTTAATAGTTTTGTGCATGCATTTGCATATGTGTGTATCTGTGTGTGTTCCTTAACATCTTCTATATAAGACATCATGTTGTTTTAAGTGGAGATAGTTTTGTATTTTATTTCCAACATGGAAGCATTTTATTTAACATGCAATTGTTCATAATTTATAATTTTTTAAAGTTTCTGTAAGTTGTTAATACTGTCTTCCTTTTCACTCACGATTTCCATAATTTGAATCTTCTCTACTTTTTTCATTTAAGCTGGCTAAGGTTTGTCAATTTTGTTCATTTTTGTCAAACAATGAGCTTTTGGTATCACTGATTTTTCTTTATTCTCTATTACATTTATTGCAGCTAAAATATTTGTTATTTTCTCTCTTTGCTTGCTTTGGGTATATAGGTTGCCTTTTTTTCCTAGTTTCTTAAGATGGAAAGTTAAGCTACTTAACTGAGATCTTTCTGGTTTTTAATACAGGAATTTACAGTCATAAATTCCCCTTTAAACATTGCTTTAGCTGTGTTTCACAATTTTGTCGTTCTTGTTTTTGCTGTCACTCATCTCCAAGTAGTTTATAATTTCCCTTGTGATTTCATCTTTAACCCATTAACTATAAAGGAGTGTGCTGTTTCCTTCTCACATACTTGTGAATTTTCCAAATTTCCTTTTGTTATTAGTTTCTAATTTTATTCCATTGTTCAGAACACATATTTCTTATGATTTCAGTTCTTTTGAATTTCTTGGGGTTTGTTTTATAGCTTTACATACGATCTATCCTAGAGGATGCTCCATGTGAACTTGAGAAAAATGTATATTCTGTTCTTTTGAGTTACATCATTCTATAGATTGATAGGGTCATTCAAGTGAATCTATATATTTTCTGAATTCTTCTATTTCCTTCCTGATATTATTTAATTGTTCTACCCATTAGTGAAAGAATATCCAAATCTCTATTATTGTTTTTTTTATATTGGTATCATAAATATACAATTATATGAGCACCATTGTGGTTACAAGATTCCCCCTATTATCAAGTCCCCACCACATACCCCATTACAGTCACTGTCCATCACTTGGCTTCTCTGGGCTATACTGCCTTCCCCATGCCCCCGCCTACATTATGTGTGCTAATCATAATGTCCATTTTTCCCCTTATCCCTCCCTTCCCACCCATCCTCCACAGTCCCTTTCCATTTGGTAACTGTTAGTCCATTCTTGGGTTCTGTGAGTCTGCTGCTGTTTCGTTCCTTCAGTTTTTGCTTTGTTCTTATGTTCCACAGATGAGTGAAATAATTTGGTACTTGTCTTTCTCCACTTGGATTATTTCACTGAGCATAATACACTCCATCTCCATCCAGGTTGTTGCAAATGGTAGGATTTATTCTTATGGCTGAATAATATTCCATTGTGTATATGTACCACATCTTCTTTATCAGTTCATGTACTGATGGACACTTAGGTTGCTTCCATTTCTTGGCTTTTGTAAATAGTGCTGCAATAAACCTAGTGGTGCGTATGTCTTTCTGAAACTGGGCTCCTGCATTCTTAGGCTAAATTCCTAGGAGTGGAATTCCTGGGTCAAATGGTATTTTCTGTTTTTAGTTTTTTGAGGAAACTCCATACTGCTTTCCACAATGGTTGAACTAGCTTACATTCCCATCTGCAGTGTAGGAGGGTTCCCCTTCTCCACATCCTTGCCAGCATTTGTTATTGTTTGTCTTTAGGATGGTGGCCATCCTAACTAGTGTCAGGTGATATCTCATTGTGGTTTTAATTTGCATTTCTCTGATGATTAGTGATGTGGAGCATCTTTTCATGTGCCTGTTGGCCATCTGAATTTCTTCTTTAGAGAAGTGTCTATTCAGATGCTCTGCTCATTTTTTAATTGGATTATTTGCTTTTTGTTTTTTGAGGTGCATGAGCTCTTTGTATATTTTGGATGTCAACCCCTTATTGGATATGTCATTTATGAATATATTCTCCCATAGTGTAGGATGTCTTTTTGTTCTACTGATGGTGTCCTTTGCTGTACAGAAGCTTTTTAGTTTGATATAGTCCCACTTGTTCATTTTTGCTTCTGTTTCCCCTGCCCATTGAGATATGTTCATGAAGAAGTTGTTCATGCTTACATTCAAGAGATTTTTGCCTATGTTTTCTTCTAAAAGTTTTATGGTTTCATGACTTGCATTCAGGTCTTTGATCCATTTTGAGTTTAGTTTTGTATATGGAGTTTCTACAGTAATCCAGTTTCATTCTCTTATATGTAGCTGTCTAGATATGCCAACACCAGCTGTTGAAGAGGCTGTCATTTCCCCATTGTATATCCATGGCTCCTTTATCATCTATTAATTCACCATATATGCTTGGGTTAATATCTGGACTATCTATTCTTTTCCACTGGTCTATGGGTCTGTTCTTGTGCCAATACCAAATTGTCTTGATTACTGTAACTTTGTAGTAGAGCTTGAAGTTGAGAAGCAAGATCCCCTCTGCTTTATTCTTCCTTCCCAGGATTGCTTTGACTATTTGGACTCTTTTATGGTTCCATATGAATTTTAGAACTATTTGTTCCAGTTCATTGAAGAATGCTGTTGGTATTTCAATAGCGATTGCATTGTATCTGTAGATTGCTTTAGGCAGGATGGCCATTTTGACAATATTAAATCTTCCTACCCAAGAGCATGGGATGAATTTCCATTTGTTAGTGTCCTCTTTAATTTCTCTTAAAAGTGTCTTGTAGTTTTCAGGGTATAAGGTCTTTCACTTCCTTGGTTAGGTTTATTCCTAGGTATTTTATTCTTTTTGATGCAATTGTGAATGGAATTGTTTTCCTGATTTCTCACTCTGCTAGTTAATGTATGGGGATGCAACAGATTTCTGTGTATTAATTTTGTATCCTGCAACTTTCCTGAATTCAGATATTAGTTTTAGTAGTTTTGGAGTGGATTCTTTAGGGATTTTTATATACAATATCATATCATCTGCAAACAGTGACAATTTGACTTTTTCCTTGCCAGTCTGCATGCCTTTTATTTCTTTACATTGTCTAATTGCCGTGGCTAGGACCTCCAGAACTATGTTGAATAACAGTGGGGAGAGTGGGCATCCCTGTCTTGTTTCCAATCTTAGGTGAAAAGGTTTCAGCTTCTTGCTGTTAGGTATGATGTTGGCTGTGGGTTTGTCATATATGACCTTTATGATGTTGAGGTACTTGCCCTCTAATCCCATTTTGTTGAGAGTTTTTATCATGAATAGATGTTGAATTATGTCAAATGCTTTTTCAGCATCTTTGGAGATGATCATGTGGTTTTTGTCGTTTTTGTTGAAGTGTTCAATGATGTTGATGAATTTTGAAAGTCTCTATTATTGTTGAATTCCTGTTTCTCTCTTCTTTTCTGTGAGTTTTTATTTCATATTTTGATGCATATATGTTTATAAATGTTATCTCTTCAGACTGATTGATCCTTTTGTCATTATAAGGCATCCTTCTATGTTTCTAGTAACAATTTTTGTCTTAAAGTCTGTTTGTCAGCTATTAACATAACTAGTCCAGTACTCTTTGGTTATTGTTTGCATACTATATTCTATGATATTATGTTTATTAGAAACTCTAAAGTTTGTGCATCTTGTTCATTTGTCCCAAAATTTTATTCTGAAAAATTTCAAAATTACAAAATCATTGAAATAAATTTATGCTGAACTGAATTATACCATTTATTTTTTATTATATCCATCTTGTCACTAGCTATCCATCTATCCACCCCTTATTGATATATTAATCAATCATAGTTGTTTTATGTATTTCAAAGTTAACTGTTTAAAGTCAGTATACTTCACCCTAAAGTGTGTATTTTTTGGTAGAGTCCAATTTTTTTTACAATTTCTTTTCTTTCAAAGTAGAAGTCACATATGATGTTTTAGAGTTCTATATAAATGGAATTATGAAGTTTTCACTTTTTTTTCATCTGCCTCCTGCACTCAGCACAATTTGAGATTCATCCATACTGTGAATAACAATTGTTCATTGCTTTTTATTGTGGGGTAGTATTCCATTTTATGGATATATCACAATTAGTTTATCCTTTCATCTGGTGATAGACTTTGGTGGTGTTTCCAGGTTTTTTTTTTTTTTTTTGGCTATTACAAATCAAGTTTTTATGAACACTTATGTATATGTGTTTGTATGGACATATACTTCCTTTCAGAGAATTAGAAGTAAGAAAAAACTTTTCCATTTTCTTTTTGCTCCTTTCTTCACCAAATTGCTTCCCTACTCTATTCCCTAGGTTTTGAAGAAGGAATATTAAATTTTCTTTATTATATTAGATAAATAGAATCTGTAAGAACAAATAAATAGGCTGGATCGCCTTGATTGATGGCAAAAGTGCATGGCTTTCTACTCTAAGATTGCGAGTTTGTGGGGATAGAATGGAGAATAATATTAATATTCAACCTGTAAATTTCTTTGGTTCTAAAGTTTACATTATGATTTTAACTTCTACAGATTTAAAATATGTTTGAAATACCACTTCAGGAAAAATGAAGTTTATGCAGAATCAACAGTAATTCAATCATAAACTTCTTTGAGAACAATGTTCCTTTGAATAATGCATCCTTATATTTGGAGGAATGGTCTTCTCTTTAGTACTGACCTAATGTGAGTAGAGGATGAGGAGGCTGAAATTTTAGTATCTGCTTTCTTAAAGGTGAGGTTATTTTGAGCCCCAATTAATTCTGAGTCTGGGTTAATGAGTAAGACTACATTCCTCACAAATTTACAAGGAATGGGATATGGGTTTCTTAGGTTATAGTTAGTGGTTTCTCTGTTTTTCAGTGGGGACTGATATCCAATGAAGTGTTACTGCCCTGTAGTGCTAAGGAAACCTCTATTTGCTTTCATAAAATAAAAGATTTACACAAGATTTAATGTTGAGAATTTCTAAATTTGTTCTACCATGTATTGAGCACATACTGGGGCAAATACAATAGTAGGCACTTAGTAATTGTTATTGAATTTGATCATTGCTATCACTCAGTGATGAAAACTTTGAAATCCCAATATTATATGAAATGTTATAGAGAGTTTAATTAAGATATTTAAAAATTTCTATCTGGAAAATAACAGAACTATGATTCAAACTGAAATTTCATTCCATATTCCTTGTATCAAAATATTCTGGCAATTTTCACCAAGAGCCAGTCTTCTATTGCAACCGTGGAAAGGACAGCTCACATGGGAATGAAGAAGCAAAGTCAGAGGCTCAGAAATGCTGGGTGACCTGACATCTGAACTGATTCTGGCTGGGAGTTGGAGAATCAAGGACCAAAATAAGTCTATGAGCAAATAATGCAAAAGTAGTAATGAGGGTCAAAATGAAGAAAGCAAAACTTCCTGCTGTTTGAAGGAGTAAAACATTGGGCTCAGAAGTCATAGGTAAGGATGTAGCTAACTACAAAAACAAAGCAGGAGAGAAAGGACCAAAATGAAGGAATCCATGGTCACTTACGAACCACATACTTATCTGAAGAAGCATGCTTTTGGGTTCAATGCAGATGTACTGTGATTGTAGACTGATGGGTGAAGAAGGATCAGGTTTGGAAGAACACAAATTCATAACTAAGTGAACATTGAGGGAAATTGTCTTCCAGATTCAATTAGTTGAAGGATTTAGTTTCCAAGGATATTGAATTTCTATTTCAAAATTAACATGTTATTTTGAAGAGCTAGAGAACTATTTTGTAGATTCCTTTTGCAAAGTGGCTATATTTCTGAACTAATAAAATTTCTCTCCCTTTCCCTGTCTCTGAATAATCTAAAAAAACCTGACATTAATTTATTTAAGTTTTTTAAGTCACAAAATAATTAGCTTCCTGAAATGAGTAACTATGACTGAAGTTTAGAGAACTGAAATTGAAAGAATCCCACGAAAAATTGATATATACTCTTTCAAAACTATAGACAATCTGAACATTCCTGAAATTTGCATCTACCTGCTATTTCCTTGATAAGCAGTATGACTTAGTCCACTCTGTAATTCATAGAAGGCTTTACTAGGGAGTTTCAAAATTTCACTGGAAATTTACCAGTGAAAAATACTAAAACATGGAGTGCTTTTCAGCAGTCATAGAAAGCTCAAATTTATTTTCTCACATAGAAGTAGTGCATGATATGAAGAGTTTATAAAGTTGGGAAGACTGAAATTGACTAGAACAGACATTTGGCATCTCACCCAATACATCCTAACTCATCGCTTCTGTTTGCAAGTTAACAACTTATCTTTCCAAATGCCCAGGTTAACATCCAGCCATCTTCATATTAAGAAAAACTGGGAGGTTGGCATGGTAACTGAGTGAAATGTATAGGAAGCAAAATTGACTCAGCAAAACACAGATCTGAGATTATTTTGACCAGGAGAGATTACTGAAAATTGTTTTCCATAGCAATTTCTTTCTACACCAAACTATTTTTTAAATCTATAGGTCAATGTGCCTTGGTATATGTACACTTTGAGTTCATTTTGAGAGTAGTTTTTGATAGTTTCAAGTTATTTTTACATCCAAGTGGTATGGATTATTGAAATGGGTAGTTTTAATTACCTAGTAAAAACTTAGGAAAGACTATTACTTGTCATGGTGTAGAATAGTCAGAAAGAGTCCATGTGAGATGCAGCCAGGGTAGAAAAAAAGAGAATTTACGATGGATTAATATGGTTTCCTTATCTAGTCTGGGGACAAACTAGACATCCACCCATGGGGAATGATGAGAATTGATAAATGGGATCCTCCAGTCTTCTTTATTTCACCAAGGTGAATAAAATTCTAAGCATTCATAGAATCATGGATTTGTAGAATTGTATATTTTCAGTGACCTTTGAATATCTCTCTTTCATTTTAATACTGAGAAAAGTGAATTTTCATAGGTCATATAGCCAATGTGTAGCATAACTAAGCCATCAATTAAGTATTACCAACACATAATTATATTCAGTAAGTATTTGGCCACAACAAAACTGTTATTTGTTAAAACAGGATCTGGGTACACTCATCACCCCTCAAAATGGTTAATATTACTAATGCTGTTCCCTATTCCTCATTGCTATTTCTTTGCTACAATTTAATTCAATTGAAGTATATCCTAATTATCCCTCAAAATATAACTGAAGTTCATCCTGGTTTGTTAGGTATTCTATTAGGTATTCCAGATCTCGCAAGCACTTTTTTTCTTCTGAATTTCTATATAATTTTTGGTGATGTCTTTAATTTGTTATTTACCAAACTATTGCCAGATGGCCTTTCTTGAACTGTCATCTTAGTTTTGTTTAACTGCACTTATAAAATTGTCTGGCTCACAATAAAATGATAAGAAACAAGGAGTTAGAGTCTACATTTATTATCTTTTTTTTGTGGTCACACATTAAACATGAGAAAATAGAGGTCTAGAGATATGGAATTACTCTGATAATCAATATAAATCTGGGCTATTTAAAGAATTAAGTGCAAATGAACCAAAAGAGACACAAATAAGACTCTACTCAAGCTAGGGAAGGCTTGTTAAATATAAGTGCATAGAAATACAGCATAAAATAATTTCCTGGCAGATCTGAGCAACTTAAAAAAAAAAATTAATAAAATTCTTGAACTGTTGATTTACAATCTTGAGGATTAAAGATGGCAGAATAGGAAGGCAAGATGGAAACCACCTTCCCAAAACATGTAAAAGAGGAAAATACAACAAATGCAACTAGACTTGAAAATGACCTGAAGACTGCAGAACAGGCCACCTACACTTAAGGAAGAAGAGAGGACCACACAGAAAAGGGTGAGGAGACAAAACCAAGGTCAAGTCAGACCCAAGCACTGCCGCCACCCCAGACTACAAGATGGAGAAAGAAAAATGGAGCAGGGAGGGGGTAGGAGCCCAGGAGTGCTGCACAACTTGACTTGTATATCTGCTCCAGAGCCACAAGCACACATTACATTGGGCTCTGGTGACTATCAGTATGGACACCAGAGTCATGAGGAACATTCTGGGAGGCTGAGACTCCAGCCAGTGTAGAGGGCAGGCACAGTCCACCAGTGCTGAGACCTAAAGCAGAGGCAGCAGTTTGAAAGATTTGCGAGAAGTGGAGGGGTACCAGAAGGGATGATGTTTGAATGGAACAATCTCCTCAGGAGAAAGGGCATGTGGAGGATACCTCCCTAGCCCTTCCACGGCCCAATGGATTGGGAACTCTTGGGAGACCTAGATGTTCCATCCCTCTTGCTGACAACCCAACCCTGAGGTTTCTCCTTGTGCATGCTGATGACAGATAACCCACTTGGCCCAGGGGCAGTATAAGACTTTGCTGCTTGGTAGGCAAAGGGAGACTCCTCCAGCTTTCTTGGTTCCATTTAAGCACAACCGGAGAGGTGCCTGGGGAAGCCAGCCCCAAGAGCTCCTTCTTCCCCACATGTGTCCAAACTCAGTACTACACAGCTGCCCAGGACACATCAGTCTGCCCAACCTATTAACCCTGCAGCTCCATCATTACTGAAGTCCAGGAAGAGGGTGGCCCCACTCACAGCCAGCTCAACAGAAATTCCAGAGATGATCACAAAGGCAACAGCTCAAACAAACTTCCCACCCAGACTTAGACCATTAAAGAAGCCAAACAGAAAGGCAGCCCTGTGCATGACATGCCAACAGCTGGTGTCCCCGCCCCCACTCCCCCCAAAAAATAGAACCAGGTACTACAGAGCAAAGAATCTTGAGCTTCTGGGCATCATAGCACAACTTCTCCATAAAGCTATTACTCTTTAGACCAGAAAGCATAGCAGAGCCATCTAATACAAAGGAAGAAACACAGAATCCCTTATAAAATGGGAAGAGGAATTTGATCCAAATGAAACTACATGAAAGAACCCCAGAAAGAGAGCTAAATGAAACATAGAACACCAATATTCTATATAAAGATGTCAAAATAAGTCATAAACATGTTCACGGATTTGCAGAGAAATACTCAAGATCTCAAGGAGGACTTCAACAAAAAGATAGAAAACCTGAAAAAAAGTCACTCAGAGCTGCAGAATACAGTATCTGAAATGAAACATACAATACAGGGATTTAAGAATAGACTAGAACATGCAGAGGAGACAGTAAGTGAAATGGAAATTAAAGAACAGGAAAACAAGGAAGCTGAGGGACAGAGAGAAAAAAGGATCTCTAGGAATGAAAGAATATTAGAGAGCTATGTGACCAATCCAAATGAAGCAATATTAACACAATAGTGGTACAATAAGGAGAAGAGAAAGACAAAGGGATAGAAAGTCTCAAGGAAATAATTGTTGGAAACTTCCCCAATCTGGGGAAGGAAATAGACACTCAAGTAATGGAAGAACAGAGATCCCCTAACAAAAGGAACCTGAGGAAGACAACACCAAGACATATTATAATTAAAATGGCAAAGATCAAGGATAAGAAGAGAGGGTTGAAAGAAGACAGAGAGCAAAAAAAGATTACTTATAAAGGAAATCCCATCAGGCTATCAGCAGACATCTCAGTAGAAACTCTATAGGCCAAAAGGGAGTGGCATGATAAATTTCATGTACTGAAACAGAAGGACCGTCAACCAAGAATCCTCTACCTAACAAGATTATCATTTAAATTTGAAGCAGGTATTAAACATTTCAAGATAAAATAAAGTTTAATGATTTCACCACCACTAAGCGAGTCTTACAAAATATGTTAAAGAGATTGCTGAGGATGAAATGACCCTAAGGCTAAATAGCTTATTTCCCTAAATAGTGAAAATAAACAGGGTAAAGGTAGTAGACCAACTAATTACCAAACAACTATGCAGTGAAACAAAACAAAATAAGCAAAATCAACTATACACCAAATCAGTCAAGGGATAAACAAAAAATGTAGATTATGACATCTAATATGAAAAATGTGGAGGAGGAAGAAGAAAAAAAAAGTACCTTTTGATTTTGTTTGAAATACAGTAATCAGCAATTTAATACTGACTATTATATAGTAAAGAAGCCATCCTTGAACCTTTGGTAACCACAAAACTAAAGCCTGTAATAAATACACACAAAGAAAAATTAACTAATTAAAAAAGAGAAATGCAATTATAACACTAAAGAAAAACATTATTGCAAGAGAAGAGTATAAGAGGAAGAAAGAAACAGAAGGGAGATATAAAAAAACAGAAAAAATTAATATAGAGGCAATAAGTATATATGAATAATCACCAAAAATGTAAATAGAGTGAATGCACCAATCAAAACACGAAGAGTGGCATAATGGATAAGGAAACAAATATGCTGCCTATAGGAGACTCATTTCAGAACCAAAGACATACACAGACTAAAAATGAAGGGATGGAAAAAGATATTCCATGCAAATAATAGGGAGAAAAAAGCAGGAGTAGCAGTACTTACATCAGACAGAATTGATTTCAAAACAAAGAAAGTAACAAGAGACAAAGAAGGACATTACATAATGATAAAGGGATCAGTCCAGCAAGAGGATATAACCATTATAAATATCTATGCACCCAACATAGGAGCACCTAAATATGTAAAACAAATTCTAACAAAATTAAAGGAGAAAATAGATTGCAACACATTCACTTTAGGAGACTTTAATACACCACTTACATCAATAACAATTTGGCCAGGCAGAAAATAAATAAGGAAACAAAGGGACTGAACAATAGTTCGATCAAATGGACTTAAAGATTATCTACAGAACACTCTACCCAAAAGCAGCAGGATACGCATTTTTCTCAATTTTACATGGAACACTCTCCAGAATAGATCAATACTAGGCCACAAGAAGAGCCTCAGTAAATTCAAAAAGATTGAAATTGTATCAATCAGCTTCTCAGACCACAGTGGTATGAAACTAGAAATAAATTATGCAAAAAAACCAAAAAGACTTACAAACACATAGGGGCTACACAACATGCTTCTAAATAATCAATGGATTAATGAACAAATTAAAACAAAATTCAAGCAATACATGGAGACGAATGAAAACAAAAATACAACAAACCAAAATCTGTGTGATGCAGCAAGGCAGTTCTAAGAGGAAAGTACATTGCAATATAGGCTTACATGGAGAAACAGGAAAAATATCAAATAAAGTCTAAAATCACAATTAAATAAACTAGAAAAAGAAGAACAAATGAAATCCAAAATCAGTAGAAAGAAAGACATAATAAAAATCATAGCAGAAATAAAATAGAGAAGAATAAAACAACAGAAACAAATCAATGAAACTGGGAGCTGGTTTTTCGAGAAAATAAACAAAATAGATAAACACCTAGACAGACTTATCAAAAAAAAGAGAGTCTACACACATAAACAGAATCAGAAATGAAGAAGGAAAATAACAAAGGATACAGCAGAAATACAAATAATTATTAGAGAATACTATGAAAATCTTATACCAATAAATTGGACAACCTAGAAGAAATGGACAACTTCCTAGAAAAATACAACCTTCCAAGACTGATCCAGGAAGAAGCAGAAAATCTGAGCAGACCAATTACCAGCAATGAAATTACCAATTAAATTGATAATCAAAAAACTCCCCCAAAACAAAATTTCAGGTACAGAAGTCCTCACATCTGAATTCTACCAAACATTTAAAGAAGAGTTCATGTCCATCCTTCTTAAAGCATTCCAAAAATTAGAAGAGGTGGGAATACTTCCAAACTTATATGAGGCAAGCATCACTCTAATATCAAAATCAGGCAGACACCACAGAAAAAGAAAATTATAGATCAATATCCATGATGAATAATGCAAAATCCTCAACAAAATATTAGCCATCCAAATTTAAGAATACATCAAAAAGGATCATTCATCATGAATAAGTGGGATTTATTCCAGAGATGCAAGGATGGTAGAATATTCATAAATCAATCAGTATCATACACCACATTAACAAAAAGAAAGATAAAAACCACATGATCACCTCAACAGATACTGAAAAAGCATTGACAAAATGTAACATCCATTCATGATAAAAATTCTCAATAAAATGGGTATAGAGGGTATGTGCCTCAACATAATAAAGGCCATATATGAGAAACCCACAGCCAACATCATACTTAATAGTGAAAAGCTGAAAGCTTTTCCTCTAAGATTGGGAACAAGACAAGGATGCCCACTCTCACCACTTTTATTCAACATAGTTCTGGAGGTCCTAGCCACAGCAACTAGATAACACAAGGAGATAAAAGGCATCCAAATTGGTAAGAAATAGGTTAAAACCTCACTATTTGCAGATGACATGATACTATACATAGAAAACCCTAAAGAATCCATGAAAAAACTACTAGAACTAATAACTGAATTCAGTAAAATTGCAGGACACAAAATTAAAACACAGACATCTGTTGCATCATTCCTATATACAATGATGAACTAGCAGAAAGAGAAACCAGGAAAACAACTCCATTTACAATTGAATCATAAAGAATAAAATACTTAGGAATAAACCTAACCAAGGATGTGAAATACCTATACTCAGAAAACTGTAAGACACACATGAGAGAAATTAAAGAAGACACCAATATATGGAATTCTTTCATGTGCTCACATAGAGGAAGAATTAATATTATCAAAGTAGTCATCCTGCCCAAAGCAATTTACAGATTCAGTGCAATCCCTATCAAAATATCAACGGCATTTTACAATGATCTAGAGCAAATAATCCTTAAATTCATGTGGAACCACACAGACCCCAAATAGCCAAAGGAATCCTGAGAAAGAACAACAAAGCTGGAAGGATTATGCTTCCTGACTTCAAGCTCTACTACAAAGCTACAGTAATAAAAACAATTTGATAGTAGCCCAAGAACAAACAGCAGACCCATAGATCAATGAAAAAGAATAGAGAGCCCAGATATAAACCCAAGAATATATGGTCAATTAATATATGATAAAGAAGCCATGGATATACAATGGGGAAATGACAGCCTCTTCAACATCTCGTGTTGGCAAAACTGGACAGCTACATGTAAGAGAATGAAAATGGATTATTGTCTAACTCTATACACAAAAGTAAACTCAAAATGGATCAAAAACCTGAATGTAAGTCGTGAAACCATAAAGCTCTTAGAAGAAAACATAGGCAAAAATCTCTTGAATGTAAGCATGAGCAATTTTTTTCCTCAATACATCTCCTTGAGCAAATGAAACAAAATAAAAAATGAATCAGTAGGACTATATCAAAATAAAAAGCTTCTGTACAACAAAGGACACCATAAGCAGAAGAAAAAGGCATCCTACAGTACGAAAGAATACATTCATAAGTGACTCATCTGGTAAGGAGTTAATATCCAAAATAATAAAGATATCATACACTTGAACACCCCCCAAAAAAATAACCTACTCAAAAAATGGGCAGAGGACCTGAACAGACTCTCCAAAGAAGAAACACAAATGGCCAACAAGCACTGGAAAAGATGTTCCACATCACTAATCATCAGGGAAATGCAAATTAAAACCACAGTGAGATATCATCTCACACTAGTTAGGATGGCCAACATTGAAAAGATGAGGAACAACATGCTGGTGAGGATGTGGAGAAAGGGAAACCCTCCTACATTTGTTGGTGTGAATGTAAATTATTTCAACCATTGTGGAAATTAATATGGAGGTTCCTCAAAAAACTAAAAATAGAAATACCGTTTGATCCAGGAATTCCATTCCTAGGAATTTGTTCAAATAAAACAAAATCCGTGATTCAAAAAGACACATGTATCCCTATGTTTATTTGCAATAACCAAGCCATGGAAGGAACCTAAGTGCCAAGTAACATATGAATGTATAAAGAAGAGGTGGTACATATACACAACTGGATATTATTCAGCCATAAAAAGAGAAAAAAAATATCCTGCCATTTGCAACAACATGGGTGGATCTAGAGGTATTATGCTCAGTGAAATATGTCAGGCAGAGTGAGACAAATACCATATTATTTCGCTTATTTTGTAGAATATAAAAACAAAGCAAAACAGAAGGAACAAAACAGCAGTAGACTCATAGACACTGAGAAGTGACTAGTGGTTACCAATAGGTAAGGGAGTGGCAGGAGTCAGGGGGAAGGGGAGGGAGACTGTTTAACCAGCATGTGATACATTTGATAACAAAAAAGTACTTTAACTGTTACTATAAATTACTTAAGTGGGAAAAATATTTGACACACTTAAAATACAAAAATTTTAATATATTTGATGCATAGAAAAACTTTAAAATCTATAATAAAAATGCCTAATCATCATGGGAGAAAAATTTTCAAAGACTATGGACAAAAAAATCATATATTAAAACATACAGATGGCTAATTAATATGTCAGAACATTCATCCTCACACATATTTAAAAAATCACATTAACATACCAATATCTTACTGATGGGAATTAATTGTTACTAATTCCATGAAAGTTGATTTGGTAGAATCTATCAAATAGTCTTCAAAATACCTTTCCATCCCATAATTCTACTTCTATGAATTTCTCCTGAAGGAATACAGATTTGCACAAAAATTTTAGAACAGTGATATTTATATTAGTATTCTTAACCATTACAAAAACATGAAAACTCATTTTTATAAGATCTGTTATTTAAATCAGTATGTGCATGTGATGAAATTTTATGTATCATTATAATCATGTTTTTGAAGAAAATATTTAATGATATGGAAAAAATAGCATAGTATGAATAGAGTGAAATATTGAGATTCAAAATTAAAGAGAATATTATCCCAACTAGCAGATGTGATGTATGTTGCCAGTACTGTATTTTCATATTAGTCTCTATACTTTTCCATGTTGCCTAAACCCCTTAAGGTTAACATGTTATTTTAATTATGAGGAATAATTATAAAAATGTAGTTAAATTGATAAATAAAAGTCAGTTCTATTGTTAAAAAGTTTTACATTTTAACTAAGTATTTATGTTAGGTTTAACCTAAATAAGCTTTTTAGTTTAAGAGCATATTATAAATAAAGACAGTTAGATGGACTTAAGAGATAAATTCTTTTGTTTTCCTTCCCATTTCCCAATTTGTAGACTCCATTAGCTACTCTGGTTGGAATGAATTCTTCATTTAGGCAATAACACCATTGATTTTATCACAACTTATACACTTCATATATCCTAATGACCTTATTAAAATTCATATTTACTATATCCTCATCACTTATTCATTTGCAAACCATTTCTTAAGTTGAGTAACTTCCCCAGATCATTAATAACTCCATAGGTTGCTGAATTTTACTGGGTTATCACTAACAGAACAATTTTTCATCAAATATTAGGAGCAAGTTAGTAATTAGATACCAACCCCCACTTCCCTCTCTAACCCACTCACTTATTCTTTACCTAGAGGATAAGTCTGAGACTCAAGCAAGACTGAGTCTCTTGGATATTGTCAAATGGATTAAATAAGTGGAAAAGATCCTTTAACATACTAAAATTTAACCTTACCTATGTAAGGTGATATGTATTAGACAAATATAAGGGCTTCAAATTAAATATTTCCTTTACCTGCCATTTAGTAGCTGTGTAAATTTTCTGAGTCTCAGTTGACTCTTCCATGAAGTAGAAATACTAATACCTCCCTCGATGGCCTGTTATGAAGGTTAAATAATATGAAAGCTATAAAGTGTCTAACATGGATATCTGCTGCATTGCACCTCCATCACTGTGAATTCTTAAACTAGTTATACCTGTATAATTATATTTTTTAAATGGTCAAAACTAGTGTGAGTGATTGCAAATTTGCTTTTTGGAGTATTTGAATCTTGGTATTCAGATGAATATTGATACCACCTTACATGTTGTACAGAAATTTCCCATTGGTTATAAAAAGTTTCATCATTTGTTTTTTGGAGAAAAAAAGAAGTTAGCATTGAAAAAGTGTTCTAAAGGAAGCGAGGTACGAGATAAACAGGTCTCATGAGCACTTTTCACAAAATTGTGTCACATTCTTACAGGAAGAGCATGCTTCTCTGCAGCCTCAGTGTGTGTCAGACAAGCTTAGCTGCTGGGTCGGTACATTTTCTTATCTCTCTATGCCATTTTTAATCACAAAATCTGCTACAATGTTGAGTTATACTTCAGATCACAGAGTACAAAATAGAACATATAAAATACAGACAACCCAGAAAAAAGCAGAATCAAAGTCTTCTATAGTGAGATTAATCTTTTTTACAGGTTTCTGGAAAGCATGCTGTAAATTTGCCCAGTAACTAGCCACTGGAGTCATATTTCCAAGCAGTATTTACAGAGTAAAAGGTAAACGCATGGCAGTTGAGTATACGTGAAGTACAACTATTCTCTTATCTCCACCTCATAGAAAGCTGGCACTATGAGGGTGATCAAACTGATACTATATTCGCGGGGTACTGGTGAGCAGGAGCACAGAACATCAGGCAGAATGTCAGCGATGCCATACCATGTTTTACAGTGGAGGAAGTGTGATAAGATCACACAAAAAGATAGTTAATTTGCCACAGCAATGGGATCTGTCAGTGGATGCGGACAGAGTGGAAGGACGATGATTTAGGATCAAATCAACAAAGGTTGTATTGCATGCCGACATGATTTGTTTCTATCACAGAAACCAACCCTTTTCAGTTCCTGAGGCAAAAGTTACATTTCAGAGCCAGACAGAAAAGAAAAATCAGGCCCAAATAAAATTTTAACTTTTCATAAAAATGCCAAAATGCATCTTCCTATTAGGGGAAGTGAAAAGATATATCATACTTCAAAATCTACTAAAAAATTAGTGTCTGTGACCTCAGTAATCTGTTAGGTAACAAAAATACTGTGTTGTAATCAGAACCACATTAATGAGGCCATTTGACACAGTCATTAACAATTCTTACAGTGGATTCTCCAGCATGTCTCCTGCCTACAAGGACATTAATTTCACATTACTATTTAACTTTTCATCCCTTTAACTTTTTTCTACTGCCTAGCAAGTGCTAATCATTCTTTAGGACTTCAGTTTATGTGTCATCTCCCCTATGAAGACTTCTCTTGACAACTGCAAGATGAATTAATTACCTCCCTTTTGCTTCAGTAACACCCACCATACACATCTCTCTCCAAATCTCCCATGACACTGTAACTCTTCAAGGATGAGAATGACCAGCATAATGGGTGCCAGCCCAATGTCTACATGCTCTTTGACAAACACTGTGGTAACAATTAAAAGCTATTTGGTAATGAAAATTATTATAAAATTCAAATGTGCCAACAAATGATTATGTAGGTAAAATTTTTAAATTTTGAGTCAAAACCATAGAGCCCCTCCACGATCTTTTCAGGCTCTAGGCATCACTCTGACTTCCACTCTTTCTGTCTGGCCACACAGGGAGGGATTTCTGACTCCAGGCCTTTGCAGCCCCAGCTGTTTGGGAAGCTGTTGGTGATGATGAGAATGTCAAAAGGTGGAAGCAAGAGGAGGCTTGGGAAAAATAAACAAGACAAATTGATGGGAGGATGAAGGTGACAGTAAGAACAAACTTTTGGAACAAACTTTCAGATGAGAAATAAGTCCAAGAGTCTGAAGTACTAGCTCAAGTAGATTTAAATAAAGCACATTCAAATCCTGTTAAGATGTTAGAATATACACTGTAGGGGAGAAGCAAAGGCAATGGAAATAAATAATTGTTATTTAAAAAAATAGGATGACATATTATACATAAGCTCTTGCTTGTTCTTTCAGGAAATGACTCTTGGCCTCATATGTAATATAAACATAGGGAATGGTGGCCTGTGTCCTTTCTTCTCCTTACTTCTCATGTGGAGGAACCAGTGAGCAGTGGAAAGTCTGTGAAACTTGAAGTCAAATGAGAATTTGATTTCTAACTCTGCTAGCAAAATGAACTTTATGAAATTTTCTTATCTTCTTGCCTCCTCACTTAAAAAATATCCAACTTACGTTAATAATATCTAGCCCCAGGAATTAGCATGAGGATTCAATGAGCTGTTAAGAAAAAGTAGCTTAGCCCAATGCTGGCATGTGTCCTGGATTCAATATTTCCTGCCTTTCTGCTCCCTCCTTTTTGTCTTTTTTTCTTCATCTATTGAAATATGTATTTATTTATTTAACTAATATGATATCCGAACAGGTTCAGGAGAATGAATGATTAAATTTGTTGTCTAAGTTAGATGTGCTTGAACTTAAAGCTTTACAAAATAAGCTTGTTCATATTACATTACTGAGAAAAAGTGTAGGTTGAAAGGGTATCTCGCAGTGACCCTCCCTATCCCAAAATAACTCAGGGAGGCACGAACCCACACAAGAGATTTTAATGGCTGAAAGAGAAAATGAAAATGGCTGTCTCTGAGTAGAGAGCAGCAGCTCATGGGTGAGGAAGTACGTTTTTGAGGAGTTGGGGTTGGGTGTTTCCTGCTACAGGGATGTTGGTGATTGGGCCTTAAGGGGGTTGTGTGATCATCAGGTCATTGGTGATTGGGTTTTAAGGGGGTGGTGTGATCATCTGGTCATTGGTGATTGGGTCTTAGGGTGGTGCAATCATCTGGTTGTTGGTGATTGGAGGCTGCAGGAAACAAAATGGCGACTCCTGATCCCAAGATGGCAGGACAACAAAATGGCAGCTCCTCATCCCAAGATGGCAGTTGAACAATATGGCGGTTCCTGATCCCAAGATGGCGGGTGCCTTAGCCTGCCAAAATTGCCTTCATTCCCATCTTTATCTTTTCTTAATAAGGGCCTCTGGGGAACTGGATGTAGAGTCTCATTTTCTAGCTACTTCCTGCTGGAAAGGGACACAGATTCTGGGGTTGGAGAGGCCGTTGCTGTACAGTTGGGGAAGGGCAGGCATCTGAGATGATTTGTGATGTCATCATAGCTGGTTTAGTTATTCTTTGTGAGAAGGCCTTGACAGTCCTGGAGGAGTAACTGGTTGACAGTATGGTTAGAAATTTTCAAAATTTGATTTTGAATTAATTTTTGGAATAGATTAATGAGGTAGGGAAGCAAAAGGAGAAGAATAATAATAAAGGTAATAGGGACTAGAATGGGCAGGAGCCAATTGAAGGGGTGAGGGAACAGATTGCTAGGGGAGTTTTCCAGAAGTTTGGAGGCTTGTTCATGGAGGCATTTTGCACCATCCCAGATGAGACTGGGTATGTTGGTGTAGAAGCAGCATCGTTCTTGGAGTAGAGTACGGCACATATGCCACCTTGTGCAGCTGTAAGCACGTCTAGACCTCTGCGGTTCTGGAGACCTGAGGCTAGTGAGTCTACCTGATCTTATAGGTGTTCTAATTGGTTAGGGACTTCTTTCAGCCCTTTTCTGAGTTCCCCTGATAGTTTAGCGAATTCTGCAAGGGATATTCCTAGAGCTCCAATTCCTGTTCTGGTACCTGTGATTACTCCTAGGGTAGCAATTAGGGGGATTAATTGTACACCATGGCATGCTCTGATGTGGGTTATAGGGGAGACAAGAATGGGTAGGTCAGGTGTGGCTAAGGAAAGGGTGAGGAGTAAGGAGACTTAAAGTACAAGCCCCGGTCCAGTTGGTTAGCAGGCAGACATATGCTTTATCTCCGCATACCCGAAAGTTGCCTGTTTCTAAGGATAGACATCCTATGAGGTTAAAGCAGGATAAGAAAGAGGAGATCTGGGGGTGGCTTGGGAAGTAAATGTTGGACTGCCTTGAATTTATGCCATATTTGAAAAGAAGAGCCTAATACTGCAACTTTTAGAGGGGATAGAGGTGAGGCTGGTCTCAAAAGGCCTTTTTGTAGGAGTTTCTGGATGATGGGTTGTAAACCCAATTGGCTTTTGAGAGGTAAGGAGTATTGTGATTGTGAGGGGAAGGAGGTAGAGTCTTTGAGCTTGATGGTCATGGGTGGGCAGGTGGTGATGGAGGAAGTAGAGGTATCCCAGACTATGTGGTGTACCTGGCAAGGGGGTAAAGGAAAAGGGGAGGGAGGTGGGTCTGGAATGGTTTGGAGAGCAAGTAGAAAAGGGATCAAAGGTGAGTCGGGGTTGAGGCATGGGCCAAAGGTAAAGGTGACAGTGACCTCTAGTTTGGAATAAAAGGTCCCTTCCCATAAGGGGAACCAGACAATGGGGAATCACTAAAAAGGAATGAGAGAGAGTAACATCCTTAAAGAGGCAGTAAAGCATGGGAGTTTGTAAAGGTAGATAGGGTATGCCTTCTACCCTGACTATAGAGGACTGTGAAAGGGAGATGGGCCCCCAGAACTCCTTCAGGACTGAGTAAGTAGCTCCGGTGTCTAATAGGAAGGAGATGGGCTTGCCTGCTACCACAATGATCACCCTGGGCTCTGGCGAAGTGATGTTAGTAGCCAGGTGTGGGAGTCCCGGGCCCCCTCAGTCATCGGTGGTCAGGCCCAGAAGGTCTATCTGTGGGTTGTTGGAGCTGGATGGCCTGGCACCTCTTGGTGTGCGAGGACAGTCGACAGCCCAGTGTCCCTCCTGATGGCATTTAGGACATGGACCGGGGGGCTTCCGGGGATTTGAGCAAGCTCTAGCCCAATATCCTGATAGGCCACATTTAAAACATGGACCAGGAGGCCCTCCTGGTTGTTTCTTGGGAAGCAGGGGTTACCCAGGTACCAGTGGTTGAGGCAGGCTGGAAGGCATTAGCCATCATTTGGTATTTTTGTTTATGGGATTTTTTCATCTCTTCCATTGTACACCTTGAAGGCTACTGACAGGACTTCTGCCTGAGGAGTCAAGGGTTCCCTCTCCAGGTGTTTAACTTTAGCTTTTTTGTCGGGGAAGCTCCAGGAGAAAAAGTAAGTCATAAGTAGTTGTCTCCCATCTGGGGTTTCAGGGTCTAAATTGGTATATTATAGAAGGGCTTTAGTAAGATGGTCTAGAAACATGGAAGGATTTTCATTTTTATCTTGGATAATTTCTTGGAGTTTCTCATAATTGATAGCTTTATTGGCTGACTTCTTGAAACCTGCCATGAGACAAGTGATAAATTGATCTCAGCTAATGACTCCCCCGGGGGTGTTGTAATCCCAATTGGGGTCTTGATCAGGAATTGCCTCAGCACCAATAGGGTGAGCGGGTGTGGTTTTGTGGACTTCATCAGCATAAGTTTTAGCCTGTTCCCAGCATCGCATGCATTCCTCAGGTAGAAGGGTATTAGAGAGGATCATGTGTACATCATAAAAGGTTAGATTACATGACTGGGTCAGGTACTGGAACTTCTATATGTAAGTGGCTGGGTTGGAGGTGAAGGGGCCCACCTCTTTTCTATTTCAGATAGGTCAGAGAGGGAGAAAGGGACATGGACCTGAACAATGCCTTCTGTGCCTGCTACCTCTCGTAGTGGGGCTATGACTTGGGTACTAGAGCAAGTAACTGGGGGACTTGGTAGGGGGAACTGGTTGCAGTTGAGAAGGTGGCATTGCTGTGCCACCACTGATGGGAGCTTGTGGTGGGAGACCTGGGAGGGGGGGGAGTTGAGGGAGAGGAGGCTGTGCGGGTTCCGTGGCTGCACCAGGAGGACCGGGTAGTTGAGGAGGAGGAGGAGGTACCATAGGGATTTGGGGTCGGTAGAGTGGGGGTTTGTCAATGGGGTCAAAGTCAGAGGATATAGTGGGATCTTGTTTGTTGGAGGGTGAGGACTTTAGGGCGAGTAGTAGGTGTTTAGGATTGCAGGGGAGACAGAGAGGTAGGAGAAAGCCTGGACATAAGGAATCTCTTTTCATCTGCCCATATCCTCACAGAAGTTATATAAATCTCGGAGACTATTAGGATCTAAAGAGCCATTGGGTGGCCACTTGGACTGATTATCTAGGGAATATTGTGGCCAGACCTCATTACAGTAGTGAATAAGTTTGAAAGGTTTGAGGTCGGGAGTAAGGTGGAGGGGTTTGAGATTATCGAGTAAACATCCCAATGGCGAGTCTATGGGGATGGAAGGGCCAGTTTCCATGGTGAGAATGAGACTGTTCACAGATCGCAAAGGCATCCCAGAGTGATAAGGAAAGGTTGAGGAGAAGACCGAACACAGCTAGGTGGTCGTCACCACCTCTAACCTCTAACCAGGCAGTCAAAGCAAAAAACACTGAGGAGTCTTGGTACCTGGTACCAGAAGTTTATGAGTAGATAAAGGGAGACTGAACCTCAATGAATAAGGATTCTCACCATGGGGAGGCAGAGAAGGGTCCATGTCCTAAACTATGGGTATCAAACATGGCTGTGAAGGCTGTGGCTGGGGGTTCCCCTGCCCCACAGGAGACCACAGTGTGCCAGACATTCAACGGTCACTTCCCAGGTTCCACAGGGGCATTTAAGTCAACTCCAAAGGGAAACTTACCAAATCGGAGGCAGGTGTTGGGAGGGAGATCAAGCAAATGGGGAGATGGAAGGTGGGTTTGTGGAGGAGGATCAGGGCAAATTCCCAGAGGAAGAGCAAGGTCAATGGGAGAGCCTCAATCCGAGTCATGGCACCATTGAAAGGCTATCTCACCAGGACCCTCCCTACTCTGAAATAACTCAGGGAGGCGTGAACCTGCATAACAGATTTTAATGGCTGAAAGGGAAAATGAAAATGGCTGTCACTGCGTAGAGAGCAGCAGCTCATGGGTGAGAAAGCGCGTTTTTGAGGAGTTGAGGTTTGGTGTGTCCTGCTACATTGGTGACTGGGTGACTGGGTCTTAAGGGGGTGGTGTGATCATCTGGTCATTGGTGATTGGAGGCTGCGGGAAACAAAATGGCAGCTCCTCTTCCCAAGAGGGCAGGCAAACAAAATGGCGGCTCCTGATCCCAAGATGGTGGGTGCCTTAGCGCGCTGGAATTGCCTTTATGGGTAGTTTATGAAATGAAGTTGGGACCTACAGAAGCACTTCAGCAAATATATATTAATTGCTATATTGATATGGCTTGGTTTAAACAAAAAGTCAAACATTTGAAGCATGCAGAATATGTGGCTGCTCTTACTCGTGTAACTTCAGTGTTGTTGACTCTTGAAGTAGTTCATTAATAGCCACTTTATTTTTGCCCATATGCCTTTCATACATTTTGCTTGGAAGTCTAATTTTAAGGAAGTCCTTTAAAGATTTCCATGGCTAAACACATAATCTCCTCAAAAGAGCACCATTTCTGAGTTATCTACAAAAATATTACAAAATGCTCCATTTGGCCATCTTTGACCTGGCAATATCATCTTTATCTCCTTCCTCTCTTTTTCCCAGTTCTAATTTCTCTCCTTAATCACTTTCTCTACTTTGTCTTTTCTTCTCCAGTCAAGGGCTTCTATTAGGCTTAGTCATCAGTGCTCTATTTCATTTCTTCATTCATAACGTAAGACCTTAGAGTTAGCATGCAAGAAGCCATTTTAGCAAATCTGACTGAGTGAACCTAAGTGAAAGACAGAACAGGACTGACTCAGTTTTTCGTGCCTAATTTTTATCTGAGGAGGCCTAGACCAGGTCGGAAGAAACCTTGAAAAGCCTCCTAACCACAGGAAGGCAGGAAGGCCTTATCTCAAGGCCAACCATCTGTGCCCAATGACCCAGACGTACGAGATGTACGTGTCTTGAGAACACGGACGAATGGCCACAGGGGCCTGTAGACCCCCACCCCAGATAGTTCCCCTAGCAACGCTCCTGCTCCTTGAAGATAACATGCCTCTAGTAGTTAGAATTGAATAAGTTTGCATCCTTCATTTACATGAACGGACCCCAGTGAGGACTAGCAACCACCCACCTGACCATAGATAACATACCCCGCAGGTTACATCATTATGGTCAGGCCAGCCGAACTTAACCAATAACAGTTTTTTAACTTCCAAAACCCCCAATCAGCTTATGCTAAGTTAGAATTCCCTCTTCCTGGACCTGTAATGTATAAAAACCCCTCCCTAACCTGAGCTGGGGGCTCTCACTCCTGAACCGCTGTGTCGGTGATGGGTGAGTATCCGAGCTCGAGCTTGAAATAAATGACCCTTTTGTGTTTGCATCGGAATCGGCTCCTTGGTGGTCTCTCGGGGACTAGTGACTTGGGCACAACAATTCACCACTTGTCAAACATTTATTGATTTTCTTTATTATGTACTAGATATTCTTCTGGCTGTGATGAAACAACAAAGAAAAAGATATACATGATTCCTGTAGTCATGGAATTGTACTAGAATGTAAGATTTTAGGTGAGGAGGACATGAGATAATGCTAAATGCCAGCACATACTATAAAAAAGTAGATAGCACTTGAGGAGAGGGAGATGGTGGAGCTGTGTTACATAGACAGAACAAGAAGTCCTGCAGGAGATGAGTTTTGAGCTGAGAACTGAAGGAACAGGCCAAGAAGAAATCATTCGGCTAGATGAGACTGGCATTAAGGGATTTATCCTTCTGGTTCTCTCTAACTGATGTAACCTTAAGCCAGCTGGAGATCTCTGCCCCCCTTTATCTCTTCACCACTGATGGTGACATCTCTGCTGCTCTTACTGCCCCCAGATTCTTGAACAGTCTCTTGTGGTTTTCCCAATCCTCACTCATACCTTTGTAATTAGGCACTTTGTAAATAATCCTCCTTAAATGATCCTAATTTGAGCATACCATCTGTTTCCTGCTGGCTCCCTGACTGACACAGTAATTTGTACTGCAATGGACTCAGAAAAGAGGCCCTCAGAATTGGATGTTGGTGTGGTGTTAGTCACATATTTAAGTAATTGCAGGCTAACATCCTTGCTGGGTGAGGGAGGAGATAAATGGCACATAGGTGGGACACAGATAACCTATGGTATGTGATGGTGGTGTGATTACTGAAATTGTCACTGGTAGTGGCATGAGATGAAATGCAGACAGAGAGTAAATCCTGGGGAAATCAAAGATGTGAGTCATGTAGTTTCCACCACAACATTAGTGATTATGGAGTCACCTGGATTCTCCTATTATACCTTAAGAAAGTATGTAAGGGGAAAAGAATACATTAGAGGTATGATAAATTAAGAACATGTAGGAAAATACACAGCCACTCTAGCAGCTTCAAATTATTTTCTGTAATTGCAGGACAAATATGGCTGAGGCCCAGGCCCTGGATCTGTTTGGAAGGTATGCAGAGTTGCAATGCAATTTCACTCAGCCTCATCACATTTCTCAGGCCAAAGTGAGACCAGTGACTGATGAATGGGACAGGACACTGCCTCAAGGAGTAAGATTTAAGCGTATATGGCCAGGCTTGAAACCTTGCATCTCAAAATATCCTCTTCCTAATGGGATAGTCCTCCTCTGCTTAAAAACCTTTAAATGGCACACAAATTGATGCTGATTCTCCTTAGGACTTAGTACCATTCAGTGCCTCCAAAACTATATGAAACTTAGAGAGGCAAACCCTTTGGGGGTCATAGTTTATAATCCAAGGTTACAAAAAAATCTTGCTAATCAGTATTGGCAGGAACATGGGGAATAAGTGGGAAGTAGATTCTATGGATGTTATACCAAAAGAGAGAAAATATAAAACTTGATGAGGCCAAATACATTCATATTGATATGGATGTGCTTACCCAATATTTGAGAAATAAGGGGTTGGCTCAAGGGCGTAAGAGGAGTACTCTGTTGGTGTTATGGACTGAATGCTCCTGTCTTCCCTCAAATGCATGTTGAAACCTTACCCCTTAATGTGATGGTATTAGGAGGTGGGGACTCTGGGAGATTGCTACTGACCTTTTTTAGCTGTTCATACTTCCACATGAAAATGTGGAAAAAGCGATCATTGTCCTGGTGATTGATTTTAATTTCCAGAAGGAAACTGGCTTGTTGCTATAAAAAAATGCAAGCAGGACTTTGTATAGATCCCAGGGGATTCTCCAGGATATATCTAATTCACCGTGATGGTTAATTTAATGTGTCAACTTTACTGGGCCATGGGGTGGTCAGATATTTGGTTAAATGTTATTCTGGGTGTGTCTGTAAGGATACATCAGGGTGAAATTAACATCTGAATTGGTAAACTGAGTAAGGCAGATTGCCCTCCCCAGTGTGAACAGGCCCCATCCAATCTATCAAAGGCCTAAATAGAATAAAAAGCTGAGAAAGAAATGATTCCCTCCCTCTGCATGACTGTCTCTGTGCTAGGACATGGTCTACTGCCGTAAGACTCAGACCACAACTTAACCAACTTAACACAATCGGCTCTCCTGGCTCTGAGGCCTTTGGACTTGGACTGGAATTACACCATCAGCCCTCTTGCGTCTCCAGTTTGCCAGCTGAAAATTTTGGACTTCTCAGCCTCTGTAATGGTGCAAGCCAATGTCTTAAGGTAAATATATACATTATATATATACACACATAGACCTATTGGTTCTGTTTTTCGGGAGAAGCTGGGCTAATAGTCTCTTATAGTCTATGTCTTATAGTCCATACATTAAAAAAGTTTGTCAATCCAATAAACATAACAAGACCACCAAGGAGACAGATCCTGCAAGATAAGGATTTTCGTCAACTGAGCTGCTGGCACAAGACAAGGAAAATATGAAACTGGTGGTGGAAAAAACCACAGTTATCACAGCTTCACCTCCTCACTTAATTGTGTACCACTGACTACAAACAGGGTCTTCGCAATCCTTGCAGTTAAATCTTTGATTTAATTCTTTATCTCCTCAACAATAAATGGGCCCCTCCAATTAGAAAGAGCTGGAACTTAAGAAAGGCAGGGGATAATAAAGACAAGTAATGGCAGAAACATATGAGCTGAAATTGGATTTGCAAGGTAATATGAGGGAGAAGGTAATAGAATGGTGGAATAAAGTATTAGATATGAGTAGTGATTGCTGGGGCCAAAACCTGAAAGCTGAGGACTTACTAACTGTGTTAGGCTATTATTTCCCAAGAAAGAAAAGTGGAAGTAAAGTGATAGCCTCTGCAGTTATTGTCATGCCCTCTCTCCCCCAATCTTGGGAATTTTGGTTAATTGACATAACAGGGGTATACATATAAATATTCTTCATCATAATTCTTTGAAAAAAGATGTCAACACTTTCTGCAGCCATAATACAGAGATTTCTCAACATTAAATTCTCCAAAAGGCAACAAAAGTAGTTTTGCTCCCAGCAATAATGGACTAGCTTGTTTAAGACCATCCTTCTACCTGAAGACAAGTAAGATAAGTAATACAAAAGAATACTAAAATGTGTTTGAAGTCACTGGAAATCTTCCAGGGCAGTGAGGACCTGTGTACAGAGAATTAAGCTAGACATTTGGAGTCACACATTGAAAAATTTGAAAGGAGTGGCTGGGAGCCTGGAGTTACGCAGAGACTTCAGATTTACAGAGCTGGAAGAACACAGGTGGGATTCAGGGCTGGCAAAGAAAGAATGGCCCTAGTAAATACAACAGAATTTTAGTGTGGACCTGCAAAGAACTGTTTCCTAAGAGTAGAGTGAAGCAATAATTGGCAAGCCTTCAAATGCACTGGGGCCCAGCTTTCAGACCCCTCGGTTCTTGATTGGATTAAGATTAATATAATCATAGAACAGAATAGAGAACATAGATACAGACCCACATATGCATGAACAAGTGATTTATGAAAAAGATGGCACTGAAGAGCAGTGGGCAAAGCATGATATTTTTAATAATAATGATGGATTCAGTGAATACCCACAGGAGGAGGAAAATTAATATTGACTCCTAATTATACTGTACACTAAAATTATTCCAGATAGAGCATAGATCTAAATGTGAAAAATAAAGCAAGAACATTTCTAGAAGATAATTTGGGAAAATATCTTTATAACCCTGAGGTAGGAAAGTATTTCTTTGATAAGGCCAAAAACAAAAGCATTAACTATAAATGCAGAGACTGATAGACTGGACTACACCAAAATAAAGAAGTCCTCTTCATTCATATACACCTTTAGGAAAGTGAAATGTAAGGCATATGGCAGTATATGAGACAAAAATATTTCCATAATCAAAGGTTCCTGTAAATCAGTAAAAAAATCAGACAACCCAATAGGAAAAAAGTAATAAGCATAAACAGGCATATCTAAATAGTCAATAAACTTATGATAAAGAGTTATGCCTTCTTAATAACAGAAAAATGAAATTTAAAACCACGTGAGATACCACTACTTACCCACCAGAATGGTTAAAACAAAAAAAAAATGGAAAATTCCATGTTTGGGAAATTAGAATCCTCATGAGCTGTTGATAGCAATGTAAATTGGTACAAACACCTTGCAGTGCCCACTTTGTCTGCATAGATTTGTATTCTTTGATCCTGCATCTCTACTCTTAGTCATACTCCAAACAGAAATTAATTCATGTGGACACTAAATGATGTGCATGAGGATGTTCATAGTAATTTTATTCATAATGGCCTTCGTGCAGGTTGGATTGTGTCTTCCAAAAGATATGTGGAAGTACCAACCAAGAGTATTGCAGAATATTACCTCATTTGGAAATAGGGTTGTTGAGTATGTGATTAGCTAAGTTAGGATGAGATCATGTTGTAGTAGAATGGGTCCTTAATTCAATATGCCTGGTATTCTTCTAAGAGGAGACACACAGGGAGAAATGGTCTAATAATAGAAGCATAGGCTGAAGTGATGCATTTAAAAGCTGGGGAAAGGCATGGAGTGCTGGCAAACATCAGAAGGTAGAAGAAGGAAGGAAGGCTTCTCTTCTTCAAGTGGCAGAGGGAACATGGCCTTGCCAGCACCTTGATTTCAGACTTCTAGACTCCAGAGCTATGGGCAATATATTCCTATTGTTTTAAGCTACCAGTTTGTTACAGAAGCCCCAGGAATCTAATTTAAAGCCTGAAGTGGAAATGATCCAGATATCTATCAAGTAAAGTAGATGAATACATCAGGTCATATTCACCAAATGGAAACTATATATCCAATAACAAAAATAAATGAAATACTGCTACATGCAAAAAACAATCATAAATTTGAGTGAAAGAAGCCAAACACAAAAGAGGATATACTGTGTGATTGCATTGATTTAAAGTTCAAAAACAGTCAAAATAAATCTATGGTGTTAAATTTCCAGATAGTGATATTAGATGAATGGGGTATAAAGATTAAGAAAAGGCACAAAGGTGACTGACTTCTGATGCTCCATTTCATAATCTGGATGATGGTTTTATATGTATATATATATATATATATGTGTGTGTGTGTGTGTGTGTGTGCATGTTTGTGTTTACTTTGTGATAATTCATTGTAAACATTTTATACAATTATATATTTATAATTTGTATAATTATAATAGGTTAGTAAAAAAGTTCGTAATATATTTGGAATGTCATTCATCAAAGAAAAAAATAAATAAAAAGCTTGAGAAGAAGCAAGATAAATGGATTTAATTATCTGACTCCCTAGAATTTTTCCCATATTATGCTGCAACTGATATTAAACAGTTATACTACTAAAGTAATAAAGAAAAGTAAGGGTGGGGTCAGAAATGAAGTTTGCATTGGTGAGTCCATCCCCTGGTCATACTACACACAACTCCTAAATCTCAGCTAAATAAGGACTCTCATCCTCCACTCAGAGGTTATACTTCTTTGAAGTGTGATCTATTTAGGGGAACCTACATGTTGGCCCATTTCTCACCAGAAAACTTCTGTATTGAACTTACAGATATTTGAACTTGAACCAATGATATTATTCATGAGTTTTATAAAAAACGTCTCTCAGTAAGATAGTTTGTAAATTGTAGATACAAATTTACAGTCCTGAAAGACTTAAGAGGCCTTCTCAAAGATGGGGAGGAGGGTAATTCTAAGCATGTTGAGGGGATTAGTTAGTGCACTGAGGTTAAGAACATAGAGTCTAAAGCCAACTTTCTTTGGGTTCAGATTTCCCTTCCTATCTGTGTGAATTTAGTCAAGCTAATTAATTTTTAACAGTATCTTAATCTGAAAACGTCTCATAACAGAACTATGAAGTGGGGAATTTTATCCCCATTTTATAAAGGAGAAAATTTAGGTTAAGGCAGCTTAAGTAAGGATAATTAGTTTATAGAGAAAATTCTGTTGACACAGTTGACAAGAGTTGAGATTTAATTCCAGAGAAATTTGAATATGAAATATGACCTTTCCATACTGTCATGCCAGCCAGATAACAGCTCAAATATACCCTCCTATGATATGCTTTCTCTTTATCACCCAACTTGAAACTCCAATGTACTGTGCAAATTTCTGTCATAGTTTTTGTCATGTTATTTTGTTATTTGTCTGTGACAATCTGTGACAGATGCTACAAATAGATATCAACATCCCTCTGTGAATCCCAGTAAACCAGAAGACTCTTCAGGGTTGGGACCTTTTATATCTACCTCCCCAGTCTCCAGCAGTAAGATGTAAAAAATGGAAAAAAATGAATGTGCTTGGATTCATTATCAGATGCTTAGAAATCAAAACATTCCATGAATCTGAAATATATACTCATAACAACTAATGTTATCCTGTGTTTCTGGGAGGTCTGTAAACTAGTCCTGATACAGTGAAAATATTTTTGTCTCTGGCAGGAAGTGGATAATATGATACATTCTGTTTCAGACTAATGACTCATTGGCAGAAATTGTTACCAGCTGAGATGCTGTTTTTCCCAAGACCCGTCTCAGAGGCAACAAAGAATGAAGCCAATGGATAAGAGTACAGAGCAACCAGCAAAGCTTTTAATGAAGAGTGAAAATAAGAGGGGTCCAAAGAAGGCATCTGTTTGGGCTGCAGCGTCTTGGGGATTACAAGCACTGGAAAAGAGGAAGTCCACCTAATTGCCTAGGACCTGTTTCTAGGGCCAGACTGGAGGATAAGAGAACCCCCTTGTTTCCCAGGCTGGCCATTCTAGGGAGTGGTTTCTTATGCATCCCACTTGACTGGCTCACCACAATGCCTGGTGTCAGCATCCTTCTTGGCTGATCTCTACCAAGATAACATGTCCTGTTCTACCCACTCCACCAGCTACCTCCTGCCTCAAAATGACTGGTGGAAACTGGCACAAATTCCCCAAAAATCCCAAGAACAAAATAATCCATGGAGAACTATATGATACATTAACATCTTTTTTAAAAAAACATTTTTTAAGCATGGGGAAAAGATGAAATGTGTATTTCTTAGAGGGTTGTAGAAAGGAGTATGGTTTCTAATCTAGTCTCTTTATGAAGTAATCAAAGATAACTTTTTTGATGTCAGTTGTGTTGGAGCTGTAATGTATTTAAAATATGAGGAAAAGTATTTATATATTCAAAAGAAATTCAGGGGTTGATCCTGGAATGCCATATAGTTCTGTATTTTTAGTAGTTCTCAATCAATGCATTCACTGTATTTTTAAATCTATAATATGTTTTATTTATACCAAACTCTAATATCGAGAACAATGAAAACAACCTTGATGATGTTTTCTATTTTTTAGTTCTCATCATTACAATACAAAGTATTCCTCCAAATTTTCTGTAACTGAAAATATTTATCTACATTTGTAATTCAATAGTCAGTTGAATTGAAAAAGTTTAGTAATTTTTCAGTAATTCTAGTCTAATGTGAACTTTTGCACAAGTAGAATTATATTGGATAAGTAATTTAAATCCGGTCCCTGCCTGAGAATCGTACATTCAACAAAGCTGTGATGGCAGGCTGAGTGGTCCAAGCACCTCTGAAGCCGCCCTTCCCTTAAACTAGTTTTAAATCACTTTTAACAAATCATCCAGGGACACAAATGAACTTAAAATTTTGTAGATATGAATAAGTCAACAAATTGTTAAGAGAATTGATCACCATTTACTACATTTGTACTATAGAATAATGTATAATAAAATTTTTGCTAAGCACTTTAATTTTATCACCTTTTCATTCTTTGCTCTAAAATAATTGATGGTTGCAAACCCTGGAACTGAAATCAAGGCACCAAAGGTTTTTACTTAATGGGCAATTTGTCCAGTTAAGTAAGTAATTTCCTATTGTTACAGAATATGTTTTTCTGTTGCTAAGATATTGCATCCACAAACAAAAAAATGGATCAAGCCTACTGAATATATTTATATAAGATATTTTGGAAATATCTAAGTATTTTAACTGCTTATTTGACTATGTGTATGTATGTGTTTGGAATGAGTATTACAAGAGCCAGTAATTATGATAAAATAATTACAAAGATTTAAAAAAGAATAATTAGTTAGCTTTATTTAGTGCTAACTTAATTGAAAAAAAAAATTGTAAGATATTCACTAATCAACCAAAAATCATTTTGAGAAAAATATAATTAAAAATATTTTAAGGTCACCTTAGCTATTATTATAAAAGTCAGTAAATCCCAAACCTCCCTTAGCAAAGAAGTGTCAGCCTTGGTTCAAGTTGAATATGCTGTTAATATTTAATATCTAATATCAATAAAAGACATAGCAAGAAAGAAATTCATAACTTTCAGTTTAATTAAGTAAAAGTTTCTAGAATCACTATCTTAATTATGAAATCCAGATGGCTCCAAATTTCAGGCATAAAATGTGCTGCCACCTTGAGAGGTGTCATCTTGTTTAAGTTACCTTTTTTAGAATCATCACAGATGTTCTCTAACAGAAGAAAACACCAGTGAAGCACCACCAATGACTTATGGGAAATTCAGTTTCTTATAGAACATTCTATTCGGTTCCAGGGCATAGTCTTAATAATTATTAAGTCCAGAGCAGTTGTTAATATTATTATCTGACATGTTGTTTAATTATTCAGGAACAATGATCTCTGATCGCCTCAACATTTCAGTTTATTGACATATTTTTTCAAGTGCATTTCAGCACTAAGAGTCTTGTCTGCTTCAAACAGTAACAATATTCCTACAAAGATAATGATCATTTCCTCCTCACAGTGCTTGGGGATGTGAAACTTGTTGTTCATATTTCTCCAGGATCCCTGTTAGATCCTGGAAAAAAATTCTTTGAATTGTGCAGTCTTTCAAAGGAACCCAAACAAAATGATTTCTGACTTTCTAGCTGCTGGGTTTAATGTTGTTATTGTCATTTTGGTGGTTTTGTTTTGTCTTTGCTGTGACCATGGTTGCTAAGTGTCAGGGTGCTAAAAGGGCCCCCCGACTTACCATGAAGACAGCAGTATTTCCAAAACAAAACTGCTTTGCTTTTATGACATCTAACTCTGAGCTTCTGCATCTCCTGACTTTGTCTTCCCTTTTGCTTCAACATTCATGCCTTAGACATGGTGACAGACCTCAGTTTCTCTGGTTTCCTCCCTGGTGCTCCTATTTTTGCACCTCAATTCATGATATTATGAGCTATTTGCATTTGTTTCTAATAACCTACGAAGCACCTTTTGTTGGCTAAAGTTAGGTAAATGCATTTGGTTCTAGAACTACAAAGGAACAACTCAAGGAAATAAGCAAAGAACATTTATTGGTAAATCTATCTTATACTAAAAATATAAGAAAGTGATTGTACCACTCAGAAAAAGTGAGTCCAGAGCATGATGAATCATAAAATATGTAACACGAGCTTTACAGATTCTGGTCCACCCTCTACTCTTTTCTTCATGACATCTCTTCATTCTCTGTTCCTGAAGTAACCAGCTCTCTGATAGACCT
Organism: Smutsia gigantea; assembly: GCA_032199065.1. NCBI lineage: Eukaryota > Metazoa > Chordata > Mammalia > Pholidota > Manidae > Smutsia > Smutsia gigantea. The sequence continues at coordinate 280,304 of JAVSCE010018196.1, read as the reverse complement.
GTGAATTTTTGCCCAGTTAAACTCTAGATGTAAAACAATACATGATGAAATCAATAGCATTATTATTCAAATATTGTATGGCAGCTAAATGTACTCCCTCTTTAAGAGGTTTTTGAATGTTAAAGATGTTAAATATATCCTCTGATCTACTACTTTATACACGGAAAAAATTACTATTCATGTATATGCTACAGAAATCACATACAAAAATGTTCAAGGAGCTATTGTAATAGCCAGAAACTGGACACAACCTGGTTGGAAACAATGAATAGGTGAAAAGATAATTACAACATATTCATACAAGGTAATACCAAACAGAGGTCAGGCAAAGGAAATACGACACAAATATCAATACAGGTAATCCACAAGTATAATATTGAATGAAATAACAAAGTCTTTTAGAGTATAGAGATTACATTATGTAAAGTTTAAAAACATATAAAGCATTGTAACATGATAGAAGCTACATATTTAATCATATACATAAATGCAGACTCTAATTAGATATTACATTGTTTTATGTTTTTAAACTTTACACAAATAGTATCATACCCTATTAAACTCTTTTAGGTTGCTTTTTATTATACATATTTATATTTATTTAAAATAAAATGGTAATATTTTTAAAATATTTATTAGTTATAAAATAGTTCCTATATATGTATAAATGTGTGTGTGTGTGTGTGTGTGTGTGTGTGTGTGTGTATAGAGAGAGAGAAAGAAATACAGTGATAGGTAGATAGAAACAGAACTATGAAGAAATACATAGGTCAATATTTCCTCTGGAGAAGGGGCAAGGGATGTGAAGCCAGCAAATTCTGGTACATAGACATCCTCAAATTATTGTCTTTTTTTATGGTAGATAGTGGGCTCTTGGGATTTAGTATAATTTATCACTTTTAATATGTCTGAAATTTCCTGAATATATATAAACAATCAGGATCATTAAAAAAATTTATATTTTAAGCAATTCCCATGGAGATTTGAGATGAGAGAGGTGTTTCTGGATTCATGTGTAGTTTGATATGAAGATCCTCACTTGGAAATGCATGATCAGTTCTGTGACTTGTGTTTTGCATTGTATTGAATATACAGTGGATCAAACAAGCATTTTTGAATGAATAACAAGCATTATAAGTAACTTTTCAGGTTAAAAACTCTAAGACTGATATTAAGCAAATGTACTGCTACTATTCTTTAAAATCTACTGACATTTTTTTCCTATGAAACATATATCATTTTAAGTACAAAGTGGCAATGAAGACATCACTGAAGAATGTCTTATGTGAATTTACAAGTATCAGGTTAACTAAATAATATTAAGGCATATTGTTACATCTTGATTTCTCTCAGTTTTTTTCCCCACATCATCGATTGTGTAGATAATGCTTTGTAGTAATATTCAGGGATTTTAATTCATATCAAATTCCTGATTTTTTTCTAACTTTATAATTTACTTAGCTCTGTGCACTGGATTTAATATCAGTATAGTTACTTGATGAATTTATATATCTTTATCAATGCATCTATATATTCTCTATGTGATAAATAGAACATGTAGCACAATTCTGTACTAATAGTAGTTTTCAATAAATATCATGGATTGGCTATAAATTTGTGCTTTAATATTCTAACCAAATAAAATATAATGCAATATAAATTACAGAGCATTTAAAAATGTAGTTTGTGTCAGGATGAAAGAAAATTGGAGTTTAAATAAGAAATGTAACTTACATAACATATCGAAGAGAAGAAGTTGAGCAGATTTTATTAGAATGAAATGATTCAACCTTTAAATCACAGCAAGAATGAAGTATGAATAGGTTAAGATGTTTCATCATTTTACAATGATAAAGAACAAATACCTTTGTAATGAATTACGAAGGAAGGCTTTCCTTGTTATTTACACCATTCTATTTTCCCTTCCCTTGTTTTCTGGGTATGCTCAGAGAAATCACAAATGAATTTCAACAGATGTAAAAGCAGTATCAACCTGTCAAATAATGCTTGAAGGAAGTGTGCTTTGGTAACAGCTCTTATAGAAAAAGATTTGAACTTTTCAAAGAACTTAGGATCAGTGTGAACAAATAATAGCATCGTATGATGAATTGTAAATGGCTAGTGATAACCTTAGCTGCATTAAGGGAACTAAGCTCAAGAGGATACACATTAATTGAACTTTTCTGTTCAATAACAGGGGTGACATAGTAGAAGCAAACCAGGAAATCTAGAATATATTCACAAATCCAGAAGATGATGTTTATGATAATGAGAGATCTAGTTATTATAGCAGGGACTACACAAAGAAAAATAAGTAAACAAAACTTAAGCGTTTGTGGTATCTAGCTTAGAAAAGACAGGTAACTAAAACAACTTAACTTCTAATATTTACATGGCTGCCACTGTATTTGTTCAGTTTTGTTTCACAAGTAAGACCCTCAAAAGTTGGGTGGAAGTAATAGCTTTCAGCCCACAGTGTGTGTGATAGATTCCATTTTTGTCCCAATGCTTAATTCCTCAATATAGCCTCAGACCTTGTCATGTGATCTGACAGTTCCTGTCACCAGAGGCAAAGTGTATTTCCCTGGCCCACTGATTTTGATCTTGTCTGGCCAATGGAATTTGTTGACTATGATAATGAGCCCCTTGAGAGCCTAGACCCCAAGTGGCATTCCACATTTCTGTTCGCTCCTGTTGTTCTACCACTGTCATGAGGAGTTGCCCATTGACCTAAGGAGGATGTAACCTGGGATCCTAGAACCAGCCTTAGAACTTGGAGCCAAGCCCAGTGGTTCAGGCTACCCTCTGAGTTGACTGATTGTGGTAGCTCTTAACATTAATTTTTGGTCTCCAGCAAAGCTTCTCTGAACCATTCCAAGAACACACTTTGGCCTGGTCTATGCCATCCTATTGTACATACTGACTAGTATGATAATCTACTTAGACATTATTATTTTAAACAATGTACAATTGATTTTTTAATTGCACCCTCGGCATGGTTATTATAAGGCATTTGTCAAGACACACCCAAAGCCATTCCTTGGCCTACATCTGATCTTTGATTCCTTTCCCGACTAAATTATTGGCCCTTGCTCCCTCCTTAACCTCCACTTTAAATGTGTTTCCAGTGCCAGTTATATTGTTGTCAATTAGCTACTATCAAAAACTATTATAGACCAATGTTGATTTAAGTTTAGGATTTGATTGCTAATGATGCTTAGATTCAGGACTTTATTTTTTTATTTTTGTTGTTATTTATGTAGATCAACAGTACCTTGCCAAATTGCAATCAACTTGAATTAAATCTTACTAAAATAGTATTCATTGTTTCAGATTAGGAAATCATTGTATTCCACTAGCAGAAGTTCTGCTCTGTGGAAAAATATTGTATAAAGTAAGCAATTACCAAGGCCTTTTAGGTATTACCTCATTTAAGGCTCATAACAATATAATACAAACTATTTTCAACATTTTATAGTTGAAGAAATCGAGCTACTTTGAGATTATAGGATATGCCTAAATTTGCATAATTTATATTGGGAGAAGTACAATTCAAATCCTGCCAAGTTGACACAAGAAGTTTGCTCTTAGACAAAAAATTCTACCACTTTCACATATGAGATTTGAGAACAGTGCATTCTCTTTTACACTGTAACAATCTCAAGGCATATGCCTTGCCAGTTAATTACAATAAAACTGAAATCCACAACTAGGTTAAAGGATGGGATTTTCATTTGATATTCACAAAAATCTTACAATGAAAACAGTATTATTATTCCTTGTTATGATTAGGGGTGAAGTCTTAGAGAAATTAGGTAAGTTATCCCAGGTAATACAACCTATATGTGTCACTTAGTACTCTAACCAAGGCTTTCCACCTGTTGCCTTAACCAGTGCAGTCCTATTGTTATGGGAAAACCTGAAAACCCGGACTGGATTGCTGATGAAAGAACCAAGGGGCACTCCGAGGTGTTGGAGAGTTGAGTTTTATTTTACACCGGTGGGCTCAGAGGGGAGTAATCTCCCAAGGTCTGAGCCCCCAGCACAAGCAAGGGGAGCAATTTATATCGTTTTGATATGTGGCATTTAGGCGTGCGCAGGGCGAAAGAGGAGCCCGGAGAAGAAGGGGAGGGGGGAGCTGGGAGTGCTTTGCTGACTTTGCCAACCAGAGTGAGGAAAAATGTGGTTTGCTGACCTTGATGGCTGTGTTGAATATTTTCTTTATCACTATCTTTGCCAACAATATAAACTCTGCAGTTTAGAACAACATGGGAAAAGAGCATTTGTAAGAAATCCTTGGTCAATGCCATGCACTTGAATATTGCCTCAGAGTGGCCTTTGCTTAGTGGATAATGTGTATGGTGCCTCCTAGTGTTGCCTTTTGCAACAGGTGGAACTGCATAAACGTAAAATTTGCACCTGATATTCTTAGGAGTCTAAGAGTGACATTCTCTCAATTAGCGAATTTTTTACTCATTAGCAAATAAAAGTATTTTTATTAGAATCAGGATAAATAGCAATAGCAAATATGACCTTACTGTTTGGTTTATCTTCCTTTCTATGTAGTGTTTGAATTAGAAGGAAACACAAGGCATATTTAGCTGGTGGTTTGTATCCCAAAAACATCAAGAAGAAAGAAATAGAATTTAATGAGTAAACAGTGGAAAATCTTAAGGATACATTTTGGTTAAGATCTTTTCCATGTAATTATAGGCTACTTACATGCCTGTAGTTATTCACCAGAAAAAAAAAAAAGAGAAATGGTCACAATAGAAAGGTATAGCCTTTTATCAAATTGGCCCCCCGGGAAACTGATCTAAGGTAGGAATATATTTTGGTTGTATGTGAAAACAGAACTCAGATCAACTCTGGGGGAGAGCCCCAGGGAAGGCAAGAGGCAGAAGGGAGGCAACTGACTACTCCATATGCAGAAGGCACAGGAGTAATCTTGTGGATATTTATAGGAGGAAGACAAGAGTCACCATGTAAAACTCTGTTCCTTCATCACAAATAGAGATACAGAATTGTTTTTTTCCTCTCAAAACTGAGATTCCAGGTGGGACTAGCCCACCAAGAAGCTAGGAGGCAGACGAGCCCATTTTTCAGCCCTTACCTATCCCACCGACCTTATTTTTACTGTCAGTTCACCAAGGACCTTTACATTGCCTGGTGAAGCAGCTGTTTTCAGGCCTATGCTCTTCCTCCCACCTCCTGTGAAATCTCCTTCTGTGAGTTGTGTTCTTTTTAATTCTCTGACTTTAATAGCTTTGGTTTTTGATAAGTGCTCATGGATGGTGGAAGTGGGACGAGAGACACCAAAGCCTACAAGGCTGAAATGTCACTTCAGGAGGGTGGATGTTTGATCTAAATCATCAAAAATCAAACTTGTATTTGAAAGGTCCAAAAAGAACTCTGTGCTCAAGCTCATCAGATTTATCAGCAGTATCCAAACCCAATATTTCAGAATTCAAGCTCTAAAATATATGAAAACAAACACAAACTTCTCCCACATGGAGAAGGAATAGTCCTGAGCTGTTTCACTAGAGGGCAGGTCTGAAGCCAGTTTTGAAAAGCCAAAGGGGGATTAGACAGTTTGGATCGGGGGATGGTGTTGGGTGAGAATGAAAGTATTCAAGCTCGGGCTTAGTATCAGCTGAGGTGGATTTTGTAAAAGGATTTCTGCTTTGGGAAGCAAGTTGGCCTGGCTAACCTTAAGATTGATAACATCTATCTGGATGAAAATAGTAATAGTTAAATATATTTAATCAGAAAATTACATATGCTTTTGGAAAATTATGAAAATAAATATGTGCTTAGGAATGCTTGGACATATATTTCTTTAGCCCACTAAAAAACAAATTTTATTTGCCAATCAGATTTTCCCTGGCCTTTCATCACAATTTATGTAATCACACAACAAATATTCATGAGGACGTGAAGACAACACTCAGCAGGCATGGGTGAGGAGCTGGCTCTGCAGAGAGTTACCAACAGACCACGAGACACTAAACTGAGAGAGTAAATTCAGGAGGAAGAATGGAGATTCATGTCTCAAGGTTTGGCTGGTAATGAACACATAACTAGCTATTTAATTAGAATAGAAATACATGTATGAGCAATAAAAACCCAGATCTTAAGAATGTGAGACCTTAGAAATCTTTGAAAATATTGTAAAGGCTACAGCTAACATGGATTTGGCAAACTGAGCTCAATATTTTGGAATAAGGCAAAGTGGAAATAGCGAGTGCCCATAAAGTCACTAAAAGTCTGAAACAAAAATGGATGAATTACCAGTTTGTGGCCTTTGATGCTGAATTGATGGTCTGTAAAATATTAAAACCCTTTGGGTATCCATATCAGTTCTCAGAAGTTAACCTTCACATTGCCTCAAGACAAATGCTGACCTGTGCTACCTGACCAGAGCCATGGGAATGCCACTCTGCAAAACAGTGTGGAGGCTCCTTGAAAATTAAGAACAGACCTACCATATGATCCAGCAATCACATTTCTGGGTATTAGCCTGAAGAAAATGAAAACACTAATTCAAAAAAATATATGCACCCCATGTTTATTGCAGCATTATTTTTAGTAGCCAAAACATAGAAGCATCTAAGTGTCCAGAAATAGATTTTATATATATATATAAATAATGGAATATTACTCAAACATAATAAATAATGGAATCTTGTCATTCACAACAACATGGATGGACCTAGAGGGTATCATGCTAAGTGAATTAAGAAAGAGAAAGACAAATACCATATGATTTCACTAAATGAGCTTTGGTGGTTGCCATAGGGGAGGAGGGAAGGGGGACAGATGAATTAGGTGAAGGGTATAAAGAGGTACAAATTTTCAGTTACAAAATCAAGTCACAAGGATGAAAGGACAGCAAAGGGAATATAGCCAATACTATTGTCTTATCTTTGTATGGTGATAGATGGTAACTCATTTTCATGGTGAGCATTTCATAATGTATGTAACTAACAAATCACTATGTTAGTACCCTTGAAACTAACATATCTCAACTAAACTTCAACTGAAATTTTTAAAAATGAAGTTAGATTAAATATAAAACACACACACATACACATACATGCACACCTTTCTCTAAAAGTAAGCTTTCAATATAATCTTATTTTCTGGTATATTCCCTCATGATTTTTCTGAGATTTTTGAAACATCTTCTGCAGAGTTACTAATGACCTGTTAATGAACTGACACAGATGGTACTTATGTAAATTATGGAGTTGCTGAACCTAGAGTTGAAATTTGGTAAGTTTCAAGGATATGAAATCTATCATCCTAGTATTAATAACTGTCACCTATCTGTCCCTCACATCCATGCTATTTCATAGTTCCTCCACCTTGATGAGTTTCATAGGTAACTTTGAAAGCCTGAACATTCCTAGATGCAATTAAACAATTTTTCCTATGCACCAGTTTCTAAGCTCAAAAGTTTTCTCCAGGACAGTTATTTGTGCTTAAAAAAACCTGGGTGTGCAATCACTATTGTAACTCCGGGGAGGGAATATGCTCCCAGCCTGGGGTAAATTACCTTTGAAGCTGAAATCAGTCAAAGGGAGAAATAAAGTAGGAGACACCCATTCATTGCTTATAAGCAGTCATCTACTTCTGCTCGCCCATGTCTCTCACAGCCCAGCTGCAAAAAGGGACCCCACCCACACTCTCTGGTCCAGATATGCCCTTGCTCCCTCTTGTAATCACCTACTGATATGGAGCTGCACTGAGGCCAGATGACAGATTCTGGAAATATTGCAATTTTACCACAACTATGAAAACTGAGGTTGAAAATGAGGAGGAAAACAGATCCTCCTGAATAGGCTATAGCTGCTGAAATGAGGATGGTAGCCATGCAGCCTACCAGAGAGAATGCATGACATAAATAATTTGAAGGGTAGACTCACACAAGGAGAGCCTAAAGTTCCAGACATCTACTCATTCTACTCAGTCACTCAGTAAGTAATCCTTGAACACCCACATGATGTCCCTGAGTCTTGAGGCAAATTGTATGTCACATGCTCAGTCCCCTATCCTTGAGAAAGTCCAAAAGGTTTTAGTCTTCCCACCAGTGTCCCTTTGGAAAATGTATGCTCACACTAAAATTAATGGGACATACAAAGTGAAGAAATATTTGTCTCTCATTTTTGCATTAATCAAACTATTGTAAATTATAATTAAGAAAATAATATTAGAGATAGTATGAAGAAAACAAATTCTGTGATAAAAGATAAAACAATTAGGCAATTTGACCAAGAGGAAAAGAGTTTATACAGCCACATACTTATTTTCCTCAAGTAATGTCTGTAACAATTTACCAGAGAGCCTCAGTTAGCTGGAATAAATAAAAAACCTAGGCTATATTAAATTCTGTATTTTTCAATTAGTGGGGTCTAACCATACTCTCCCATGCAGTCAACAGTTTATAAAGACAGAGAAGGGCATTTCAGAACTTGTTAAAATCTGGCTTCTCCCCGTAATCTTTCATTCCTCACAGACTTTTAATTTTTGCTTCTCTCTCTTCTTCACTCTCTTTGGACCCCTCTTCCATGACCTCCCACTTCCTGGCCCCAGTCTATTTAGTATTGCATGTGAATAACATTTCTAATTTTTTTTTTTGACTAGACAGTAGAAGGGCTGATGAACAGAGATTAGAAGACAAAGTAAAAGAAATAGTAAACAGGAACTTAACTTTTATTTTACGATTCGCCACCTGTCAACAGTGGAGCCTCCCTCCTTACCACCGCCCGCATCTCACCCACCTGCACCGTGGTTCTGGTTCACCCCCCTATCTTTAGAGTAGGCTTCTCTATGACTCCTAAAGTTTATATCCCCTAGTCATCTCTACACATCCTTTCATCCTGTTTATATCATCTTGCACTATGGAGCATTTAGGAATTTACGTGAAGCTTACTAAAGTGAGTTTAGTCTATTTGCCTATGAAACCAAAGAAAGCTTTTAGTGCCCAGAGTGCACAGCGGCCCCGGTCCCAGGACTCTGCCGGGAGAAGCGTGATACGACGCACACGACACGTTCACCAAAGCTGGCAGAAGGCCCACAGTCATGGGCTTTCCAGGCCTTGCTGTCCCAATTTCCTCCTGGTACTCAACCACACGGCCAATCAGTAGCCATGAACAATGAGGGAAGATGTGGTTTTCATGTGAAAGATGGCAGTCGAAATAAGAGCCAGGTGGCTGACAATGTGCTCGGGGAAGAAAACTAAGGCCGTATTGCTTAATTATGAAAGTGCTGCATCTAGTATTCTAATACCATTCTGAATTCTTGTTCTGCCATTTATTAGCTGCATGACCTTGGGCAAAGCACTCAATAATTCCATGCCTCAGTTTCCTAATCTGGGATACGGACTAACACGGCAGCCTTAGTCCTGTGTTGTGAAGATTAAATGAAAGTGCTCAAAATTTTGGCACAATCAATGCTATCAATTATGAGTTTACCATAGGAAGCTAATAAACATGAATATTCAATTATTCTGAGTGTGTTACTTTATTTCAATACAGTAAAATAGTTTATGTTCATAATAAAGACGCTGAGTATCAAAAGCATAATAAACAATGGTTTGTATCCTTTGTTTAAGTAGGACAAATATAATTATTTTAGAAACTATTTTAAAAATAGTTTTTTGAAACAGAAGCGTAAACAAGGAACTCTTTTCCTTCATGATGTGTACTGACTTCTTTTGGAAGAAAAAAGCAACTTATAAAGCATAGTTCACCACCTAATGTTTAGAATAATCAGTGCTATAGATAAAAATATAAATAAGACACAGGTGGAAACAGCATTACTGTTAAAATTGAAATTCACAGGAAAAATGCGCTTCTATTTTGCCAAGATATACTGTTGGCTCTATTCTTGAGGTCTTATGTGCAATCTTGAGAGCTTATTTGCAATCAATTAAACAACTATTTGGCACCAACTATGAACTACACTCTGTATGGGATACTGGGTTATGAAGATAAATAACATATTCTGTATTTAAAGGAATTTCAAATGGTAGGGAGGAAAGACATAAAAAATTATGACAGTGTAATAATTGCAAAATGAGATTTATGCTAAGTATTGCTACAAAAAAAGGGAAGAGTAAGTAATTCTTTAGTGGAAGCAGGAAAACTTTGACAAGAGCTACTGAGTTGAACATTGTCCCCTCCAAATTTTCATGTCTACCTGGAACCTATGAAACATGACCTTTTTGAAAATAGTGTCTGGAGAGTAATTAGGAGGTAAGTTAAGAAAAAAAAATGTCATACTGGATTAGAGTGGGCTCTAAAGCTAACCACTAAAGCACAGAGACACAGCTCCACACAGAGGAGCAGACTGTGTGAAGACAGAGGCAGAGACTGGAGTGAAGCTGCCACAAGCCAGGAGCACAAGAAACCACTAAAAACAGGGAAACAAGGAAGGGTCACCCCCTAGAACCTAAGAAGGGAAAATGGCCCTGCCAGTACTTGATTTTGGACCTCTGGTCTAGGGAACTATTGTTTTAAGTCACCCAGTTTATGGTAATGTATTGGGCATCTACAGGAAACTAGTAAAGAAGGGCTTAACAGAATAGAAAGGAGTGAGCTGGATTTGAGGACTTTATATACAATTGTGTCATATAAAGGAGGGAAGATTGCAGGAAAGAAAATTGTATGTGCAAAGCATGGAGTCAAAGCAATGTGGACCACTTAAGGGCTGAAGTGTTTTGGCAAAAATCAATACAGAGTAGCTAGACCTGGGGTACTAGAGGTGTCTGCTTCACACTTGGCTGTTTACAAGGAGCAAGACTGCCTTGAGATTTGCTTCAAAGTGCAAATAAAAGACCAAACAAGAGTAGGAGCTATGTCATATATCATCCATTTGCCCAGATAACTTCCTATTCACCTGTATTACTCATAATGATTCCCTAGAGTTGGTTTGTTTTGTTTTTTGTTTGAGTTCATCCTGGGTCTCCAATCTCTTAGATCCCCACTGAGATCTTAAAAGACTTTAGGATCTTCTTTCAAGATACCCATCTGCAGTGTATTGCCTTCCTCACTAGATTCTAAGCTAGTACACACACATTCACATGTGTAAAAAGATTATTATTTCCCAAACCCTAGTGCCAGAGAAATCATGCTAGCTAGGTCAAGTTCATAATAGGGGGATATTAAGCAGTTAAAAATAGAGCTCTTCAGGAAACATGATGGGGGCTTTGTATCTCAAGACATCAAGAGTCAATTATTTTCATCCAGGAAGTGGATTAAACCAAGCTAAATAACACTGAATTCTGAAACCACATTTCAGAAAGCACACAATTCCTGTAGGGGCTGAAGGAAAAGAAATGAATGTCAGTTCCATTTTCCCACCTTCAGTTCCCATTTATGTCCTCTTTCCCTTCTTAGATAGGATTGAATGGAAAGAAAAAAATAAGGCTTAAGGGGTTGTACTGAAAGGACCAAACTAACGCCATGACAGGCCTCAGAAAGCCTCAGAAATCAGAAGGCCTAAGTTTCAGTTTCCCCGAAACCACCTGAAGGAATAGGAAAATTTTAAGTAGGCTCTGACCCTTGGCCTGAGTCATAAAAACCGGCCTGAACACAATGACACAATAGCTTGCAAACCCGTGCCTAGGTAATCCTCCCCAAAACTGATAGATTGTGAAGATAAAGCCCTGTGAGACCCTACTGTGAAGATAAAGCCCTGTGAGACACTAATTGAAATATTTTTGCTATCGAATCATCAGCAGACCTCCCCCTCACCTCCCCCTGGTTGTGGTCCCTTTTCCTTTAAAACCTCCTGTAAAATTCTGCTCGGGGTCGGACTCTGCTCCTGCGTGAGATATGAGTCTTGACCCCAGCATGCTGGTGGAATCAATAAACCTCTTGCTGTTTGCATCAAGACTGGTCTCTTGTGAGTATTTGGGTCGCTGTCCATCCCGGGGCTGAGCAGGGCCTGGTTTCCAGGGCCTTACATTTGGGGGCTCGTCCGGGATCTGCGGCCACCCTATTCTCCAGAGACCCACTTGGAGGTAAGCAAAGGATCCTTAAGTGTCTGTGTGCGCCGGCGCCTATTTGTTCTGTTAGATATCTGGGTGTGTGTGTTGTGAAAAGGGCCCGTTTGCAGGGGGGGTTTGAGTCCCCCGCCTGTAAGGGTCCCGGTGGTGGTTCGAGTCCCCACCGGGCCCATCTTTGCAGCCGCTCGCCGCTCCCGTAAGGGAACGGAGGGCTGTGGTAAGGCAGACGTGTCAGAGGCCACAAGCTGCAACCCTGGGGGACGCCCCAGGGTGTGAAACGGGGGAATTTTCCGCCCGTCTGTTGGAAAGGGAAAGAGTCCGGTTTGAGCGGATTCAACGGAGGGACACTCCGTCATCTGAATACCTCTCGTGTCTGTGGAAAACGAGAGGAGGAAAGTGTTTGTTGGTGTCTTTTGTCCTTTTGTGTCTTGCTGTTTTTGTGTATTTAGAAACGACCAAAATGGGACAGACTGTGACAACCCCTTTGTCTCTGACTTTGGACCGCTGGACGGACGTCAAGAATAGGGCCCATGACTTGTCTGTAGAAGTTAGAAAAAGATAATGGCAGACCCTCTGCTTGACTGAATGGCCGGCCTTCAATGTAGGTTGGCCTCCTGAGGGTACTTTTAACAGAGAATTAATTTTTGCAGTTAAGAATCTTGTTTTTCAGCCAAGAGCCGATTCTCACCCTGACCACCAACCCTACATCATGTAACCAATAAGGAAAACTGCTGTTTTGATTGTTTCCTTTCATCATATACTTCTTTGTCCATATTGTGTAAAAGTAATTTCTCATAACAAAAGCTGTCTTCCTCTCTTCTCTGAGTATTAAAGTGAACAACTGAGCAGTAGAGGGTTTGGACTTGTATCCCTGCCATCCCTGGGCAGCCCCTGCAGCAGAAGACGGCAGAGGTGTTACAGCTACAGAAGATGGGGGTGGGAGGGAGGAATTCAAGTGATCCTGGCCTCAGAAATTCAGGCCTGCCTGTATTCATTTACAGGGAGATTTTTCTGAATGTAAGAATCTCATTTCAGAGTATGGGGAGAGGTCTGTTGTTAATTGTTAACTTTTTGAAGTTGGATTACAAAATGTCTGCACCTTCAGCTTGGGCTGGACAGTTGATTTAATAAACTAGGCAGCTTCTTGTATACATTGGCAATAAGCTTTCTTAACAGGCAAAGCTTCTCTTGTAAGAACTGGAAGCATTTGCTTTTTTTTCAGTTCGTATCCAGTGTTTTTTAAAGGGGCCAAAGATTGACTTTGCACTGTATTTTTCCACTGCAGTTAATGGGCCACTGATTCCCCCCACACCCAAGTTATCAAGCCTCTCTCCTTCCCTCCCTCTCTCTGTTTCTCTCTTTGGAAATGTAATTGATTTGAGAGACTGCACTGTTTCTGCAGGGTGGGGGAGTCAGCATGGAGCAGGTATGTAAGGCCAGAAATTCACTTTCAGCAAGGCTCCCTCACTTGCACTCTCCTGTAAGTCAGTAAATTGTTATATATTACCCCTTCCTCCCATAAGTCTTTTTAAAATGTGGATAGATGGGACCCTACTGAAATTGTGTATCATACTATGGGTAATATGTTTTTCATATACTTATTAAAGTGTGAAGTTGTTTTGCTTGTACCATTCCAGTTTTGAGCTGCAATAGTTCATTGTTGTAATTGAAGAAAAGATTTCTTCATAAATAACTTTAAAGATGAACACATACAACTGAATATAGAAAATCTTTCAATAATTGTAATTATAAGGGAGGACAAAAGAGACAAAAAACAGGAGGAAAACTTATCTAGAATTTTGGCCACAGTGGTAGGAGAGAAAGAGAGAGGATTTCAAAGGCCTAGGCAGGTAGGGAACCTGAGCAACAGGGGCCAGAAGACAACGAGAAGCATGGGCAGACCACCCCTTGGCAAAGATCAATGTGCCTACTGCAAGGAGAGAGGGGGAGTAGCCAGGGGAGTTCTTACCCAGGCCTTGGGACCCTGGAAGAAGCCAGTGGCATACCTGTCAAAGAAACTGGACCCAGTGGCCAGCGGATGGCCATCCTGCTTAAAGGCCATTGCAGCAGTCGCGATCCTGATCAAGGACGCTGACAAACTGACTATGGGACAACAGGTGACTGTAATTGCGGCCCATGCCCTAGAGAGTGTTATTCGCCAGCCTCCTGATCGGTGGATGACGAATGCTCGCATGACCCACTACCAAAGCTTATTGCTGACGGAGAGAATCATCTTTGGCCAGCCTGCCCTCCTCAACCCCGCTACCTTATTGCCTGAGGACACTGAAGAGCCAGTTGTTCATACCTGTGCAGACATACTGGCCGAGGAAACTGGAGTCAGAAGTGACCTCACAGACACCCCCTGGCCTCATGGTACCACTTGGTTCACGGATGGCAGCAGCTTCGTAGTTGAAGGTAAGAGGATGGCTGGGGCTGTGGTAGTGGATGGTGAGCGAACAGTATGGGTAAGCAGTCTACCAGAAGGGACCTCAGCTCAAAAGGCAGAACTCATAGCTTTGATACAGGCTTTGAGGCTAGCTGAGGGGAGAGTCATCAATATCTACACGGATAGTAGATATGCCTTTGCTACTGCACCTGTACATGGTGCCATCTATCGGCAGAGAAGATTACTAACATCAGCAGGTAAAGAGATTAAAAATAAAGAAGAAATTCTGAGTCTATTAGAGGCAGTGCATTTGCCTAAAAAGGTGGCCATCATACACTGCCCTGGGCACCAAAAGGCCACCGATAAAATAACTAAAGGAAATCAGTTGGCTGATCAGACAGCAAAGAAAGCTGCTCACGGAACCCCAATATTGCCAGCAATGAGTGACTATGAGACAGAGCCCAGCCCTGAGAAATTCCAGTATACTAGAGAAGACTGCCAGGTCATGAATCGCCTAGGGTATAGAGACGCCTCAAGGATTAAGAAAGACAGAAGATGGGAAAATCATATTCCCCCAGAGGGAGGCTAAAGAATATGTGGAACAGCTCCACCGTCTCACCCATCTGGGAACTAAACACCTGAAAAAGACAGTAAAATCATCCCCCTACTATGTAATTGGACTTCCTGAGGTTGTCAAGGCTGTAGTTAAACATTGTATCCCTTGTGCCATAACGAATGCAGGTTTTAACCGATACCCCACTGGACAAAGATTACGGGGTGATCAACCTGGAGCTTACTGGGAAATAGACTTTACTGAAATAAAACCTGCCAAATATGGAAATAAATATATACTAGTTTTTATAGATACCTTCACAGGATGGGTAGAGGCATACCCAACAAAGACAGAAACTGCCAACATAGTGGCCAAAAAGATATTAGAAGAAATTTTTC
Source organism: Smutsia gigantea (assembly GCA_032199065.1). Lineage (NCBI taxonomy): Eukaryota > Metazoa > Chordata > Mammalia > Pholidota > Manidae > Smutsia > Smutsia gigantea. Next base: position 264,954 of record JAVSCE010018196.1, on the reverse strand, counting down.
CCAGGTTTGGAATCCCTAAGGTAATCGGATCTGACAATGGGCCCGCCTTCGTTGCTCAGGTAAGTCAGGGATTGGCCAAACAAATGGGGTTTAGTTGGAAATTACAGTGTGCATATAGACCCCAAAGCTCAGGACAGGTAGAGTGGATAAATAGAACTATAAAAGAGACCTTAACTAAATTAGCCTTAGAGACCGGCGGGAATGACTGGACAGCTCTCCTTCCCTTTGCCCTGTTCCAGGCAAGGAACACCCCAGGGTGTTTTAGACTAACCTCCTATGAGCTTTTGTGTGGGGGACCGCCCCCCCTTGTAGAAGTAAGAAAGGTGCATAACCCTGATGCTGTTCTCTCTCAACCTTTGTTTGTTCACCTAAAAGCCCTAGAAGTAGTTCGCCAGCAGGCATGGGAACCACTGAAAGAGGCCTACTCCACTGAGACCACCACCGTCCCTCACCATTTCCAAGTGGGAGACGCTGTCTACATACGCAGACACCGTGTTGGGAGTTTTGAGCCTCAGTAAAAGGACCCTACCTAGTCCTGCTGACAACCCCATCTGCAGTAAAGGTCGAAGGAATAGCCGCCTGAATCCACGCCTCCCACCTAAAAGCTGCACCAAAGGCAGAGGAAGATGAGTCCTGGCACGTGGAAAAGACTGATAATCCTCTTAAGCTTCGCTTACACCGTAAACCCGACCCTTCCTAACCCCCATGCTCCCCAGCTGCTTACCTGGCTCCTTATTGACTAGAAGAATCTCTGACTTCTTTATCAGAGGTAGTATTGCAGAACAGGAGAGGACTAGATCTGTTGTTTTTAAAGGATGGTGGACTGAGTGCTGCATTGAGGGAAGAATGCCGCTTCTATGTAAATCACTCTGAAATCATAAAAGACTCCATGTCTAAGTTGAGGAAAAGGCTAGATAAACGCCTGCAAGACCGAGAGTCTCAGCAAAGATGGTTTGAAAGATGGTTAAGTAAATCTCATTGGTTTGCTACTCTAATATCTTCCCTTTTAAGACCTATTCTAATTTTGCTTTTGTTACTTACTGTTGGCCCCTGCATCCTAAACAAATTAGTAACTTTTATTAGAGAACGGATTAGTGCAGTACAAATTTTAATGTTAAGACAGCATTACCAGTCCGTACCTAATTCTGAGAAAGAATTTTTTAACAATATAGAACTCTAGTTCTATGATTAGAACTATACATAAGAAGAAGTGGGGAATGAAAGGACCAAACTAACGCCATGACAGGCCCCAGAAAGCCTCAGAAATCAGAGGGCCTGAGTTTCAGTTTCCCCGAAACCACCTGAAAGAATAGGAAAATTTTAAGTAGGCTCTGACCCTTGGCCTGAGTCATAAAAACCGGCCTGAACACAATGACACAATAGCTTGCAAACCCGTGCCTAGGTAATCCTCCCCAAAACTGATAGATTGTGAAGATAAAGCCCTGTGAGACCCTACTGTGAAGATAAAGCCTACTGTGAAGATAAAGCCCTGTGAGACTAATTGAAATATTTTTGCTATCGAATCATCAGCAGACCTCCCCCTCGCCTCCCCCTGGTTGTGGTCCCTTTTCCTTTAAAACCTCCTGTGATTTCTGCTCGGGGTCGGACTCTGCTCCTGCGTGAGTCATGAGTCTTGACCCCAGCGCGCTGGTGGAATCAATAAACCTCTTGCTGTTTGCATCAAGACCGGTCTCTTGTGAGTATTTGGGTTGCCGTCCATCCCGGGGCTGAGCAGGGCCTGTTTTCCGGGCCTTACAAAAAGACAGTCTCTTCAATAAATGGTGTTGGGAAAACTAGACATCTACATGCAAAAGAATGAAACTGGAGCACTGTCTTAAACCACAGACAAAAATAAACTCAAATTGGATTTATGATCTACACATAAGACTTGAAATCCTGAAAGAAAACATAAAACTTAAACATGCACAGCAATGGAAACCACAAACAAAATGAAAAGGAAGCCAACTGAATGGGAGAATATATTTATAAATATTATATCTGACAAGAGGTTAAGATCCAAAATGTATAAAGAAATTCATACAACTCAACACCAAAACGCACAAGTAACGCAATTAAAAAATGGGCAGAGTACCTGAATAGACATTTTTTCCAAGGAAGACATACAGATGGCTAACACGCACATGAAAAGAACCTCAGTATCACTAATCATCAGAGAAATGCAGATCAATACCACAATTAAATATTACTTACCCATAAGGGTCGGGGGGAAAGATGGGCAAAATAGATGAAGGGGATAAAGATGTACAAATTTCCAATTAAGAAAATACATAAATAAAAATAAATTTCTGGGTTTGACTAGGGATCTACCAGACTGTTGGAAATGCTAACATTATATAAATGTAATTTAGTATGTATAAGACAATATGCAACTTTTATAATGCAATATATACAGTAAAATATATATCATTTTAATAGGAAATGTTCTTATATATGCATTTTTATATATTACACATATAAACATTCAAGAAATATGTTTATCTACTTCTGAACTTCTTGTTACACCTTAGAAAATGTGTCTGCTTAATCTTTTGTTAGGTTTTCTGTTACACACAGCTAAACTCATTCCTACATGATACAATTGTCAAAAGGTTATTATCCCAAATTCTTTGCTGTGGTGAGAGCTTTCATATGCTCACCACTGCAGTCTCCAGCCTCAGTTTTCAAAATTCCACAACTAATTCTCTTTGTTCTAATCAGTCCATTCTCCAAATTGTATAACAAAAGAAAATCACCACTCTCTTTCAAAATTATTTTAAGTATGTTCAGAAAATTCTGATTTCATTTTCCTGGAAGTGCAGAATAGATATTGGTAATAGATTCTGGGAAGCCCTTCAGGAAGGAAATCTGAATGTTTTAAGTATTTTCTAAATGTGTTGGACCACATTATTTTTGTTCAAGTAACACCTTGTAACAAAATTCAGTGTAAGCATTACAGGAGAAATGCATTGTGAAATGCTGCATCTAAACGCATGACATTTCTCACAGTCTCCTAAACATTCTTGTTTTTTCACTTTAGGGATTTGTTGACAGTGTCACTGCTCCATCTAAATGTCCAGTTTTACTCGCCTTTCCCTGGAACACTGCTCCTCATTGCATTCAAACTCCTCCAACTTACATGGTGACAACACAGAGTTGATTCCATTCTGAAGAGCCAATTTTAATTTTACAGATAATCTTGGGACTGTTTTAGGAACTGATTCCTTTGTTGGACTTAACATAAGGTACATAAGTGCTGTTTACAATTCAAAATTCCTAAAACCATTCAGAGCTAAGCAAGGAACTAAAAATTTTATCAAATAGTATTACTTACATTAAAAAATCTCCCATGAGAATATAGGAGATTATTGTACAACTTCACACACATTAAAACTTCATTTTAAACTTTTCCTTCAGTCCTTTCAATTCCAGTCAAATAGATATATATTCTTTATCTGGTAGTAGTCTGAACAATCTCACCATTAGAACAGTTAGAGAATACGAATTTTGCCTTAGGCTAGTGTTAGTGTCATGTGATTACTCAGTGTTTCTTGGTAGTAAAATGGTCCCTTTTGGGTTGTTGTTATAGAAAAAAAAATATTACTCTATCATATTTGATTTCAACTTGAGGTAAGCTGATGTAATTAAACACTAGAGGCTCTTTAAGCAGAAACTACTGAAATGCAGTGATCAAACAGGAAATATTTTATAGTCTTCACACTACATTACACTACAACGAAGTATGAGGAATAAGATTAATCTCACCATTAAAAGAACAAAAATTACAGACTTCTAAATGAGAAATCAGTGCATTTATGGGAAGTTACTTCTTTCAGAAACATCCCAGAAGACTGACATTCCTAGGACCCTAAGTATACTTTTTGGAAAAATGAAGAAGGACTTCTCATCCTTCCTACCTTAATAGGCACACTGGTGTTTCTTCTTTCACCCTATGCTTCTTTATGTTGCAGAAGTAAAAAAATCCACTGATTATTCAGTGGTTCTATTAATACTTAACACATTTCCTGGCACTTTTCATATTTAGCCAACAAAGATATTTTTGCTTCTCTTATTTACCATCAACTAGCTTTTTTTCAATATGTTGAGCATATGTTCACTTTTAAGACATCTTGCCATAGTAAGTCAACAACTCAGAACACACACACACACAGGGAGTGGGAAGGAAAAACACACACATGCACACGCATATACACACACGCACAAACAGGTAGACTCAGGAGAACTGATCAGTTAAAAAGTGTTTTATCCAATTCCAGTCATCTAAACAGAGAACAAAGTCTACCTAGAAAGAACTAGTTATGAAACATTGTTATTTGTTTAATTTTGTTCAATTTGTTTAATTTGTCTCATACCTGTATATACTCTTACAGTCTGTACATGGTGAGCTTTAAATTCTTGATACTATACTTTATTTCTTATAACATTGGACTCATTTATGGTTTTCTTAGGAAAGCAATTTATACATTAGGCAGATAACTGGCAAACTTAGGCTACTTTTAGAATCAACTGGTCATATCATTCTATATTCTACAATTGGTTGGAATTTATGTATTTCCATATCATTGACAGTACTATAATTGCTATTTTACAGAGAACCTATCTGAATCCAGAGAAATTGTGTATCTAGTCAAAAATCACATGGATAACAACTCTGGATTCAATATTGCATGGCATTTCTTCCATAAAGCCAACCTATTTTAATCTTAATTCATATCTTCTACATTTTTAAAGGGTTGAGTCACAAAAATATATGAAATTAATACCATATACCATATAATTAATAATTATAACAATTATTATTGATATTCTACGGTGTTACTTATCATTGAGTAATTGATATATAGGATCTTCAATTTATATATTTACCTTGGAAGTAGGTTTTCACAGATGAAGCAACAATTCTGATCCTTCTTCAGAGAACCAACAGTTGGTAAGGAATAGAATTTGGATGAGCCTTAGCATTTGTAGTTTTTGTTATATTTCACATTAATTTTCATTTTCTGGTAATTAGCTGTTTAATTTTCTATAGAAAAGGCAAACGTTTTTCAATTCTGAAAAAAATATCGAAATGAGTTTCTGTTTACATGTTTATTCTGAAAAAATATCAAAATGAGTTTATAAATACAAAAAATATATTTACATGTGTATTTTTTCTGTTGCTATTTATAATTCAGTTCACATTTTCCCTATATAAATTGGATATCTGACACAGAAGACCATTTTCTTGTAGGTTTATACATTTCTAGTTTTCTAACCTTTTCCAATTGCTTTGTTTTTTCCAGTGTGTTTTCTCCTTTTCCTATATCTCTGTCAGTCTAACTCTTGTCATTTTCCTGTCTTTGTTCTCACCTTCTGGTTCTCCCTTTCATTCTCTATTTTGGCTTAGATTTACAAGTTAAACATTTACAATTTTTCCTGAATTATTTCCCTTTCAATGTAGACAACCTAATACACTATACTACTGGGCACTACAAGCAGCTTTCATAACACAGCACAGCCTAGAGATTGTGGTTTTATGTCTCCGGCCTCACATCAAAATCCACATCTAGCATAGAAGGTTATAGAATGAGTATTAACAGCCAAGAGTGTAGGTCTCTCTTCCTTCAGTCCCAAACCCAGAAAACATTTAGGGAACATAAGGGTTGAAGGGGAACTAACATGCCAAAAAATAAAATAAACAAATGGGAGCAGGGGTGAGAAGGCAGAGGACCGGCAAGGAAGGAAAAGGGATTTTAGTCACAGGAAGCTGGGTACTAGCGAATTAATAGCCAAGGCAGAGAAAAATTTGTTGTGGGGCAGCTAATGTCTGGATCATTTCTATTCGGTAGGCAAATTCCTCAAGGTTTCCAAATACATTACAGCCCACACCGAAAGCCAGACAAACTACTTATCACCATTGATCAAAGCCGACTTTGAGGGCGTCCTTCAGGTGCCTCCAAGAGCGATTTGAAACAAGTGCCACATCCTGGTTCCCTTGTGTTTCTTATGGCTGCAAGTGAACATCAATAATATGAATTCCATTTTAATTTTTCTGTAAGGGATCTTATTTATAGGGCAATTTCCAGTGCAGTGTCTTGTCTCTATGAAATGATTGCCAACTCAGGCAGCCGTTAAAGTTTACTGCTTAGGCCTTCCTTCAAGGTACAATATGGATATTACTTTCAAAAGTAATTTGGAATACGAAGTGAAAAGAGTATGTTAACTCTTTGCAAACATCCTAACTTAGACAATGAAATGCTTGTCCTTTGAACTGATGCTGTGTTTTTCTAAGGTAACATAAAATGCAGCATTGAAAATTACTTTTTACTGAACTTATTTATAAATTAATGATGTCTCACTTTTCAAAGGAGCATTACCTTACAGAATTTCAGTTATTAATTGAAGGAAATGATCATTTTATTTCATTTCAGCTTTCATGCCAGTACTCTAACCCTCACCCACACACTGTGATAAAATACATAAGCCATCACATTTTTATGTGCTCCCTCTTCTTGGCCCCACACTCCTGCACATAATTAAATAATGAGATTCATTGGCTACAACTTAGTTAGTAAAAGGTTCTACTCAGAATGGAACCTTGTCTTTCAAAGTTCAAAGCTTTAGGGAACATATGGCTATACTGAAATCATTCTGAAACATGATTTTACACTGAAAGTTACATTGCTGTATACACATTCCTCTTTTTTCCTATTGCAAATAACTAACAGATGGAAATACAATCTTTGAGTGACTTAGGAAGTCTAGTTTGGCCCATTTCCAAATGCAGAAAGGATTTCTTATACCACTCTAACTGAGAGGGTAACAAACTTCATTGTGAAACCAGTTTCATTGTTGGACCCCAAAATAGTGTTCCAATCTTTGTTTTATTAAGTTGAGTCCACCCTCCTGAACATTTTGCATTCTGTGGTGCTTGCTTTGACCTCTTGAGTTGCAGAGACTATATGAAATTTTCATTTGGTATATAAAAAAATATGTCTACAATATGAAATATCTTCTCCTAATTATCTCTCAACCAGGTGAGCCATTGCTTCAGTCATTCCTCATGGACTATTCACATTCCTCCTCATGTGTTTGCCCTCTTCTAGATTTATCTAGTTAAAAATTCATTCTGAAATGCATTGTCCTTGCTTTGGAAATGTATTCTAGACATGGTTAGGCCACAGTTATTTCTGAAAATGCTATTGTCAATAGCTTACACAAGAAGTTTTATTAATACAAAGACTCCATTTCCCTTTTAAAGTAGTTTCTCCTCAACAGCATAGATTCAAATTGAGTTTGTGCTATTCCTAATCTTTGTTTCCTTTATTTATTCACTTATGTTAAGTTTAATCTTGCCACAGTCAAGATAATATTCTTGTACTTTGATACTAATTTGAATATTTTGTGTAATTTATTATATTAAATTTTATTCTAATTAGCTGTCATCTAAATGTTTGATAACTAAATACTTTTTATCTCTTTCCAAAGAATTGGAAATTACTTAGAATATGACAAAGTGAGATCTTTATAAGTCAGCTCAGAATAATCAGAAAATGAAAATGAGGACAGGATAAAAATTCAAATAGTATCTTTGTTATTCAGTTTTCATGTCCCCATTTTATCTACAAGGCTAATATAGTACATTCAATTCAGATTATTAATAGATCATGTGGAACTTCTAATAAATTTTGAGGTATAGAAAATACCTCAAAATTGTGTATAGAAAATATGTCAAAATTGTAAGTAAATCAGGGCAGAGAACTAAGAATTATGAATTCTTATTTTCAGAAGTGTTCAGATGTTCTCTACTTCCCTAGAATATAAACACTACAGAACAGGCAAGAGGGTTACAACTCCTTAGGTAGTTGCTAAAAATTAGATTTCATAATAATAATATTTATGGTTACCAGATTTTATGTGGGGTAATAGATTATATTGTGGTTAAAATTTAGGATTTAAATTTATAAGTCAAACATGTTTACTGAGTATGTACTCTAGAAAAGATACTATTTTAGGCATAACTGATTATATCAGTGGGCATTAGAGAGATAGTCCTTTACTCTTCATTGAAGTTCTAAAGAACATAAAATAGGGTAGAAATGACTATAGATATTTCTTTGGCAAAGGTAGTTGAGAAATGTATCCCTCTGCAGCTGATATTTGATCTCTCATATAACAAGGAGAAAATCAAAGATCTGAGGGATGAATTTTTCAGAAAAAAAGTTCTTGAGATTAAAAATGTATTACTCTAAAAGAGAAGAAACAACAAAAATGAGCTGAGATACAAAGAAGATAGGGCAGGAAAACACAGAACTGGTAAATCAGCCCTGAGAACTAAGCAGGAAATAGATGGTGAAGAAATTTGTAAACATGGTAAGAAGTTAGATAGGTCTTCTGTTTTTAATGAGAATTTTAAACAGGGTAACAACTTGATGTTATTTGAGCCTATGAAATATCATTCTGGCTTTTGTGTAATAGATGGTCTTCAGGGTAGCAAGAAGGGAGGCATGGAGATCTAATAGACTGTATCTGAGATTGTGTGTGGGTTGAGGAAGGTTTGTAGTGGTGTAAGAAATATGGTTTAGATCTCTTTGGACATGGATTAGCAAGGACTTTCTAGTGAATTGGATATAGGGTATAAGGGCAAGATGCATCACGGATAAGTCTCAGATTGTAGGTGGATAGATTATGGTTTCTTTACCACTAAGTGATTTTTTGCTTGTTTTTTAAGGAGGAGTAGAATATTGAAAATAATATGATGTAGAGGATATTGTCATTATTTTGGCTATATGGCACCAAAACCACCTTTTCTTGTTTGGGTCCTAGGCAATGCAATGCACGTCTCCCACTGTAAAACATATAAATGCCAAATAATCAACTTCCCTGTCACAGAACAAACACTCTTGCAATTAGGGACAAACATCCTAGATTTTGATTCAAGAAGATTATGGTCAAAAGAGATGACACCAATGGTAGATTATACTCTGTGGTATCAGTGGAAACTCTATTAAGTTTAAATTTCTCATGCAACAGTGCAAGAAGTATTAGTAACAGCTTCCAGGACAAAAGGCTAATTGTGTTAGCAGCGCACTAGCAGTAGGCAAGCTGCAATATCTACAGTCTGACGATGCGGCCGTGGTTTCCCTGACTAAACATTTTTTGTGGAGGGATTTGGGGCTTGAATCCAGGTTGTATATCTTCTAAGAATGATTATCTAGGGATTCTAACAATTTTGTGAGTCACCCACTATCCTCTTTTTTTTCCTTTTATGCTTCAATTCACTAGACACAACTTCAGTGTTTACAATTAAGTAGCCTTACTAATATAAAAATTGGAGTCAGAAGTAACAAGGTCCAAAGGCAGATGAAGGGCATCTGCAGTTTGTTATCTGTATCTGCACTGAGGGCAGTGATAATTAGCTAGTGCACTAAGCAATAGCTCTGAGAAGTAGAATGCTAATGATTTCAACAGACACTTAGGGAACCCATAAATTGAGCTGATGCTGCAATTAATAAGTTTGCAGAATCAAACGTTTTTTAGGAATTTTTTTAGCTCTGTGGCTGCAACAGATAATATACATTTTAGTGAAATCATTGGAAATCATATATATATCAAAGAACCAGAATGTAAGTAGCCTAGCATCATTACCAATCCAGCTTTTGAATCTTTTTTTTTTAATTGAAGTCAAGTTGATTTACAATATTATATTAGTTTCAGGTGTGCAACATAGTGATTTGACAATTTTATATATTATGAAATGCTCATCACGACACATGTAGTTACCATCTGTCACCATACAGTTATTACAATATTATTGACTATATTCCCTATGCTGTACATTTCATCCCTTAGTTATTTTATAATTGGAAGTTTGTTCCTCAATTTCCTTCACCTATTTTACCTATCCCCCCACTACCCTCCCTTAGGGGAAAGGCCAGTTTGTTCTTCAGTTATTTATTTCACTTTACTATGTAAGTGTAAGTCTGGGGGGGAAGATATATTCCCAGTCCGGGGCAAATAAACCTTTGAAGCTGAAATCAGTCAAAGGGAGAAATAAAGTGGGAGAAACCCATTTACTGTCTGCAAGCAGTCGCCTACTTTTACTCACCTGTGTCTTTCACAACCCAGCTCCAAAAGGGACCACACCACACCTCTCAGGTTCAGATATACCCTCACTCACCCCACCCTTTTAATCACCTATTGATAGGAGATGAACTACTTCTCTCCATCCCTTGGAAATACCTATCAATATGGAGATACATTAAGGCCAGGTGAGAGATTCTGGAAATATTGCAATTTTACCCAAGGAAGTAACCACTTCCTTCCCAGATTAGTCTTCGCTGGGCATTTCATTTTCAGTGTTGATTTGAAAGTTGAGTTAGCTATTCTCTGAAGAAAAAGTGGGCACTTGAGAAATGTGGTGTGATTCTATGTGAGATTCTATAGAATTCAGAATACACCAGTGCTCAATCCATAATAAGCCTCCCTTAATAGCAAGTAAGTTTTGCCTCTTCTGTTTCATAAGGACTTTCTTACACTGCTTAAAAACCTGAAATGACCTGGCATGAGGATATCTCTTCAAGGAGAAACCAATTCTTCTAATGTTTGTGTTTCCAAATATAGAAATTTGAAAATTATGATTCAGATGAAGTTTGGCCATTGGAAAACTGAAGAAGAGTACTTTAGAACTAAAGATCTATCTATCATGTCTGTATCTGTCTAGTCTACCTATCTGTATCTATATCATCTATCATCTCATAATTTACATGGAAGCTTTAAGATAGAGAGCCACAGTCCATAATCCAAGTACCAGATGAGTTCTTTAAAAAGTAGACTCTTCGAATAAAAGGATGTTGGTAACTTGAAGAAGGACCTTGGAATAATATAACAAATATAAAACAATCCCTATCTGTTTTACTTTCCTAGAGTGTTGGCAACAAAACATAGATTGGGTGACAAACAAAAGAAATTTGTTTTTGTTACTATTCTGGAAGCTAGACACTCCTTGACTTTTAGATGACCATTGGCTCCCTCTTCCTTCACATAGTCTTCCCTCTGTGTGTGTCTCCCCTTATTACAAGGACACCAGTCATATTAGATTAGGGTTTACTTAATAATCTCATTTTAATCTAATTACCTCTTTAAAGATCCTATTTCAAAATACAGTCACATTATGAGGTATTAGGGGTCAGAACTTCAACATACAAATTTTGGACTAATCCGTTTCAAATATAAATTTTAACACTACCACAAAATTGCTTATGGTAGGGCCCTATATATTAAGAAGGAAAAATAACAGAACTGCTAGGGATTATTAGATACAGACTCTGAAATCTCAGAATCCCATTGTAATCCACCTTTCAAAATGGGACTTTATGGGGGTAAGGTAATATTTATAGTTATGATATGAATTTTCCTCATAGAATTCCCAATAGAACCAAGAATATGCCATTACTGTTTTAAGGTGTATTTGCAATTCTACTAAGAGACTTTCACAGTATCTATATCAGCCTCTTGGCTGATGTTTTGAGGGTATTTGGAAACAATGAAATAAAAGCCATTTGAGCTACTCCTACTATCAAGAGATAAACCCAAGGTAATACTAGATCTAAGATAAATAATACATCTAATTGCCAAGAACTTTGTATATGCTAAGTGAGATTCCTTTCACATCCCTTTAATACGCTTGCTTGACCAGTGCAGAAGGCAATTGGATACTGGATAATGGCAAACTATGGCCCATATGCCAAACCCAGTCTTCTAGTTTTATAAATGCGGTTTTATTAGAACACAGCAACTGTATTTAATTTACATATTGTTTATGGCTGTTTTCACACTACAATGGCAAGTTTGAGTGATTGTAGCAGATTTTCTAGGCTTATAAAGCCAAAATATTTACTCTCTGAACCTATGTAGAAAAAGTATGCCAACTTCTATCTAATATTAATCAAGTGATGACTCCAGTGTCTAAGATATAAATAAAAAACATTTTTATTAACATGTTAATAGCTTTCTATGGTGATCAGGACTTGCAGGGAATAATTTGGGGGGATTTAAGACAAAAAACGATTTGGGAAAATGTTACAGCAATTATCTCCTAGAATGGGTCAAAAGAATGAGTCTCATGAGACATTATAAGCTCACCCAAAGTCCTATCTGAGTGACAGGATCCCAGTAATCAAGTAAATGAGATGAGTTGCCTTGCGATTATCAGACAGGATCATTTCTAGCTATGTAACACTTGTTTAACGGTTGGTTGCTTTTTTTTTTTTGACAAGAAATGCAGACTAGGATCTTCTTATAAAAGCTGATATACAATAAATGTAATCTAATCTTCCAGAAGTAGACTTCTTTCTGGATTCCTTGAAAAAGTATTAGACCCTGAAGGCGCCCAATCCATCATGTATTAGCTATATGAAGTGGATTACTTGGACATCTAACATGGTTTTGACAGTACCCACTTATTTACAGTTTGTATTTGATTTCTCTGTAGTTATAGCTTCTCTTTGAAGCCTCTTTTCTTGATTGACAAAATTATTTAATCACTTATATTTTATAAAACAATATTTTATAAATATTGCATTTGATCAAAAAATCAATTTTATAGCAAAAGCAGGAGGCAATGGAGTTTATTTGCATTGTATAACTCAGAAGCAACTAGTGTTCCATAACGTAGGTGTAGCAAGAGAGAAGACCTGAGTTTGAAGTTCCATCCATGTCAATCTCTTTTTTTCATTGACAGGATACACGGTATAGGAACAGGAATATGAAAAGAGGGATGGTGTATACTGAACATTGCACAAAATGATTTCATTGTAAATATTTTTCCTGGGAAGCAAAATTCCTGAGGAAAAAAAATGCTCCCATTTTCAGACTTAGCATAGGGCTTACTGGCCATTTGTTTGTTGTTTGTTTTTCTCTCTTTTTTTAGGGCAAACAGGCAAGGACAAGAAAATAAAGTAATATGACTTGAAATAATCCATCCAGACCTTCAAGGATAGTTGCTGCTGCAGAAAGAAAAACTGTAGGAACAGATTTCACAAGATCTCCTCTTTATATCTCACTACTACATGTGTAGTAGTGATAGTTAATGGAAAAAGGGGAAGTCCATCTCTACAGGAAGAAAATGAAAAGATTTAGATCCCTCCAACATGAAGTTTTAAGAATATGCTTTGATAAAGAATGGTGAGTAGCTAATGATCAAACTAAAGTTAAAGGAAATATGGAATGAATCATGGAGAAGGGCAATCATAAAATATAGATTCACTACCAGATGATATTAGGATTAATGAATTGTTCTGTGTTTTCCTCTTTGTTGAGTTAAAAAAAATTCTGTTGTTTATATTATTTTTCCTATCTCCTATCTATTTTATATATTTGTTGTATTAGAGATAATTAAATAATAATTTAATCCATTGGCTAAATAACAAGAACTAAAAGGTGTTAGATATATTAGGAGAGAAAAGTTGAAAAATATTTTAACTAATAGAAAAATTAATTATTAGGGAAATGAAGTAGGATTGTTTTCCATATGCTTTGTATTAGACCATCTAATTTTTTTTTTCTTCAGATGAATACATCCACTATACATGAAAATATACTCAATTATCTTGAGGAAATTCCCCTGGAATTAATGCATATTTTCTTTCTGACTTAAATAAAATGAATTAATTTATTACCATATTAGCATTACTGTATGATCTCCCATTTAATGGGATATTTATTCAATCAATGTGGTTTTTCTATACAAGGTGACATAGGAGATATGAAAATAAAGAAACAGATGATACATACTGAAGAGATAAAACCTTCAGAAAAATAATAAGGTCATCTGTGCTCATTCTAAAATTTGAACTTTTGAAATATGTATGTTTTGAATAAGAGAAGCACAGGACAAAAGAGGCTGAAAATGGTTTTAGATTTCCTGTATGGTATTGAATTTTGTACCTTCTCCAGCCTCTCCCACTACTCTTCTTTTGTCAGTTCTTAATAAATTTTCACTATCATCTTTAAAATAACAAGTTATGAAAGTACGTAACTGGATTTATGTGGGTAGCTTAACTAAAAAATAATAAATATATTGATTGGTATAGTAAGTCAACAGCTCTTTATGAACATCATGACTTCATCTTCAAAGAGACAATTCTCAAATTTAGATATTTTTATAAACCTTACCTTTCCCCAAGTTTATAATACACAAATAAAAGTGTCCAACACATTCTGTTGAATGACTTGGTGTAAAGAACTGTTCTGTGGTAATACATTATGTGCTACAATTGTTTTCCACGTGCTAGTTAATAGGATATGGCCGCAAACCCTCCTCCTCACATTCCTAATGATGATACGGAGAGGGCAGGAGCCATCTCGTCCTGTTGTACCCACACATCAGGACTATACAGAATAGCTTCTGAAAGTTGTTCACTGGGCTGGGTGAAGCATTTTTACCTTTTTTAAAAGCCATGGTATTTCTTCTTTGAGAAATGAAACAGCATAAAATTGGATAGTATATTCACAACCTACAATTGAGGAAGCACTTGGCATTTCAGAAGATCTTGTCATCTGTAAATTATTTCTAAGAGTTCTCTCCAGCTTTTCTTTCAATGTATGTGTACAACAAATTTGGATAATTTCTACTGCAAATACATACAATTTTCTCAGAATCAGCCATCAGTAAAAATATAAGAACAAAAGCATATTGGAAAAGAAACTTGGCCTTGTTAAATTGGAAATACTTCAACTCCGTTTATTTTAATTAGAACTGAGTATGATGTGGTAACATTTACTTAAAAAAAGAAAAGAAAAAGAGGCAACAATAAATCCTTATTTAAGCAATTGGAGAGGACTCTGGTCATGCTCAAGGCCTGTGTAGTAATGCAAATGAATTTTTCAAAAAAAAATAAAGTGGCAAACCCAGTGACTATACGACTAAGGTAACCAATGTATTTTCATAAATAGAAAGTTTTAGTCATCACAAAGTAACCAATATAGTGGGCTGGGTTAGACTGACAAGTATAAATACCAATCAATACAATACCTTAAGATCAACGCTTAAAACCTAAGCCTACATCTACATGACAATCTTAAGATCTTTTAAATAATGGGTTAGAATAAAGTTAAATTACCCATATGTATATGTATAATATTTATGTATAATTTATAAAAACATATTTATAAGTGTATATTATTATTTTTAGATGAGTGTCTCTTAGACCATATAATTCCTGAAAAACTTCATTATAATTTGATTGAAATATATATGTATATGTATGTGTGCACATATTTACATATAGGTAATTTTTTAATTCAATAATGTATTTAAATAAATATTTATGCTACTATTCAAATCTCTTCAAAACTAAGCATGTGTGGCAAGCATTCTTAATTTAATATGTTGGCAATCTCTGACGTATTTTTAAATGTTAGCCTGCTTTTCATTTTTATTACATTTCTAAGAGATACTCTTTCAGATGCAGACATTATGGTTTTATCCCATGTACTAAAAAAGTGAAAATAAAAACAGAAAACGTGTTTTCAACCCTCTTCCTTTCATGTCATATCTCATTCCTTGGCTTCCTCTTAAGTCTAGACAGAATTTCTTATATTTGCCATGTACAAAATCCTTCCTCCTGTTTTGTTTTGGGCTCTCTTTGAAAGTTATCATTCTACCAGAATGCTACATTAGTGTCATTAAGTCCTTGTGCTGCCCATGGCATCTGACACTTTTTACCTCTCCTCTTGAATCCCTGTGTTCCATCCGGCCTCCACATCTCTACAGTCCCTTGGATTTCATGCCCCTCATCAGTTGAGTCTCTTTAGGTCTCCTTGCTGGGTATTACATAGAAATATGGTGCTTATTGTTTCATATTTTTCAGTTTGAATATTAAGTAGCTTTTCTCTATATTTTACCAAAATTTCTTTCTTATTTCCCAGATAGTTCAATTATCTGCTATGTGAAACAACTATTATTATGTTTTCTTAAAACTTTTATCCATAACACTCAACTTTATGCTAATGATGTCTTTATCTTCTTTTACATATATACAAGAGATATTTAATTGGTGAATTTTGCAATCTACATAAATGATATCATATTGTTAATATTTGTGTCTTCGCTTTTGCTTAATCTTTTCAAGATTTATATATATTTCACACAAATATTAAATCAGTTTAATATTTTAAAGTAATTTGATAATATGCATACTTCAGAGTAATAAGAACTCATATTTCCTTAAATGTTATTTGACAAAAACAAATTCACCACAACTATTACAGAGGAATTTTCATGATTTTACATCCTTGAACTTCTCTAGTTCTGAATTAGTTGATGTTTATATTAATATATTTTGTAATGTTGTTTATTATTACTGTTATTAAACAAGTACATAGCTTCCTTTTTACAAGATATAATCATAATTTTGGAGGTTATGTTTGTTTTAGTTTGTAATGATATATACAATGGATACATTTTCTCTGCAATGCTCATGTACAAGATAATTCACATCGTCATATTTTCAGGATTACATTGAATAAATATATCTTTAGCAACCTCTTAGGAATAGTGAACAGTCAAGCTTAATTTCCTTTTGTTTATAAAAAACACTCTTTTTTCCTTCAGGCCCTAAAAAACACTTGGTGCCAGGTAATTAAGGATGATCATATCAATAGGTCATCTTTATTGTGATTTTATCTGTTAAAACAAAGAAATCTAAACAATAAAACCACTTTGTGTCTTGAAAAATATATCTAAAAATCATCTCTATTATTTATAGTCTCAATTAAGAAATTCATACCAATGTGTTGAGGCCGTGGGCATACTAACTAATAAAGGTTGTGGCCTCCACACTCACAAAGCTCCAGGCTCAGAGAAGCTATTTCTAGACCTCTTCTCTTCTAATCAAGTTAGTTTCCAAGCAGAACCCTTGAATGGGTCATGCATCTTGATATTTATTCCCTCATGTAATCAATTCCAGTTGACATTGGTCTGCTCATGGGACTCACTTTCGATCAACAGAATGGGATACAAGTGATTCTATCATAAAAGGTCATAAAAAGCCTTGCAGTATCTGCCTAAGACTTTTGTCTGGGGCTGCTTTTTTCTTCTGAGATACTACCTCTGATGACATAGCTATTACACTTTGATAAGCCAAAACTAAATGCAGAGGTCAGAAGATGCTCTGGTAAACATCCAGACTGAGGTCCCAGGCAACAATCAGCCCCTGCCAGCCTTGTGACTTAAACATCTTGATCCAGCCCACAGGAGGTTTAGGATTACAATAGTCTAGCTGCCATCTGACTGCAACCATGTGAAAAAACTCAGGCAAGAACCATTCAGCTGAGTCCAGGACTCACACTCCTTTGCTTCTATTGCATGGTTTTTTGTGAATTGTTACAAATATAAGCAATGATTCATGGCTCCACTTATCCCTCCTGTATAAATAATCCTTCATTAAAATTTGTGCCACATAAACATAATTATTCTGAAGTACAGAATAGCTATAACACAAACAACAGTTATGAATAAGATATATAATTAAAAAAAACCCTGATGCAATGTGAATATGAATGATCATATAAAATAAATGCAGAAATTAACCTTTCTGTGTGTTTTCAACAAGACATTGATAATACAGATGAGATCATAAGGAGGTGCATTTATTATAATTTTATTGCATTCATACCAACATCGTTTAAAAGTACACTTAGATTAGTTTTGGCTTTAGTTAAGATACTTTGTAAATATTTTCTACAGAGTGAAACATAAACTTGCATATATTAGTACATGATTCTGAATAATGCCTTTAAGATCATCAAGGTGAAACAAACAAAAACATAAACAATATAATAATCAACTGTAAAAGAGTGTAGTTATAATTTAAGCTGAAATAGGATAATTACAATATGTTAATTGTATTAATTTTAATTTGAAGAAATTAATGTATTTATCTGATAATATATGAGTGCATATATTTCTTTCCATTATTTGTTCTGGGTCCACTAGCCTATTTAAAGGTTATCCAGGAACAGTTTGATAGCATGCAGTAACATTCATGGTTTACCTGAAAAAGGAAGAGGTATCACCTATTCAAACTGTCTATAGTTACAATTTTTAAGCATTGAGTAGAAGAAGCAGAAATAATGTTTCAAAATATTCCAATATTTGCTGATAGACTTTACTGATTTTTCTAGAGCTTTTCCTTCAGTAGTGTTTTGATTTTATTTTTTAGTTTCATGAATAAAAAGGATTTCCCACTTATTTAACAAATACATAATCTTCATAAGATGGATGGACTATAATTACTATGTGCTTCTGAATTTAATTCTGTTTTATAATTTCAGTATTATATTTCTCACTTAGTTGGGAGAGACTGTTAGAAGAGTTTGGGTTTTTAGTTTAAACTTCATGTTTCCAAACTTTTTCACTAGAGATTCTGACTCACAATGTCTGAAGTATGAATATTTAAATTAGCCAACCAGCTGATTCTCATCAGATGAAAGACTTGAAAAATACTATCTTAGGTTATTCACTAATTTACTATAAAAAAACTTATTATGGGACAGTTCATAGATACTATTAATATTTCACTTGTTTAGAACACAAAAATATCATTTCAGGAAATGAGGACAAAGTGGTGCCATTCCAGAATATACACCCTCTGGTAAGAGGTTACTTATTTTCTTTACTCATAAGAACCACTGTTATGTAGTCTACTGTTTGAGGAATTTACAACATTTCAAAGTGTTTCAAAATATGTTAAATCTTTGTAAGTACAGTTTAACTTGAAGTACCTTTGAAAAGAAGGATGTGAAAACAGGTATTTTTAGAATTCTATTCTATATTACAGTCCCTCATTTCCAGTATGATACTCTATTATCTAGCAAGACCTAACAAATTTAGTTTTAAACCATGAAAAAAAAATATTTATAGGTGAACAACAGGAATGTCTGGCCAAGAAAATACAGTCAAGACATGAAAGGATGGTTGGTCATGTCAAATTGATTTTTACATTACTTCTGTGCCTCTGCTTTCATATTTGATAGAAGTCCCACTGGGAATTAAAGTATTTTAGCTTTTCAATACAAGTTTAGATTGTTGGAATTTTTGTGTTAAGGAATGATTTGCTAAAGGGAAAACCTAAAAAGTGTATGACCATCACTTGCTATGTCCCTAACTGAGGAAATATCAAGCCATTTCTAAAGGAAGAGATGAACCCAGTCTGTATGTTCCAACTTATTAACAATAATCAAGTTCTGTGAGCCAGCTAAGATATAATTAAATGAAAATTTCAAGATGACTTGATTGCAAAGACAATTGGAAAAATTAGTATTGAGTAATCACCTGTAAAGGAATGAAGCTTGATTCTTACCTGACATCATATACAAAAATTAACTCCAAGTATTAAGACATAAATATAAAAGCTTAAAAATATAAAATCTTGGAAGAAAACAGGGATTTTCATGATATCAAATTACACAATGGTTTCTTAGACATGACACCAAAAGCACAAAAAATAAAATAAAAGATTAATTGGACTTAATCAAAATGAAAAACTTTAGTGCTGCAAAAGATACTATCAAGAAAGTGAAATGACATTTCTCACCAGAAATTTTGTTTTGATTTTACTTTGATTTGTAGCTGACTTTAATTTGATTAAAAAACCTAGTTTAGCAAGATACTACCTCTAAAATCTTTGACCTCCTAGGAAGGATATGCAATATAAGAAGTAGCTTTGGTGCATACTATAAGAACTAGCTCTTTTGTGATTATGAATAATGTTGCTATGAGCACTTTTATTCAGCATTTTCATTTAAAAATATGTGTGTCCTATTAACCTTGAAAAGTGGATCAAATTAAAATGAACAGTTCTTCATCATTATACATTTAACTAAAACTGTAATTAGATAGGCTCTAATAGTTCAAAACCAATAGATTTTAGAAGTAGTCTTCAAATATTCAGCTTGTTTTTCTTCAAAATAGTGATTTGTATATGAGCGCATGGAATTTTTGTTCCTAAAGCATTATAATAGGTTCACTTCTGACATCAAACAGATATTTTTTTCTTTGTTTATAATTAAAATAGAAAGTATCTTTCAAAAGAAAAAGAATGAAAATTTTAGTGTTATATTATAAGGCAAACTAAAAAAGTTTGAGGTGTTTAGAAAAATAGGAATGTCGATCTGCTTATTTACCAATCAGGATGTCATGTCTACCTATGAGAATAGGTGGCAGATGTAAAAAAAACATAGCCTTTCCTCCAAACAGCTGAAGAATAGCCTTTGAAAGGGATTGGTGATATTTATATTAAAATGGTAGTAAGGTAAGATGAGTCATGAATTATATATATATATATATATATAGGTGTGTGTGTGTTTATTATATATACAATATTTAAATCAAAATTATCATTTTATTTTACACTTCAGCATCAGGACTTCTTTCGGTTTTGCACATTAGTTATTCATCAAACTCAAGTTAGAAGTTTTGAAACTGTGCTTAAAGAGAAATTTTAATTGGAATAAATGTACTTATAATTAGGAGTAAGAAATTATTATTTTTTAATTGAGATGGAAAAGTAATAGCCATAATAAAATCCACAGTATATAAATATGTAGACCACATAAGGGTGAGACCAACCATAAAGGAAAGTGTGCTCCTGATTAGGTTAATTTGTGGTTGATAAATATCTAGATAAATGTTAAATATAAAAAAAATTAACAATTTATTTCCAATATATTTATATAATTGATTTCTTGAAAGTTAGTACTCTTCTGTGTAATACCTTTGTCTACTGCAAAAAAAGTGCTTAAATATGCTTTTACTACTTCTATCTGAGAAGATGAATAATGTCTGTTATTTATGTTTTTGTGACACAGGTATAAATTTTGATATAAGAATACTAAAATGGAAGATATTCCAAATATTATAGGAATTATTACAACAGGAACTATGTATTTGTGATATACCTCCAGACTAAAAGTTTATATAAATTTTATTTCATTAAAGAATTCTGATTATTTGAAGATTATAACAGGCTTACCATGAGTATATAAAATTGTATCCAGCAGGAAATAAACAATGTGTTTGAGATGTATTTAAAAGGCTAGAAATGAAAGGCCTATATATTAATACTTCACCCATATTCAGCATTAGTCAGTCATTGTCTGAATTATATTTCAAATGCTCAAACTATCATGCATCCAGGAATAAGACAAAAGGATGACTCAATTTAGTTTTATTGGGAAAGTTGAAATGAAGTTAATTTGATGACAGAATTGGAATAGAATACTATGCAATGGATGGAACCAAAATTAGTTTCTCAGAAGCAAGGACATTTAGCAAAATACATAGAGAATAAGATGAATTCTTGTTAGAACAGTCAGGCATTCAAAATATAGATTTAATGTCAGAATAGACTGGCAATTCCTGTTTCAAAATTATCTTAAATCAATTTAGAAAGCTTACTTTCACTGGCCATAAACTAGAATTTGTTTTATTTTTGTCCTGTAGTATATTAGTCACAGTTTGATATGTAACAAAATAGTCTCATGACTATTTCACCTTTTAATATGTATCGCTGATAATTCTTAGTCTTTTCTATAAGCAAAGTTAACACTTTGAACATGGTCACCACTTTGAATATATTTCAAATTCAGTGAATGAATTGAGGATTAATTGTATGAATACAAAGGTTTTTCCTTACCATACTTGTTCAGTGTTCAATCTTTTCACCATGTGAAGTTAAAAAAAAAAAAGATTTTCAAAAAATATCAATCATTGTCTATAATTTTTAGAATTACATGATTTTTTAACAGTCTTAACAAAATATATTCAGCAACATTTGAATTATATAAATGTTTTAGTATCATGAAACTTCAAGAGATTTTTCAAACTTATGATATAATGTGTAGTACTTCATTGGAAATTTTCATTAGGTAAAATGTATTGAGGACTTGACCTTCTCAAGTCTTTTCTACTTCTTATACATACATTCTAATTAAGGGGAAGTCATTTGCTGTTATTCAGTCTCTGAATCTTGCACCTTATATTGTACAATCTGTAATATCGTGTCACTAATTATAATTTTAGTGACAGAAGAATGTAATTATCAATAAATGCTTTTATAACCTTTTCAATTCCAAATATGAGACATATGGTAAGAAACATTATCTCAATGTTTGTAAGAAGATGTGCTTGTTTCTACTGGGTTGTGATTTGCTACATCATTTCTGGTTGGCTTCTAAGAAGTTGTTAAATGGCTCTAAATCTTATAACTCATAGAACCAATGAGTTTTAAAAGGTTGTGGGTTTTGGTTTCTATAGATCTGGACATTTTGCCAGTGCATAAGCATTCTGGAAAATTGAGTTATGTCAATTGTATAAATTTACCCCCCAACATTACTGTAACCACAGTTACCTTTAACATATTTAAATTTAAAAGAATTGAGATGATATATTGATACCACCATTCACTTAAATATTGAACCAAAGACCAATTCCATGAACTGAAATTTCAAAATCTAACATCTATATACATTTGGAGTCAAAATATATTCTATGGGAAAATTTTTTGTAAACTTGAATGAACTATAATCTTTGTTTCTCTTAGTGTGAATATTCATGTATTTCACCAGAGAAATTATTTTTGATTTGAGTGTGCTTCCACAGATTCCCAGCAAATGCTACTTATTTTTTATAGAGTGTATACAATTTTCCAAAATCTAAATAATTCTTAAGCCCAAAGCTTAATTGTTTGTAAGGATCAGATATTCTGTTTGTATATTAAAAAAAAATAGCAAAATTGTAAAACAAGTAAACAACATATTGTATTAGTTAATATAATGTGTGTTTCTATGACAATGTTTAATTTTGGTAGTTTAAAATTAGGAACTTTGTCTCTGCTGACATAACATTTCGGGCCTGCTGTACCTAAGCAAGAACCAATCAAATCATGTTTCTGAAATCCAGGTTGCTTGCTGTGGATTTGTCAATCCCTAGAGCTCTTTGTTACCAGCTCAGGCAATGGAGTAGAGTGTATGGAGTAGGAACATTCATTTCTAAAAGCTTTCTTTCTGGAAAAAATGCTCATCAGTGCATCTTGTCTTCTATGGCTGAGAACTAGCGATGTGGCCATATTAAATGTGAGGGAATGAGATACAGTCTGTGATTGGAGAGCCCCTTTTGAGAGACATATCTCTAATTAAAAAGAGAAAGCATATATGAAGTCAGCTACTTAAAATTTTCTATATTAACTTTCACATTCAGAATTTTGTTCCACAAACTAAAAAAAAGATCTGTCATTTTAAAGAGGGCTTTTTTCCTAATTTTTATTTCTCAGCGTTTTGGGCTTTGGATTTCTTATTTTCTTGTTAATTTGTATTTCTTGTCTTCAAGGAACATAACCACCATCTCCATTCCTTGATTGAAACTAATTAAAAGATGTTCATTTTGCTTTCTTTCCCTTCTCTGGCCAGAACTGAAACAGATTAGCAGCAAGCAAGCAGGGAAGCAATGAGCTAGAAGAGAGAGGCAAGTGGGAGAATCAAGTCCCATTTAATCATAGCAGGCTTCCAGCCTGAAGCAGGCTCAAGGTGTTCAGGGGGAGAATAATTAACGATAAATCAAATTCAGAGTATTGAATAATATCTTGGTTTGAACATTCTAATTACTGAATTGGGACTGCCTTATGATTTAAAGTAACTGGAAGGTTTCTGACTTCTAGTTAAAGAAACATCAAACACCAAACCATTTACAAAGAATTTGAAAATCAGACATATACAGCTGACCCTTGAATAACATGGGTGTAAGGGGCACTGAATTCCCCCTCCACCTGTTGGTTGAAAATCTATGCACAACTTTTGACTCACCAAAAACTTAACTACTAATAGCCAACTGTTGACTGGAAGCTTTACCAATAATATAAACAATTGATTAACACATATCAAGTATGTTATGTATGTTATATACCCTATTCTTTGTAAGCTAGAGAAAATAAAATGCTATTAAGAAAAACATAAGGAAGAGAAATTATCCTTAAAGTACTGTACATTTATTGAAAAAAATCCATGAATAAGTGGACCCATGCAGTTCAAACCTATTGTTCAAGGGTCAACTGCATAAATAAATGCACTGAAGAACTACTAAGCCAGTAACAAAATTGAGGAGACAAGATTCTACAAAAGTAAGAAATATGAGTAAAATTGACATTGTGTAACACTTTCCCTATAAAGCACTATGGAAACAGAGAAGCTAAGGAGAAGCTAAGGAGAAATCAGCAGAAAAAAGATTGAAAAATTGAGCAGATTTCCAGTTATTTTTGTATATTGCATAATTAATATTAGCCTTTGAGGTCCATCAAAGAGAAATGGTTCTGGTGACACCTCAGACTTTCACTTGGAAGAGTTGAAGATCTAAACTTTTGGTAAAGACAAAGGAAGAGAAGTCTTATACTTGAATTAGTTAAATACTTAATTGGAATAACTACCTAACCTACTTAAGAGTTTAATGTAATTAACTCTAGAAAAAGATAACAATGTCAACTGATATTTAAAACTTTGCTTATATGTCTTTTAAGCAAAAGCTACTAAGCACAGTGTCAACAATAACAACTGAATGAAAGCCAAATGAAACACTAGATTATAGAAACAAACCAATAGGCTTCCAGGATTTAAGAATTGGCATATATGGTCTTTGGGAAAGGAAAAAAAGAAAACTGATTTTATGTTCAAGAAAATGAGGATGTTTGTTTCAGTAATGTTTATATTAGCCCGAATTCTGGGCACAACTCAAATAAATGTCCATTAAGAAAAGTGAATATCCTATTTGCGATACATTCATAAAATTGAATATTGCTATCAATGAAAATGAGTAAACTGATTCTCTACGAAGCAACATGATAAAAACTTGCACATAGAAACTCCAGTGAAAAAAGTCATCCACTAATGAGTACTTAAAGTATGATTCCGTTTACATAACATTTTTTAAAAGACAAAGCAAATCCATGGTCTTGGAGAGGACTATAGTGATGGGAGTGGGAGATATGGTATACTCCCCTACCCCAGCCATGTATGTTCACTACCTAATCTCTGAAACCTATGAATGTAACCTTAATTTAAAAAAAGGGATCTTTTAAGATGTAACTAAATTAAGGATCTCTTGATTATTCAGGTGTGCCCAAAACCCAAGGTAATGTGTCTGTATAAAAAAATTACTGAGAAGAAATACACAGAGGAAAAATAAATACGATGATGGAGGCAGAGATTAGAGTGATGAAGTCTCAAGCAAAGAAATGGGGCCACCAAGCTGAAAGAGGTAAGGAAGAAATCTGTCCTAGATTTATGATGGAGTGCAGCCCTGCTGACATCTTGATTTCAGACTTCTGACCTCAAGATGTCTTCAATTTATAACTAATTTTTCATGTATGAGTGATAAACTTTTCTGTCGCTATACTTTAAAAAGTTTATTACAAAACACAGATTTCTTTGGTAAAAAGGGCAAGAAGATTAGATGAGGGATACTCAGTATTCCCTATAACATTTATCTGCATTTTAAACAGAATTGGGTATAGCACATAGGACCCTGTTACAGGCTATTTTAAAATTAATACAGTCTTACATATGGAGTAAATTAAAATTATAACAATGGAGAACAGACAAAATATACACTTTTCTTTATTCTAGCACCTGATAGTTTTAATGTACTTCTATCTCCAGAATCAGTTTGTAACAGCTATTTTCAGCAAGGTTTCCATATAAAAAGATGAAGGAAAAAAAAAATGGACCCTATCCATTTAATTCCTTAATACAACTCCAAACTCATTCTAACCCAAGCTAAAGTATCTACCTTTGATCAATTAATAGATTGTGATATCATTCCCTGATCATGTTAATATAAATTTTATTTGAAAATTCATGGCCCGGACTGAAATTTTACATAAACGACTCATGCTTTAACAATTCCAATAAACAGGGTCAATCCCAGTATGGTGCAGGGAATCCTTTTGCACATCAACACAAAGAGAAACAAATAGTTTTGATTTGTAGAAATAACACTTTCTTTTCTCTTAGGAATATAAAAACTACATGTAGAATATTCTTGAATCATAGGACATGTAAAAACTTGAGGTTTGATATCCCAAAAGAACTTTGTTTCTCCAATGTATGTCATGGAATTCTGTACTTGCTTTGCATTATTTGATTTTTATGACAAATTGTAAAGTGATGAGGATGAGGATGATGAGAGTAACACTTTATTTTATATGAATCATAAAAAATACCTTTTCTGTAATCTGAGGTAAAAATCCTCTAAGTTAATATTTCATTTTCTAAGGATCTGAAGGTGTTATTCAGAACAGGAAACATGTTTGCTTTATGGAAGGAGGAAGTGTTTAATTGAAAGGCCTTTACTCCTCACAGCGCACAGGATTTCAGTCTTCTCAAGGACTCAGATCTTTCCTCATTCATAGTGGGAGATTTTATTCTTATTACTGTGGGAGTAACATTACAAACTCAATATTTTATGTATTTATTAACTGAATTACTTATTTCAGAGACTATTATTAGATGTGGGGTTAAATATTTTAATTAGAATTAATTGCACGTCTTACAAAGTAAACTTGCTGTACAAACAAGCAATTCCACTTCTAAGTATACACCCAAGATAAATTAAAATATATGTCCACACAAAAACATGTACACAAATATTTGTAGCAGCACTATTAATAATAGCCAAAGAAAATCAATGCAATGCAGATGTCCATCTACTAACGAATGGATAAACAATATATGTTATAGCCATATAACGGAATATTGTTCAGCCATAAAAGAAAATGAGGTATTGATACATGCTACAATAAAGATGAACTTTGAAGATATTGTGCTAAATGAAGGAAGCTAGACACAAAATATCACATATTCTATAATCCCTTTTATATGAAATTTCCAAAATAGCAAATACACAGAAACAGAAAGTAGGTTAATGTTTGTCAGGGGCTTGAAGGATGGAGAGGAACATATTTGAGAGTGATTTTAAATGGGTAAGACCTCATAATGTGTCATATCCATTTTTTAGGATGTCAGCACAATATCCTGGAATCAGACAATGGTGGTGGATGTGAATATACTAGAAAACAGTAAATTGTTCACAATAAATGATAAATAGTAAATATATAAAAATAATTTTATATATACTTTGAAAGTTGCTTGAAGAAAAATTATCTTCCTATTTCTTTCATTTTCCTCTAGTTAATTCATATTTTTTGCATCAAACAAAATACCGACATTTAAAAATGTGAATAAAATATCTGTAGCAGGGGCAATTTGTTGGCCTTTTAATATGATACTTTACAGTGTAGGTTTGAATTCTTATACCTGTGTACATCCCTAAATATTTCAGGAATCTGCTTTAAAGTTATTACACATAGTGTAATATTTTTTTTTACTCTTCCATTTTCTCCAGTATTATTGTTGTGATGATCTTCAGCATCATAGCTCCAAAGTGTTGAGCCATTGCAGTTTCATGCAATTTTGCTAAACTTTCCTTATGAATTATCTAATTTACTGCTGAGAAACTCTGACATCGGTTGCCTTATTATATTAACATTTTCAATCAGAAAACTGTAGCTTTGAATATTTAAGTAAGCCACCTAAGATCAGCCAGATAGTAGAGGAGCCAGTACTCAAATCCAGGTGAATTTGATACCAGAGCATGAATTGGCAAAACTTTTCCTATATTGTCTACAGAGTTAATTAAATAACATGAGACATGTAAGACATACAGACACACGGACATCTGAATAGTCAATGAATTTTGCGATATTCAATTTGAACGTTAGTATTTTCATTTAAATGAATTTTTATTCTTCAAAATCATATATTAGCTCTTTCTAGGTTACCTTTTTCCCATTCATTATTCAACATACTTTCAGAAACTGTTAGTAAAGAAATGCTGTTTTGTTGTCCTTTTCACAAATATTGGATTGCTTAAACAGCGTGTCTCTAACAACTCAACCAATTTAAAATTATCAGTCTAATGTAAATTAGAATCATAGACGAGTGTCTCTGAGTTACAGAAATAAATGATGGCTATTCTTCCTGGTTTAATCAGTACTGTCATTGACAGTGTTAGAAATGCAACTGCTAATTCAGTAAAAAGTAATCACGAGATCCCTTGCAAGCAGCAAATGGGAGGAAAAGCAATTAAAGGTTGCTAAAAATAGTTTTCAAAAGATTTCTCTAATTCATTTCAGTAGAACAAGAAATGCTCTTAACATTGTTTTCTTTGTCTTATTTTAGAAACACTTTATTATAGAGAGCAGAGTTTTAAAGAAGTCCAAAAGTATGTGACCTCCCCATGAATTACAAGTCAAATTTTCCTAAGTTTTTTTGGAAAGTGAAATAATTTTCTTTTCCAATTTAATATCCAGTGAAGAATTATTTCTAAAATATGCAATACAGATATATGATTTTTAGAAATATTAAAGTTTGGTATTTTCCTTGGTAGTGGAAGAAGAAAAGCAATATTATCGGCTCAAGTCAAAATATTTTTTTCTCAAATATCATCAAATTACAAAAAACTGGGTAACTTGGAATGTATTGTAACTCCAGTTTAAAACATAAAAGCAGAGTTTATACCTATGACGCCCAATGGCCATAATACAACCCATGTGTAACTAAGGATTTTTGCCATTCCATTAATCCAGATTTCATTTCATTTGATCAACTGTATTTTTATACTATTGCAATGTGGTTGTTGGCATGTCTGTACCTACCTATTTAGATACCGTTTTGATTATTTCTGTAGCTCAGACTCCTAAATCAGGAAGTATAGAATTGTTGGAACAAATATATTTAAGGCTCTTAATAAAAATTGTTGCTGTTCTAAACCTTCAGTACTGATTTACATTGTGTTCTGCAGTGCATGAGAATTTCTGTTCTATCAATATTGCTAAAATGTGGTGTTAATATTAACCAATATGACAACTAGAAATATTCTATATAATTCTCTTCATAGTTATTTATGTGAATTCTATGGGACTACAACCTTTGTTTATATTTATTGAACTTTTGTTTTCATTTTTGTGTATATGAATACTTCTGTAATTTCATTAATAGATTGATAATTCTTTGCTTTTTGTTTATTGGCAACATGCTATAGTGTAAGGGCATATGCTTTGGTTTTAGAGAGCCATTAGTTCAAATCCCAGCTCAGTTAATTAATAGGTATCTTTGAAGATGATAATGCATGCCACTAGAGTTTCAATATCCCATCAGATAATAGAATTGATAGATACAAAAGAAAGGTAATAATAGAAATCACCAAGATATTATATCCAGATAGTTACGGATACCTCTTATAGTAAAAAAACAAACTGTTTATACATGAAAATATGTTTGCCTTAATTAATAATCAAGGAAGCTTATTTACATGTTTATTTATATTTAGCATTGGGAGAAAGGGACTGTTTTGGAATGGATCAGGATAAAGAAAAGGTAAGAATGGGGGGGTCTTAGGTGACACTTTTCACCAATAAATTCTCTTAGACCTATGTGAAGCAGCTAAAGATGGAGGAATTAGAATCAGTTATGACAGAACAGTTTCGAAGATTCTTGTGAGATTGGGCATAAGTAGAATGGCCCTGGGGCATTAGAGATGTGTGGCTGGGAGTGTGGGGGAATACCTTTTCAATGACTTTTCATGGAACCCAACATCTCTTTAGTCTCCAGAGAAATTTGAGATCAATCAGAAATTCTAATTTAAATAATAGTAGATTATTTAAATTAATAATCTTATAAATTAGATTTAAATAAATCTTACATTTTTACTGCACAAATATTAGATTTTCATAATGGAATGTGGTGGTCAAACAATTCAGTGTGTTGTAAAAAGTAGATAGGGATACATAGCTATGAAATGACTAGTTTATAGCACCATTTTGATCCTTTGATGATTCTCATAAATAACCATAGAAGATGGAAGAGACCTGCTCTTATGTTGGGAGAACTACTGAATGGCTACAAAGAATATTTTAAAGGAAGCCCTATATGCAATATTACTTATACTTTCCTTGTACTGGATGTTATTACACAATCCACATTCAAAACTAACACAAATATTCAGTTATATTTTCAGTCAATATATTTTGCTTTATTCATCTATATTAAGTATTTGATATATACGGAATTTATTTTATTATTAGGAGGGAAAAAGTAAACTACAGTTGAAAAGCCATGTGGAATATGAACTTTAAAATAACTCTAGGAATGACCCTTCTTTGGGTATGGCATCTGGTGTCCGCAAGAGATGAATCAATGTAAAATAAAGACAGGGTGATTAGCAATGGGACCAAGTAGACATGGCAGGGTCCTGGGTGGCTGGTGATACCGTGGAGAGACAGGGTAAAGGCATAGCAAAAAGATTATCCACAGTAGTTCCTGATCCTGCCTGTATTCATTTTAGCCAAGACAGCATGCACTGCTCATCCAGGCTGTGAAACCACATCAGTAATTAAGGTCTCTAAGTTATTAATAGAGCAGTTAGGACAAGCTGATATTCCTCTGTCAAACCCTTTCCTCTCCCAGTTTTTTCCCTCTTGGTTATGAATAGTTTGATTTCTTTTATTTTTTCATATTCTATATTCAATCCTTCAGCAAATAATGTTGGTTCTATCCTCAAAATATACCAAAGCTTGACCACTTTTAGGCCTTTACCCACTTACATTCTCTTCAACACAACCAATTAGAGGGGCCATTTCAAAATGTAAGCCACCTCAGTCCACTCTTCTGCTCCAAATCTCCAAAGACTTTCTGTATCATAGAGAACTGACCTAAATTCTTTAACAACCCAGAAATCCCCTGAGGACCTACCCACAGTTGCCTCTGAGTTTCATCTTGTATTCCTGTACCACTATTCTCTCTTGCTCAGAAGTCAGCTATACTGGCCACCTTGCCTTCTCCAGGCCACCAGGTATGTTCCAGAATAATGGGCTTTGACCCTGCTAGGCCATGTGCCTGAAAGCCATTTCCTCCAAGACCTAGATAGCTTGACTACTCTCTGAGATTCTGGCCAAATTTTGCCTTCTCAATGAAGCCATCCCTTTCTATACTATATAAAGCTAAATGCCCTGCTTTTGACCACAGAATTCCCAGTTATTCCACATATTTAATTTATTTTGTAATAATTTAATTGATTTATTTCTGAATCATGTCTGATTCTAATAGAATATAAATTATGTGACAGCAATAATTTTTTAAAGTATTTTTGTTCTGTGGTGTATTTCTGATGCCTAGAACACATGTGACATTAAATTGGACCCAGTAAGTATTTGTCAAATGAGAAATAACAATTTCATACCTCTTAATATGTGCTTTACACATATTAGCTTATTTAAATTATTGACTATTCTGAACCAATGAATCAATGAATAAATATTTTTGTGCATTTTCAGCTTTAATCAAATTGTTAGGGCTCAGTATCTGAAATTATATATTATCCCTTATGTTATAAATATAAATGAGACCTTGTTTCATGAATATACAAGTATATCATTTTAATCTTTAGTTCCGACACAATTATTTTGTTACAGCTATTCACTATGGGAATGTTTTATTTCAATATAAAAATATACTTAAAAGTAAGTGAAAGGAATCAGTAATATTGTTACAACACATTTCCTTCTGCTTCCATAACAAAGATAAACATTATAGTTCTCATTCTTGTTACGTGTTAATCATGATCCTTGACAGAAGCACCTGAAAGGGAAGAGGAAATTGGAGAAGGATGTACTCCATCTTAAGGCTTACAGCAAATGTGTCACAGATCATTAGCATTCACATGTCATTGCCAGAGTAAGTAATATGGCCACAGCTGACCTCAGGTGGGTGGGAGAGTGTCACCCTGCCATGTGCCCAGAGGGAGAAGCGTTGGACCACTTTGCTAATGCTACCAACGAAGCATGCATTCAAAATTGGAAAGCTGCTCTAAGATACTTATATTTTAAAATATGAACTCAGAACTGTGTCATTATTTTCACATGAACTTTACTTTCTGACTAGTAATAGTTATTGTGAAATAAGATTTTGTCACTTATTTTACCACATCAATTAAATGTACTGGTTGTTTCTGAATGAGAGTGGGGACCAAGAAAGCCACTGCATGAATAATATATTACATTTTAAAGAGCATGCGTTGTTTTCTTTTTAAAGGCAATAAATAGTTTGTTCAAGGACTGTAAAGGTTATATATTAACTAGATAGGTATGACATATATATAGTATGTTGGAATATACACACAAAAGAGAGTACGATTGTGTCATGTTTATTAAATCTTGGTACCATATTTTACAATATTAGTTGACAGGGTTTATTGAGTAGCCACTTTTAATAACTACGTTTGCTTGAATGGTATAAACTAAATACTTAGTTTTAAGTTTTATTTAATATTCAAAATAATAGTGATGTTTTCTTTGGGGTTGGATTTCCTGATTGTAATCCTTTCATTATGAGGAAAGCAACAAAAACTAGTGTGCTTTGATTTGAAGTAAGGAAATGTAAGTTCTTCTCTAAGATCTTTTTTTTTACATGAATTCAGAATGGAAAAAAAATCACATTTCAAAAGAGCAGATAATGGAAAACAAAGTAAGGGAAAGAAGAAATAATAAATTCTGAAGATTTTTAGGTAGTTAGTCACTTAGTCACTATCTCTTCTGAGGTCCACTGCATATTGGGCCTCCAAAAAAAAAGAAAGAAATTTTAAGATATTTTTTAACTAAGGATAGTCAGTATACTTTCTCTCAAAGTGTATATCCAGGTTGGTAGGAAGCATTATTCATTATTTTCAATTATGTCTACAAATTAATATAGAGTTAAGCACTCCGTAGTCAGCCACCATGAAAGATTTATGATTTTTTCTCAAGAGTTAATTTTATTTAATTCAAAGACCTGACCTCTCTTAATTTATTTCCTGCTTTTTATATTCTGAAACATTAATTTAAAAAGTTAAACCACACTTAAACTATTGAGCGATAAAATAAAATACATGTGTAAGAGTAGAAGGACAAATAAAATGTAAAAGCTGAAAAAATAGGAATTTTTCAACAATGCTCAGTATAAAAGTTTAGGAAAAAATGACTTGATTTTAAAAAGATGATGTATAGAAAAAGTGATTTGACACACCATGCATACATACAGGTCTCCAATATTTTTACTTAATCCAGCATAGGTAATTATGAAACACAATAGAATGCAACTATACCCTAACTGTCTACATTAAATATCCCCAAATAAAAACTACTCACTGGATAGGAACAGACAGAAACAACAAAATAAATTCAAAACAATAATGGAAGATAATGAAATTGTTCCTTAGAATGAAACAATTTTTGTTCAAAAATGTTTATGTCATAATTTTAGTATATTTCAATTCTTGTCAAATTTTCCATTTGGGTTCCTTTATGTTATTCTTTTGCAGAAAAAAGCAATAGCATCCCTTTCCTCTAACTGGGATTTATGGACAAAAATGGCTTAGTCCAATATTCTCCTTTCTACAAAATAACTCATTAACCCAAGATGGTCAGGCTACCAATTTCTCAGGGGTTAGGAATTATGTCATTTAGATTTCAGTTTTCTATTTTATATATAAATTTTGAATTTCACCTTTAACCATAGTGGAATTCTTTCCATTTTTCAAATACACTGTATGTCCTTCACTACCAGACCTTCCCTAGAGATCTCTTCCCCTGGCATCTTTTTAGTACAAGCCTCACTTGAAAAGATAAGTTGTAGGGTTTACATACAGTGTAGCAAAATTTTCTACATCTCAATAAAAGATACTGATAAATCTATACAAATAAAGAAAAAATAACAAAAATACCCTTTTCCAAAATCTTAATTTCCATAAGAAGTATGAAAAGTATGTGCTTTCCATAAAGGTTTGTGCTTCTTTTCCCCCAATTTCCATAAAAGTATGTGCTTTCTCAAAGCACACTGTAGATATTTGTACTCCTTGTCATTTATTTCCCTCCTAGAGAGGTGGAATAAAACATGCGAGGGTAAGTTTGGAAAGAAAAACAGTATTCATAGCACAATCCCACTTTTATTTCTCTCCTCTTGGTAGGTGTTGCCCACAGAAAGTACCAGTTTTCTGTTTCATTATGACTATCTTAGATGCGCAGGTCTTTGGCCAATAGGTGGAGAGGTAAATCTGTGGTTGTTCTGTGCAGATACATTTGTCGGATATAAAAATACTTATCCAGTTTAGCTTCTGTCTTCAATAAAAATGATATTTAAACTCCATGTTAGCCTTTCTTTTGTTTTTAAAGTTGTGTAAATGGAGAAGTTTTAATTAATCAGCACTACTGGGGAGACTCCAACAGAAATATTTACCTTGCCAGGAAAGGATGGGTTTGAGCTTTTCAGGTCTGAGGATATAAGGTCAGTTAGTGGTGTCCATGGTTTTGGCCTGGAATGATAAAGGATTTGAAGAAATGGGTATTATAAAGCCATCCACCTGAAGCTAATTTCAGAGATACCAGACTTTTAAGTAGAATATGCTAAGATGTTAGAAATCTAGTTTAAAAGCTAATTATAAGTAATAGAAATTTGTTATATTCTTCATTAATAAATGTGGCTGCATTATATAGAATTAAATTAACCATATTTATTTGCCAACTGTAAGTTTAACTCTCCAGATTTTCTCCAAATTACATCATCCATTCTACCTGAATGTTTAGCAAATAACTGAACTCATGTATAACTGCCCTACATTTCTTCTGTTTTTACCGTTTGAAATTCCTTTGCCCTACTATATGAATACTGATGTACTCATTTACACATATTTGATGTTATCGAAGAAATAGATTTCTAATATCCATACTGCCAATATTTTCTGTCATTTGAACTCTATATTTCCTATTTATGCCACAAATATGGAATTTAGTTTAAGATATTCTTGCATTTTCACAAAATTATCTGATAGAAACATTTTTCTCTTTCCCAAATGGATGAAAATTGTCTTTAACCTGTATATTATGCCATAATTTTAAAGCTAAATTCCTAGAAAATATTCATTATACATAGGGAATGATTTAGTGATTAAATAATGAATAAATATATGTAGGTACACATAGTAGTGGTTATGTATTTTTGAGAAGTTATGTATTTTAGAGAATATTTACTTGGAATATTTTATCTTTAATGTTATTGTCTCTACTTATTTAAGCTCATAAAATTTGGAAGTGAAGAGAAATAACTTTACAAAAACAAAGTTTTTGCTATTGTAATATTTGCATGCATACTGAAAGTATCACAGTAATAACATTTGGAGTTTAACAGAAAGTGTTAATGTGTAAATGTTCCTATTTTATTTCTCTTTTAAAGAGGCCTGTGTTCAATCCCCACCCTACCACTTATTTATAATTTCTTTAAATAAAAACAGTATTCATTATTGGACATGAGAGACCCACATTTTTGTCATAAATCTCTAGGGGCATATTTTACTCATAAGTTGTATCATACTAAACAAATGCTTTACATAAAGAAAATAGGTCTATAGTCTGTTTAAATTTCTAGGAATAGAAACTTCAGAATAAAAAGTTTGTTCAATTTTACACTTTGACAGTATTTATCAATTTGTCTTTCCAAGAATGGAGTCATATTTTTAAAAATATATGAATATCCATGATTACCTACATTCTTGCTAACACAATGTGTTGTGTTTTTATGATTATCATCTATCTGATAAATAAAGAAGAAATTACCTTTTGAAAATACACATGTGATCCCATGAGAAACCTACACGCATGTGCTACTGATAAGTATGTAAATTGGAAAAACCATATTGGAAAATAATTTAGTAGTTTCTTAAAAATGAAAGTATATATTATTATATGTTCCAGATATTTTGCTTCTAAGTATTTATTCACTCAAAGGAAATGAAAGCATACGTTTATGAAAAGATTTATACATAAATGCTATAGTAGATTTATTTTA
Source organism: Smutsia gigantea (assembly GCA_032199065.1). Taxonomy (NCBI): domain Eukaryota; kingdom Metazoa; phylum Chordata; class Mammalia; order Pholidota; family Manidae; genus Smutsia; species Smutsia gigantea. The sequence goes on along the minus strand of JAVSCE010018196.1, from coordinate 228,978 downwards.
TAATAGGCAAAACTAGAAATAACCCAAATGACCTACAAAGGGTGAATGGACAAACAAATTTGGAAACCCATATAATGAACTACTATTCAACAGAAAAGGAATGCACTATTGATAACATACTATAACATAGATCAATGTAAAAATAATTGTGTTGAATACAAGATGCTGGGCAAAAAACAGCACGTGCTGTAAATTCCTAAATATGTAAACTTTAGGAAATTCTAGGGGATTGGTGGTAGACGTACCAAGTGAGGAATATGGTACTAGAAAATATTTTGGAGTGGCAGTTATGTTTATTTTCTTGATGTGCTTATAGTTTCATGGGTATATACCTCTGATGGAAATCATAAGAGTACACACTCAAAATATATGCACTTTTGTCTATTAATTATATTTCAACAAATATAGTAAACTAAAAATAAAAGTAGCTGTACTGTTTGTACATAATATTGAATTTTAAAGATGATTTTAAAAATAATGTCTAATATCTCAAAATTCTATAGATGATTTAAAACAAAATGTTATTATTTTGCCAGTTATTTGTAACAAATACATATTTTATCATGTCATTTTTATTTTCTACTGAGAACTAATGAACCTTCAAAAAGTAAATATCCATATTTATAAAATGCAAGTATATTTCATAAAGATATATAAAACATATTGCTCATTTATTCTTTAATAATAGGATCAACAAATACCATCTCTTTTTTTACCACATAGAGAAAAATATAAAGGCTTAGTTCAGTTGAATATTATGGCTAATTATGTGGAAAGAACATGGATTAGAAAGCTAGTAAAGTAAAAAGAAAAATAGTTTACAAGAAGAGGAGAAAGTGTTATGATTATAGTAGTAAAAATGGATGGAAAGTAAGAGCTAGACTCACAAATGCATATATAAGCACATCCCTGCAGATATGCAGAAACAGTAATATACAGCCTCATGAAGAAAATAAATACCCAGAATGAACAGACACATAATACCTCACCAACATATGCATGTAAGAAAATCATAGAACACCAAGATATATAATAATTAAAATAACAAAGATTAAGGATAAGGAGAGAATATTGAAAGCAGCCAGAGAGAGACAAAAGATTACTTATAAGGGAAACCCCAGAAGGGAGTGGCATCAAATATTTAATGTATTGAAAAAGGACTTTCAACCAAGAATCTTCTACCCAGCAAGATTGTCATTCAAATTTGAGCAGAGATTAAATAATTCCCAGATAAACAAATCTCCAGGGAATTTATATCCATTAAACTAGCATTATAGGATATGCTAAAGGGACTGCTTTAGATGGAAGTGTTCCAAGGGCTAAATAGTTTTCACTAGTGAAAATAAACCCACAGCAAAGGTAGTAGACCAATTAATTACCAAGCAAGTATGAAATTAAAACAAAGCAAAAGTTGTAAAACCAACTATATACAAAATCAGTCAAGAGACTCACAAAATATGCAGATTATGACATCTAATACATAAAGTGTAGAGGAGAAAGAAGAGAAAAAATAAGTTGTTTTAGATTGTGTTTAAAATAGAGCAAACATCAACTTAATATAGACTGGTTAGATAGTCAGGAAGTTATTGTTGAACCTTATCGCAACCAGAAACCTAAAGTCAATAATAGACACACAAAAAATTATGAAAGAGGAATCTATTAAAAACACTAAAGATAAACACCAAATAACAAGAGAAGATTTAAGACAGGAAGAAAGCAATGGAGAGAAACTATAAAAACAACCAGAAAACAATAAAATGGCAATAAGTACATACCTATCAATAATTACCTTAAATGTAAATGGACTGAATGTACCAATGAAAAGACATAGAATGGGAGAATGGATAAAGAAATGAGAGCCATCCATATGCTGCCTACAGGAGACTCATGTCAAACCCAAAGACATACACAGACTAAAAGTGAAAGGATGGAAAAATATATTTCATGCAAATAATAGAAAAAGCAGTAGTTGCATTACTTATATCAGAAAAAACAGACTTCAAAACAAAGAAAGTAACAAGAGACAAAGATGGGCAATTACATAATGATAATGGGGTCTGTCCACCAAGAGGACATAACCATTATAAATATCTATGCACCCAAATTAGAAGCACCTAAATATGTAAAACAAATACCAACAGAATTAAAAGGAGAAATTGATTGTAGCACCTTCATTTTAGGAGACATTAACATACCACTCACATCAATTGACAGATCAACCAGACATAAAAAAATAGGGAAACAGAGGCACTGAACTTTACATTAGATCAGATGGACTTAGATATTTACAGAACATTCCACTCAAAAGTAGTAGGATACAAATTTTTCTCAAATGTATGTGCAATTTTCTCCAGAATAGATCATACACTAGGTCACATAAAGAGCCTCAATAAGTTCAAAAAGATTTAAATTGTATCAAGCATCTTCTCAGACCACAGTGGCATGAATATAGAAGTAGATTACACAAAGAAAATAAAAAAGCTTACAAACACATGAAGGCCAAACAACATGCTTCTAAGTAATCAATGGATCATTGAATAAATTAAAGCAGAAATCAAGCAGCATGTGGAGACAAATGAAAACAAAAATTCAACAGTCCAAAATTTGTGGGATGCTGCAAAGTGGTTCTGAGAGTAAAGTCCATAGCCATACACGTCTATCTCAAGAAACAAGAACAATCCCAGATAAACAGCTTAACTCACAACTAAACTAGAAAAGAACAACAAATGAAACCCAAAGTTAGTAGAAGGATGGATATAATAAAGATTGGAGAAGAAATAAATAAAAGAAGAATAAAACAATAGAAAAAAATCAATGAAGCCAAGAGCTGATTCTTTGAAAAAAATAAACAAAATAGATAAACCCCTAGCTAGATTTATCAAGAGTAAAAGAGAAAGTATACAATAAACAAAATAAATAAAGAAGGAATAGTCACAACAGATACCACAGAAATACAAATAATTATTAGAGAATACTATGAAAAATTATGCCAATAAATTGGACAACCTAGAAGAAATGGACAACTTCCTAGAAAAATACAGCCTTCCAAGGCTGACCCAGGAAGAAACAGAAAATCTGAACAGACCAATTACCAGCAATGAAATTTAATAGGTAATCAAAAAACTATCTAAAAACAAAAGTCCTTGTACAGGTGACTTCACAGCTGGATTTTATCAAACATTTAAAGAAGAGCTAATACCCATCCTTCTTAAAGTATTCCAAAAATTAAAAGAGAAGGGAATACTTCCAAACTCATTCTATGAGCTCAGCATCACTCAAATAGCAAAACCAGATAGACACCACAAAAAAATTACAGACAAATATCCCTGAAGAACACAGATGCAAAATCCTCAACAAATTATTAGCAAACTGAACTTAAAAGTACATCAAAAGGATCATCCATCACGACCAAGTGGGATTGATTCTAGGGATACAGGGATGGTACGATACTCATACATCAATAAATGTCATACACCATATTAACAAAAAGGGATAAAAAAACACATGATCATCTCAATAGATGCTAAAAAAGCATTTGACAAAATTATCCATTCACACTAAAAACGCTTAACAAAATGGATACAGAGGATACATACCTCAACATAATAAAGGCTATATATGACAAACCCACAGCCAACATCATACATGCAGACTTTCATGCAGTCATTCCCTCTCTCTCTCTCATTTTCACTCTCAGAATTAATATTCAGAGCTTTTCTTGGTTGTGTTCATTCTACTTCATGTATGATATGAAAGGGATATGTGATATATTATCTATATTGTTACATTTAATATATCATATATACTATCCAAATTGTATACTCTATCATTTATCATACCACATTAGAGAGGTAAGAGTCTATCTTTATCTGGAGTTGGGATTAGGGTAATGCAGGCCTCATAAAAAGAGTTAGTTTGGGAATGTTCCTTCCCTTCAAATTTCTGGGAGAATTTGAGAAAGATTGGTGTTAATTCTTTAAATGTTTGGTAGAATTCATCCCAGAAGCCATCTGGTATTTGGATTTTCTTTGTGTAAGATTTTTAATTACTGATTCAATCTGCTTACTTATTATGTGACTGTTAAAATTGTTATTTTTTCATGATTCCTTAGTGTATTAAAAAATAATTTAGTTACTTCTGCTATTGTTTTATTTTTGTTTTTTTTTCTTGTCTGAGGTGGGCTAAGTAGATATCAGCATATTTGTTATGGAAGCAGACAAACCTGGGTCCAAATCCCTGACACACAATAGTGCTAAACACTGACATCAGGAAGTAGTGAAAGAAAGTGGGTGTTTATTGTAGGGTGCCAAGCAAGAAGAACAGGGGGCTTATGCTGAAGTTACCAAACTAATTGTTGACTCACCTAAAAGTAGGTGTCTTTAAAGGCAAAATTATGGGAAGGGGTTGCAGGCTGTGTGATCAATTCATGACCACTCTTCTTTGGTCAGTGGTGAGGTGACAGGGGATGTGTTGAGAATCTTAGCTATCAGTCTTCTGGCTCCGCCCAGTCAGGGATCTACATGCCTGTTGTAGGTGACCCATCTGGTGGGGGTCTAAGTTCCTATAAAATATATCAAGGATACATGAGTTCAGAGTTATCAATAGCGTTGAGGGGGAACTACAAGTCCTGTGTCTGCTTAGTTTGCTATACCTTGTTTGAAAAATCCCATTTTCTTTCATCTCCAATTACCCACTCTAATATCCACACTCTGGGTCGTGATTAAAAGACTCGGGCTCCCATTTGTTAATAAGAAGTCTGAGAGGCTTCATCAAAAAGGGCCTACCTGTGCAGCTATACATCTTCAGGAAGTTAAATGGTTACTGGTGAATTGCTTGTTCCAGATGGTTGCTTCCACATGTTGGGCAATGGCAAGCTTTCTACTGAAGAAATGGAAGTGACCAGGATGTATCACAGACCACTTGGGGCTGATGCACATAGCAGTAGAATTATAAGGGAGGAAAGCAAAAATCTGCAAAGCTTCTTGAATCATGTGCTGTGAACTCACACAATGACATTTATGCTATATTCTTTTTGTCAGAACAAGTAACAAAGCCAGCTTTTATTCAAAGCATTGGAAAAGACTATTTCTAAGTGGGAGGAATTGCAAAATCTGTCATCCTTTTTGATATCTACTACTTTTTCATCCATATTTTTCTAAATCCTGATTCTCTTGATCAACTTTAATATTTGCTTTTAGCCCCTTTATTGTCACAAAACATTAGACGTCCCTCTGACCTGTTTGAACTCTAAATCTGCTAGTCCAGCTCAGACCCTTGTTATAGTTTCCTTTGTTAGTAAGAATCTCCTGCTGCCAGTTCCATGGTCCCATTGGTTAGATGACACCAGTCTTATGAAAGAGGGATATTTGACTTTAAGTGTGATTTTTTTTTTAGCTCTTTTTGCTTGCAGTGTCATGAAGGGGATGCTCAGTGTTCAGATCCTTTTAAAATAATATGGGAACAAAGAAGTTTCATGGATTTATTTATTTTTATCTCCACTTATATAAGGGCAAAAATAAAATAGACACCCTTCCCCTGCTTCCAGGAAAACCAGACTTTAAAATATAGAAACTAAAGCTGATATTCTTTCTTAACTCACTAGACAAAGCACCTCTCTACCAAAGATAATTTTTCTACATATGCCAAGTATGAAATTGGCACGAGCTTTTTGTTAAATTTTATGTTACTTTGTTGTTACTGACTTTTGTTGCTGTTCAGATTTGTTAGCATCATTAATGTGTTCATATATTCAGAAGTTAAGGCAAACTGTTTATCCAAGTCAACTGTTAACTCTGAGGTCATTTCCCAAAGAGCTTTCTTCCCAGTTATTACATTTCCTTAATAAATGCAAATTAAGTAATTATCTACTTAAATTTTGACTAGGCATTATTCATTTGAGAAATTGTTGTTTTATAGTGCAAAGGAAGCATTTTTTCCACCTTTGGCACTTTACAATAAACTCATTCTGATCTAAATTGATTGCTGTGGGATTACCTTGGAGTCATTAAAATATTGCTGTATTGACATTCACTAATGTTTTTAATTAGCAATTTCAAATTCCAGTGTTTGGCATTAAATATGAACAGATATAATTTATTATATGCCTATAGCTGTTTATTCAGTTTTGTTTGTTTATCCATTGAGTATATTAAACACTCATTTGACACGCTTTGTGTTATATTTAAGCAATCAATGTTTATAGTATATTCAGATTAGCCTGTCTGCCTTTATAATGAAGGTAGGGTTGAGGTTCTGAATCTCTCTGAAATTGAATTAAGGTAAAAGATACATCTTTGTTTTATTACTTTCTAATAATTCTACAAAATATTCTTTCGTCAAAAAAACAATTAAATTGTCAATTGTACATGAAGCAAGAATGCCTCATTCTTCAGAAACTGGTATTTTTCAGAAGTCAGCTTGGCAATTTCTCTTTTTTCCAAATTCACCATTTATAGTGTTGCTTCTAAATTCCTGCAAAGGGAAAGTCTGAAAAAGAATGATCTAGTCACAAAAGTATAAAAACAAACAATTCATCATTAGGAACAGACAAAAGAACAGCATTAGTGTAGTGGGCTAAAAGTACCCTTCACCCTCCACAACCTCTTTCTTTGGGGCAATAATGGAAATTAGAGACTGCCACTTTGGATTAGTGTTGAATGTGTATCTCACATGATCGCCCCTCCTTGCTATTAACTTGGTCATATTCCCTCTGTAAACCAGCTCCCTGGATGTAATACAGACAAAATAATATTAATCACATTGTTGTGAGAAAAAGACAAAATAGGACCCATGAGGTGAGATGGATATATGTACAGTTGTGCTCATTACATTCAGCTTCCTTCTTCACATTCAATATATGCTTTCCAGCAAGAATGGCTGAATGTCCTGAATCTTTGTAAAAATATCAGAACTTCATAAAAAACAGGAAAATGTATAACTTCTTTCAAAAATGGGCATTACATAAAGTCCTGAGGATTTTAATACATTATTATAGGGAGCTTTCACAAGTTATCATCTAAATATCATTCAGCTATAAGTAAGTTTAGTTTGAATATTTTTAAATTCACTTCTTAATGAGTGGATATAACCTAGAAATGATTACAAATCTGGAATGAAACTAGGGTGAAAGGCCACACTGGTAATGCTGTGTGTGGTCTTTATAATCCTCCAGGATTTCAGGTCTATTCTAACTTGGGTTCTTTCCTGTGTGTTCCTCTGCTTGGAATGTTCTTCAAGAAGTTTTCACTGCTTTATGGCCTTACTTTCCCGACAACATTGGGTAAAGGATAAACCCTCAGCAGTCACTCCTCATCATATCACCTTATATTCTCATTCTTAGCACTCATAAGAACTAGAAACTATCATGTATGTTTATATAGGGCTGATTAATACCTACTTTTTTAAAAAATATGTAAATTACTTGAGGCCAGAACACTAGTCTTCTTTTTCACCTCTGTATTTCCTGGGTACAGAATAAATTTTGATAAATAATATTCATTTAATATGTATTAATATGTGATAACTAATGAACAGGTGACAGTTTTCTAGTTTTTGATCTTTTACTTCTCTATATTTTCTCAGGGTTTTTACTATCTATGAACTATTGACAACTCTATATGGATCTGTGTGCAATTCATCTTAGAACCTGGTTAGATGATTGACTGTAACTAATCTGTGTGCAACACTAGAAATATTCCTTATCATTCTGGGACTATTGAAGGTAACTAAATGATGTGTATGGAGTCTGGTTCTAAAAGAGAATAGCAGATACCAACAACTTCAACTACTAGAAAGAAAATAATACACGGTATTTTAAGGTAAATGTTAATGTAAAAAATAAGAAGAATATTTGAAAGTTTAAAAATTAAGGATCACACATTACAGAAAGTAACTTAATGTGCATGATAAAGCATCTAGATTCAAACTTCATTTTTATGTCTGTAGCTATGGATATTAAATGGATTCATACTTTTGAAAAGAAACTCCTATAGTTATTTCAGTTCCCTGTCCCATTGTACTTAATCTTCTTACTGCTTAGTTTTTTTTTTGTTTTTTTATTAAGATATTATTGATATACACTCTTCTGAAGGTTTCACATGAAAAACAATGTGGTTACTACATTTACCCATATTATCAAGTCCCCACCCATACCCCAATGCAGTCACTGTCCATCAGTGTAATAAGATACCACAGATTCACTATTAGCCTTCTTTGTGTGACACTGTTTTCCCTTGATCCCCCACACCATGTGTACTAAACATGATACCCCTAAATCCCCTTCTCCTGCCCTCCCTACCCCCCCTCCCAAAGCCCTCCCATTTGGTAACCACTAGTTCCTTCTTGGAGTCTCTGAGTCTGCTGCTATTTTGTTCCTTCAGTTTTGTTTCATAGTTATACTACACAAATGAGGGAAATCATTTGGCACTTGTCTTTCTCTGCCTGACTAATTTCACTGAGCATAATATCCTCCAGCTCCATCCATGTTGTTGCAAATAGTAGGATTTGTTTCTTTCTTATGGCTGAAGAGTATTCCATTGTGTATATGTACCTTCTTCTTCACCTATTCATCTACTGATGGACACGTAGGTTGCTTCCATATCTTGACTATTGTAAAAAGTGCTGCAATAATCATAGGTGTGCATATGTCTTTTTGAATCTGAGAAGTTGTATTCATTGGGTAAATTCCAAGGAGTGGGACTCCCAGGTGAAATGGTATTTCTATTTTTAGTTTTTTGATGAACCTCCATATTGCTTTCCACAATGGTTGAACTAGCTTACATTACCACCAGCAGTGTAGGAGGGTTCCCCTTTCTCTGCACCCTCACCAGCATTTGTTCTTAGTCTTTTGAATGCTGGCTATCCTTACTGGTGTGAGGTGATATCTCATTGTGGTTTTAATTTGCATTTCCCTGATGATTAGTGATGTGGAGCATCTATTCATGTGTCTGTTTGCCAATTGAATTTCTTCTTTGGAGAATTGTTTCTTTATATGCTCTGTCCATTTTTTAATCAGGTAATTTTCCTTTTGGTTGTTGAGGTGTGTAAGTTCTTTACATATTTTGGATGTTAACCCCTTGTTGGATATGTCATTAACAAATATATTCTCCCATTACTGTAGGATGCCTTTTTGTTCTGTTGATGGTGTCCTTTGCTGTACAGAAACTTTTTAGTTTTATGTAGTCCCAAGAGTTCATTTTTGCTTTTGTTTCCCTTGCTCGAGGAGATGCATTCAGGAAGAAGTTGCTCATGCTTATATTCAGGAGATTTTTGCCTATGTTGTCTTCTAATAGTTTTATGGTTTCATGACTTCAGGTTCTTGATCCATTTTGAGTTTACTTTTGTGTATGGGGTTAAATAATAATCCAGTTTCATTCTCTTGCATGTATCTGTCCAGTTTTTCCAACACCAGCTGTTGAAGAGGCTGTCATTTCCCCAGTGAATGTCCATGGCTCCTTTATCATATATTAATTGATCATATACGGTTGGGTTTATATCAGGGCTCTCTAGTCTGTTCCATTGGTCTATGGGTCTGCTCTTGTGCCAGTACCCAATTGTCTTGATTACTGTGGCTTTGTAGTAGAGCTTGAAGTTGGGGAGCATAATCCCCCCAGCTTTATTCTTCCTTCTCAGGATTGCTTTGGCTATTCGGGTCTTTGGTGGTTACATATGAATTTTAGAATGATTTTCTCTAGTTCGTTGAAGAATGCTGTTGGTATTTTGATAGAAAATTCATTGAATCTGTAGATTGCTTTACGCAGGATAGCCATTTTAACAATATTAATTCTTCCTATCCATGAGCATGGGACGTGTTTCCATTTATTGGTATCTTCTTTAATTTCTCTCATGAGTGTCTTGTAGTTTTCAGAGTATAGGTCTTTCACTTCCTCGGTTCAGTTTATTCCTAGGTATTTTATTCTTTTTGACGCAATTCTGAATGGAATTGTTTTTGTGATTTCTTTTTCTGCTATTCCATTGTTAGTGTATAGGAATGCCACAGATTTCTGCATATTAATTTTTTATCCCACAGCTTTGCTGAATTCAGATATTAGTTCTAGTAGTTTTGGAGTGGATTCTTTAGGGTTTTTTATGTACAATATCATGCCATATAAACAGGGACGGTTTAACTTCTTCCCTGCCAATCTGGATGCCTTTTATTTCTTTGTGTTGTCTGATTGCCATGGCTAGGATCTCCAGTACTATGTTGAACAGAAGTGGGGAGAGTGGGCATCTTTGTCTTGTTCCTGATCATAAAGGAAAAACTCTCAGCTTCTTGCTGTTAAGTATACAGTTGGCTGTGGGTTTGTCATATATGGCCTTTATTATGTTGAGGTACTTGCACTCTATACCCATTTTGTTGGGAGTTTTTATCATGAATGGATATTGAATTTTGTCAAATGCTTTTTCAGCATCTATGGAGATAATCATGTGGTTTTTGTCGTTCTTTTTGTTGTTGTGGTGGATGATGTTGATGGATTTTCGAATGTTGAACCATCCTTGCATCCCTGGAATAAATCCTACTTGATCATGATGGATGATCTTTTTGATGTATTTTTGAATTTGGTTGGCTAATATTTTGTTGAGTTTTTTTGCATATATGTTCATCAGGGATATTGGTGTGTAATTTTCTTTTTTTGTGGTGTCTTTGCCTGGTTTTGGTATTAGAGTGATGCTGGCTTCATAGAATGAGTTTGGAAGAATTCCTTCTTCTTCCACTCTTTGGAAAACTTTAAGGAGGCTGGGTATTAGGTCTTCACAAAATGCTTGGTAAAATTCAGCAGTGAAAGCATCTGGAACAGGAGTTTTGTTCTTAGGTAGATTTTTGATTACCAGTTCAGTTTCGTTGCTGGTTATTGGTCCTTTCAGATTTTCTATTTTGCTCTGGGTCAGCCTTAGAAGGTTGTATTTTTCTAGAAAGTTGTCCATTTCTCCTAGGTTATCCAGTTTGTTAGCATATAATTTTTCATAGTATTCTCTCATAATTCTTTGTATTTCTGTGGTATCTGTAGTGATTTTTTCTTTCTCCTTTCTCATTCTGTTTATGTGAGTGGACTTTCATTTTCTCTTGATAAGTCTGGCTAGGGGTTTATGTACTTTGTTTATTTTCTCAAAGAACCAGCTCCTGCTTTCATTGATTCTTCCTATTGTTTTATTCTTCTTGATTTTATTTATTTATGCTCTAATCTTTATTATGTCCCTCCTTCTACTGAGTTTAGGCCTCATTTTTCCTTCTTTTTCTAGTTTCATTAGTTGTGTGTTTAGACAGCTCATATGGGATTGTTCTTCTTTCCCGAGATAGGCCTGTATTGCAATATACTTTCCTCTTAGCACGGCCTCCTCTGTGTCCCACAGATTTTGCAGTACTGAATTATTGTTGTTATTTGTCCCCATATATTGCTTGATGTCTTTTTTATTTGGTCATTGATCCATTGGATATTTTGGAGCATACTGTAAAACCTCCATGTTTTTGTGGGATTTTTCATTTTCTTTGCATAATTTATTTCTAGTTTCAAACCTTTGTAGTCTGAGAAACTGGTTGGTACAATTTCAATCATTTCGAATTTACTGAGGTTCTTCTTGTGGCCTAGTATATGATCTATTCTTGAAAATGTTCCATGTGCAGTTGAGAAGAATGTGTATTCTGCTGCTCCTGGGTGTAGAGTTCTGTAGATGTCTGTTAGGTCCATCTGTTGTATTGTGTTGTTCAGTGCCTCTGCCTCCTTACTTATTTTTGTCTGGTTGATCTGTCCTTCACAGTGAGTGGAGTGTTGAAGTCTCCCTGAATGAATGCATTGCATTCTATTTCTCCTTTTAATTCTGTTAGTATTTGTTTCACATATGTAGGTGATCCTGTGTTGGGTGAATAGATATTTATAATAGTTATATCCTCTTGTTGGACTGACCCTTTTATCATTATGTAATGTCCTTCTTTGTCTCTTGTGACTTTCTTTGTTTCGAAGTCTATTTTGTCTGATACAAGTTCTGCAACTCCTGCTTTTCTCTCCCTATTAGTTGCATGAAATATCTTTTTCTGTCCCCTCAGTTTTAGTCTGTGTATGTCTTTGGGTTTAAAGTCAGTCTCTTCTAGGCAGCATATAGATGTATCTTGTTTTTTATCCATTCAGTGACTCTATGTCTTTTGATTGGTGCCTCCAGACCATTTACATTTAGGATGATTATCGATAGGTATGTACTTAATGGCATTGCAGACTTTAGATTTGTGGTTACTGGAGGTTCAAGGTTAACTTCCTTACTGTGTAAGAGTCTAACTTAACTCACTTTGTATGCTATTACAAACACAACCTAAAGCTTCTTTTTTTTTCTTCCTCATTTTCCTTCGTCCTCCATTCTTTATATATTAGGTATCATATTCTGTGATCTTTGTCTATCCCTTGATTGACTTTGGGGATAGTTCATTTAATTTTGCATTTGCTTAGTAATTAGCTGTTCTACTTTCTTTACTGTGGTTTTATTCCCTCTGTTGGCAGCTATTAAACCTTAGGAACACTTCCATCTATAGAAGTACCTCCAAAATACACTGTAGAGATGGTTTGTGGAAGGTAAATTCTCTCAGATTTTGCTTCTCTGGGAATTGTTTAATCCCTCCTTCAAATTTAAATGATAATCTTGCCTGATAAAGTATTCTTGGTTCAAGGCCCTTCTGCTTTATTGCATTAAATACATCATGCCACTCCCTTCTGGCCTGTTAAGTTTCTGTGGAGAAGTCTGATGATAGCTGGATGGCTTTCCTTGGTGTGGGATCTTATTTCTCTCTCTGGCTGCTTTCAATAATCTGTCCTTATCCTTGATATTTGCCATTTTAATTACTATATGTCTTGGTTTTGTCTTCCTTGGGTCCCTTGTGTTGGGAGATCTGTGCCTCTCCATGGCCTGAGAGACTATCTACTTCCCCAGATTGAGGAAGTTTTCAGCAATTACCTCCTCAAAGACACTTTCTATCCCTTTTTCTCTCTCTTCTTCTTCTGTTACCCTTATAATGTGAATATTGTTCTGTTTGGATTGGTCACACAGTTCTCTCAATATTCTTTCATTCTTAGAGATCCTTTTTTCTCTCTGTGCCTCGGCTTCTTTGTATTCCTTTTCTCTACTTTCTACTTCATTTATCGTCTCCTCCACTGTATCTAATCTGCTTTTAATACCCTCTATGGGGCTCTTAACGATTGGATCTCTGGCCAGAATTCATTCCTGAGTTCTTGAATATCTTTTCGTACCTCGTGAGCATGTTAATGATTTTTATTTTTAACTCTCTTTCAGGAAGAATCATGAGGTCAATATCATTTAATTCTTTCTCAGGAGTTTTATTAATAATTTTACTCTGGACCATGTTCCTTTGGTATTTCATATTTGTGTATGGTGCCCAGAAGCTCTACTCCCTGGAGCTGGTCAGCCCCTGAAGCAATGTTGGTGGTCCCAGGGGAGTGGTATTGGTGCCTGAGGGGACGAAATAGCTGTTTCCTGCTTCCCATCTGCTATGCCTGCCTCCACTGCCTGAACCAGTGGGCCAAGCACACAGGTATATGCCTGTATGCTTTGTGTTTGTAGTTGCTGTAGACAGATCTTCCCTCTCACTGACCTAATGCTAGGCTAGGGTTTGCTGCTTTGCGAGCCAGGTGGGGCTGGCAGGGAGAGAGGTGCAGTAGGCTGCGTATCACGGAGGGTGTCCTTGGAGCTGTGTGGCCAGCCAGGGAGCTGGAGCACCTGAAGATCATCTAAGGAGGAAGATTTCTTTTTTCTCCTTAAGTATGAGAGTCTATATGGCAAAGCTCCCAACCTGCTGGGCAGAGTGCACCCAGACAATTTTGTCTACCTGTCCTCTCTCCTGAGTAGTAAGCTCTGTGCCATCTTTGCCCGTTTAGCGGCCTTTTTGCTAAGGGTTCCTTGCTAGGAAGTCTCTCGACTGCCTACCTTTCTTTTGTCCCAGAGCAGCTGGATATGGATCCTTGCTTTCCACAGCAGCTGGAATCTCAGTCTCTCCAGGAATTCTGCCTGTTGTAGCTTTCCAAACCCATAATCACAACAGTATCATGCAAGAGCCATGAAATGTTGGTTTGTGCTCCCAGAGCAGATGTCTGGAGTTAGTTATTCAGCAGTCCCTGGCTACTACTCCCTCCCTGCTCCATTTCTCTTCCTCTTGCTGGTGTGCTGGGGTGGGGGAAGGGCTTGGGTCCTGCTGGGCCACAGCTTTGGTATGTTACCCTGTTCTGTGAGGTCTGCTCTTTTCTCCAGGTGTATGCAGTCTGGCGCAGTCCTCTTTCCTGTTGCTCTTTCAGGATTAGTTGTATTAATTATATTTTCATATTTTATGCGGTTTTAGGAGGAAGCCTGTGTCTCACCTCTCACATTGCCGTTTTTCTGAGCTCACAATTTGATGCAGGCTATTCCTGTATGAATCTTAGAGTATCTAAAAATTATAGTTTAATAAAATGAAACTCAAGACTGAGATTCATCAACCAGAGAAATGTAGGGTTTTTTCATGCAATTTAATAACAGAAAATGGCCTCTATAATTATTTCCATATAATGTATCAAAAATGGCTTAACTGGGTTCATGGAGGGAGTTAAAAATATGCTCTGACAGATCATATAGAAGTATGGTAATTTTATTTAAATTGCATTTTATTACTCTTTTTATAATTATTTATAAATTTTGTAATTATTTATAAATTATTTTATTCATAGCTAATTTATATATAGTAAAAATGGATGGAATATTTGACAATTAGTATTTAACTTTTCTAGGGTTAGAAGCAGTAAACACAGAAACATTAAAATAAAGGACTGAAATGTGTAGGTATGCAACTTATATGTACTAGATTTAAGAGTGGCCACTTTGTGAAGAATAATTGTTAGTATAACAGTTATGGGCATTGCATATTTAAATGTTAATAATATTCCATAAAATTCTGTTAAGATAACCATTATACAAACAGATATGAAGTATTGAGGGAAGTTCTAAAGTACAGAAACATTTTGAGATGTGAAAATTCAAATGTGGCTACTGTAGCTGTAGCCTTTACTGGTTGAAAGAAATTGATTTTCTGTTAACCTAATTTGGACAGAGGATTCTCTATCAGAATGTGAAAAGCAAACATATACTATGAACATTAGAAGAAAAGGTATTTTCAATTGAATTTGAAATTTGGTGGTTTGATATAAGTGGAAAAAGGAAAAAAAGCCCAAGAATTACAATGAGTTAACTGAGTCTCTAGTGGTAGTTTTCCCACAAACAGTTTAACTTTGAGAAACTGAAAGTAATTCACTGAACCTCACTTTCTGTACCTTAAAATGGCAAGAGCACTGCTTTCACCTAAACAGTAGGATAAGAATTAATATACATAAGATTGCAGAGAAATGTTCTAAGTGTAATTCAGTATTTAGTTTTCAACAGTACACTGGACGTCTAATGTAGTGAAATCAGCATCACAGATAAATAAAAGATATAGAGATTATAGGGAAAATTAAAACTCATTGTTTGCAGGTAACACAGTTGGTAAATATAAAATTCATCAAACTATTAGAAATAGTTGAATAAATAAGTGAGTTAATCAAGGCTGATAGATACAAATTTATTATATAAAAAATCCCTTTTCTTTCTAAACACTAACAATGATGTGGGACTGAATTTATATGTACTATGAAGGAAAGGAAAACAATATACCAACAATGTATTTAATGAAGGATGTATGAAACTTCTCCAGTAAAATATAAAAAAGCATTCTTGAAAAAAATTCAGTGGTTATAGTACTCAGTATTACAAAGTTGTCAATTCACTCCAAATTTCGTTTTAGAGTCAATGGAATATCTCTCAAAATACCAGCAGTCAATGACGTTTCTTAACAATTAACTGATCCCATGTTCTTCTATATTTTATTGTCTTTTATTTTTCAAATGACTAAATCATTTTAATAATCTGGGTTGGTTTTTTTTTATGGAAAATGACAAGCTTATCCTAACATTTATATTGAAATACAAAATATTGAGAATAGCCATGACAATTTTGAATAACAAAGTTTGGGTACTTATAGATATTAAGACATTGTAATTTATAACTAGTATGACAGAGTGATCTTTGATGAATGGTATATCCGGTACTTTAATGTAAGAGATTAAAGACTCCAAAATCTTCCAATCCTATAAAGTCTCCTGCAATCATAATATCAAATACTGTAGAATAATAAGAACAAACTATATATATTATGGAACATATTTGGAAGTTTCTCCAAAAGATCTTATTAAAAATCTGAACAATATGAAAATTCATGAATTCATATTGACCTAATATAAAGAATTAGATCATCAGATGAAACTCTTGTGAATTAAAGATCCTACCCATATTACTAATAATTTTAAGACTACAATATATCAAGAGATCATTATAAATTGGGCTTAGGTGTACCCAGGTAATTCCTTTCATCACTGGACATGGACTCTCATGCCGAGAGTAGATGAGATCTCTTATGATGTATATGAGTTACCTCATACATCAAGAAACATCTAAGTTATAAGATATCTCTATTTAGTAACCTCAAAAAGTTAGGTTTACTTCATATTCAATGAGAATATATTCCTCATAAATCCATAGATTGAAGGTTTACTTACCATCAGCAATCACAAGGTAAGGTGTGATGCTGCAAGAATTTATTAGATATAGACTGTCCTCCTAGCAATTACCATTATCCCCTTAAATGATAGAACAATGGTCAATGTGTTTTTACATGGGTATTAATCAGGCTTCCTTCCTTTTTTTTCCCAGGAGCAAACTAGAGTAATTGAATGACAAATGGATCAAAAATCAATTGCTTTGGTTTCTTCATACACACATATATCCATATATATGATAATTTTATGTGGAAAGAATTTCTCTGGAAGGGCCCATGAAAAATAATTATTATGACTGCTTATGCAGAAAGAAATTTGTGAGCTCGCTGTTGACATTCTAAGTAGAAATTCTTTTATAGTATATCTTTTCTTACCTTGTAGCTTTTGTACCATACATATTCATTAATATGTAGAAAATTTGAATTTTGGAAAGTATACTTAAAAAAAAGGGACTGATACTCAGAGGGATTCAAGATGGCATCATGAGACATGAGACAGAGAACTCCTCCCAAAACCACAAATAGTATGGAAATATAATTAATTAATACAACTAACCCTAAAACAGCAATAGGAAAGAAGGCTGAACCAGACAGCATATAGACATCACAAACAGAGCAGACCTGACTAAACAGGGAAACATACAAAAGCCTTGATCCAGCAGGACCCAAGCCCTCCCTCCACCCCAGCTTGCTGGCGGGAGGAAGAGAAATGGAGCAGGGAGGGGATGGAAGCCTGGGACTACTGAACACCTAGCCCTGGAGATCTGCTTTGAGAGTAGAATCCTACTCTGTGTGGTGCTCTGGTGGTTGGAGAGCTGGGATAGGCAAAGTGCCTGAGAGACTGACGTTCTGGCCCTTTGTGGAAGACAGGATCCACATCTGGCCGCTCTGAGACAGAGGAAAGGCAGGTGGTCTGAGAGGCTTCCTAGCAGCAAAAGGATTGCTGAGGGTGTGCTGGTTGCACGGACCTTGCTGCACGGTAGAAGGGAGAGCTGGACAAGGTTGTCGGAGAGCACTCTGCCCAGCAGGTTGGCAACTTTGAGGAGCTTAAGGCACTCAATTCCCCTGGCTGGCTGCTCAGCCCCGAGGCCCCCCACTGTGACACACAGCCAGTTGAGCCTTCATCCTGCCCTGACAGCACCAACTCACAAACAGGCAGTCACTGCACTGGTGTCAGGCCAGCCAGAGGGAGGCCCTGCTTACATCAGCTAGAGATGCTGAGCACATAGGCTTACACCTGTGTGCTTGGCCCACTGGCTGTGATACTGGAGACAGGCACTGCAGACGGGAATCAGGAAAAAGATTTTTCCTCCCCCCGGCATAAGCTCTGCTCCCCAACGACCCCAAACCTCATCCTAGGGGCAGAGTAGCCCTAGAGAATGGAGATTCTGGGAACTAGAGGGCACCACATAGAATTATGAAACGTCAAAGGAACCTTGTTCAGACCCAAATCTCACAAACCCCAGAAAAGGGGCCAAATGAAAATGAACTTACCAATCCTCCTGAAATAGAGTTCAAAATAAAAATCATAAACATGCTTATGGAGGTATAGAAAAATGTTCAGGAGCTCAGGAAGGAATTTAAGATGGAGATTCAATCACTAAGAAATTCCACATATGAAATGAAATATACAATGGAGTGATTTAAAAGCAGATTAGATGTAGTAGAAGAGACAGAAAATGGAATAGAAATTAAAGAAAGGAACACAAAGAAGCTGAGTAACAGAGAAAAAAAAGGATCTCTAAGAATAAAAGAATATTGAGAGAACTGTGTGACCAATCCAAATGGAGCAATTCATATTATAGGGGTACCAGAAGAAGAAGAGAGAGAAAATGGGATAGAAAGTGTCATTGAGGAGGTAATTGCTGAAAATTTCCTCAGTCTGGGGAAGGAGATAGTCCCTCAGGCCATGAAGGTGCACAGATCTCCCAACACATAGGACACAAGAAAGACAACATCAAGACATATAATAATTAAAATGGCAAAGAACAAGGATAAGACAGACTTTTAAAAGCAGCTAGAGAGAAAAAAAAGATCACATACAAAGGAAAACCCATCAGCCTATCATCAGATTTCTCAACAAACACCTTACAGGCCAGAAGGGAGTGGCATGATGTATTTAATGTAATGAAGCAGAAAGGCCCTGAACCAAGAATACTCTACACGGCAAGGTTATCATTTAAATTTGAGGAGAGATTAAACATTTTTCACATAGCAAACCTGAGAGAATTTACCTCCCACAAAACACCTCTACAGTTCATTGTGGAGGGATTCCTATAGGTAGAGGTATTTCTAAGGCTAAATAGATGTTACCCAAGGGATAAAGAGTACAGAATATGATTCATAACATACAAAGAATGGAGGAGGAAGAAAAACAAAAAGGAGGAAAAAAAAAGAACTTTTAAGTTGTGTTTGTAATAGCATAGGAAGTGAGTTAAATTTGACTTTTAAATAGTAAGGGAATTACCCTTGAACCTTTTGTAACCACAAATCTAAAGCCTGCAATGCCAATAAGTACATACCTATCAATAATCACCCTAAATGTAACTGGTCTGAATGCACCAATCAAAAGACTTAGAGTCACTGAATGGATAAAAAAACAAGACCCATCTATATGCTTCCTACAAGAGATTCACTTTAATCCCAAAGACGTACACAGACTAAAAGTGTAGGAATGGAAAAAGATATTTCATGCAACTAAAAGGGAGAAAAAAGCAGGAGTTGCAGAACTTGTATCAGACAAAATAGACTTCAAAACAAAAAAGTCACAAGAGACAAAGAAGGACATTACATAATGATAAAAGGGTCAGTCCAACAAGGTGATATAACTGTTATCAATATCTATGTACCCAATACAGGATCGCCTACATATGTGAAACAAATACTAACAGAATTAAACGGGGAAATAGAATGCAGTGCATTAATTTTACGAGACTCCAACACACCACTCACTCCAAAGGACAGATCAACCAGACAGAAAATAAGTAGAGACAGAGGCACTCAACAATGTATTAGAACAGATGGACCTTACAGACATCTACAGAACACTCCATCCAAAACCAACAGGATACACATTCTTCTCAAGTGCACATGGAACATTTTCAAGAATAGATCATATACTAGGCCACAAAGAGAGCCTCAGTAAATTCAAAAAGGTTGAAATTGTACAAACCAGCTTGTCAGAGCACAAAGGTATGAAACTAGAAAAAAATTACCCAAGGAAAACAAAAAAGTACACAAACATGTGGAGACTTAATCACATGCTCCTAAATAATCAATGGATCAATGGCCGAATAAAAACAGAGATCAAGAAATATATGGAGACAAATGACAACAATAATTCAATACCACAAAATCTGTGGGACACAGCGAAGGCCATGCTAAGAGGGAAATATATTGCAATACAGGCCTACCTCAGGAAAGAAGAACAATCCCAAATAAACAGTCTAAACTCACTATTAATGAAACTGGAAAAGGAGGAACAAATGAGGCCCAAAGTTAGAACAAGGAGGGACATAATAAAGATTAAAGTAGAAATAAATAAAATTGAGAAGAATAAAACAATAGAAAGAATCAATGAAAGTAGTAGCTGGTTTGTCAAGAAAATAAACAAAATAGATAAACCCGTAGCCAGACTTATCAAGAAAAAAAGAGATTCTACAAACATAAACAAAATCAGAAATGAGAAAGGAAAAATCACTATGGACACCACAGAAATACAAAGAATTATGAGGGAATTCTATGAAAAATTATATGGTAACAAACTGTGTAACCTAGAGGAAAGGGACAAATTTCTAGAAAAACACAACCTTCCAAGGCTATCCCAGGAAGAAACAAAAAATCTGTATAGACCAATTACCAGAAAAGAAATTGAATTTGTAATGAAAAAAATACCTAAAAACAAATTCCTGGACCTGATGGTTTCACTGCTGAATTTTATCAAACCTTTAGTGAAGACGTAATATCCATCCTCCATAAAGTTTTCCAAAAAGTAGAAGAGGAGAAATACTCCCAAACTCATTCTATGAGCCAACATCACTCTAATACCAAAAACAGGCAAAGACCCAACAAAAAAGAAAATTACAGACCAATATCCCTGATGAACATAGATACAAAAATACTCAACAAAATATTAGCAAGCCGAATTCAAAAATACATCAAAAAGATCATCCATTGTGATCAAGTGGTATTCATCCCAGGGATGCAAGGATGGTACAACATTTGAAAAACCGTCAACAACATCCCCCACATCAACAAAAGGAAGGACAAAAACCACATGATCATCTCCACAGATGCTGAAAAAGCATTTGACAAAATTCAACATCCATTCATGATAAAAACTCTCAACAAAATGCTTATAGAGGGCAAGTACCTCAACATAATAAAGGCCATATATGACAAACCCACAGCCAACATTATACTTACCAGTGAGAAGCTGAAAGTTTCTCTTTTAAGATCAGGGACAAGACAAGGATGCCCACTCTCCCCACTTTTATTCAACATAGTTCTTGAGGTCCTAGCCATGGCTGTCAGACAATACAAAGAAATTAAAGGCATCCAGATAGGCAAGGCAGAAGTCAAACTGTCCCTGTTTGCAGATGACATGATATTGTACATAAAAAACCCTAAAGAATTCACTCCAAAAATACTAGATATAATATATGAATTCATCAAAATTGCGGGATACAAAATTAATACACAGAAATCAATGGCATTCCTATACACTAACGATGAACTAGCAGAAAGAGAAATCAGGAAAACAATTCTATTCACAATTGCACCAAAAAGAATGAAATACCTAGGAATGAACCTAACCAAGGAAGTGAAAGGCTTATACTCTGAAAACTACAAGACAGTCATGAGAGAAATTAAAAAAGAAACCAATAAATGGAAGCACATCCCATGCTCATGGATAGGAAGAATTAATATTGTCAAAATGTCAAAACTGGCCATCCTGCCTAAAGCAATCTACAGATTCAATGCAATCCCTATCAAAATACCAGTAGCATTCTTCAAGGAACTTGAGCAAATAGTTCTAAAATTCATATGGAACCACAAAAGACCCAGAATAGCCAGAACAATCCTTAGAAGGAGGAATAAAGCAGGGGGACTTAACACTCCCTGACTTCAAGCTCTTCTAAAAAGCCACATTAATCAAGACAATTTGGTACTGGCACAAGAAGAGACCCATAGACAAATGGAACAGACTAGAGGGCCCAGATATAAACCCAAGCATATATGGTCAATTAATATACAAAAAAGGGGCCATGGATATACAATGGGGAAATGACAGCCTCTTCAACAGCTGCTGTTGGCAAAACTGGAGAGCTACATGTAAGAGAATGAAACTGGATTATTGTCTAACACCCTATATAGAAGTAAACTCAAAATGGATCAAAGACCTGAATGTAAGTCATGAAACCATAAAACTCTTAGAAAAAACAGGCAAAAATCTCTTGGACATAAACATGAGCAACTTCTTCATGAACATATCTCCCTAGGCAAGAGAATCAAAAGCAAAAATGAGTAATTGGGACTATATGAAACAAAAAAGCTTCTGTACAGCAAAGGACACCGTCAGTAGAACAAAAAGACATCCTACAGTATGGGAGAATATATTCATAAATGAGATATCTGATAAGGGGTTGACATTCAAATTATATAAAGAGCTCATGCACCTCAACAAACATAAAGGAAATAATCCAATTAAAAATGGGCAAAGGAGCTGAAGAGACACTTCTCCAAAGGAGAAATTCAGATGGTCAACAGTCACATGAAAAGATGCTCCACATCACTAATCATCAGAGAAATGAAAATTAAAACCACAATGAGATATCACCTCACACCAGTAAGGTTGGCTAACATCCAAAAACCAAACAACAACAAATGTTGGCGAGGATGTGGAGAGAGGGGAACCCTCCTACACTGCTGGTGGGAATGTAAACTAGTTCAATCATTGTGGAAAGCAATATGGAGGTTCCTAAGAAGCTAAAAATAGAAATACCATTTGATCCAGGAATTCCACTCCTAGGAATTTACCCTAAGAATGCAGCAGCCCAGTTTGAAAAAGACTTATGCATGCCTATGTTTATGGCAGCACTATTTACAATAGTCAAGAAATGGAAACAACCTAAGTGTCCATCAGTACATGAATGGATAAAGAAGATGTGGTACACATACACAATGGAATATTATTCAGCCATAAGAAGAAAACAAATCCTACCATTCGCAACAATGTGGATGACACTAGAAGGTATTATGCTCAGTGAAATAAGCCAGGCAGACAATGACAAGTATCAAATGATTTCACTCATCTGGGGAGTATAAGAACAAAAGAAAAAACTGAAGGAACAAAACAGCAGCAGACTCACAGAACCCAAGAATGGACTAGCAGTTATCAAAGGGAAAGTGATTGGGGAAAGTGTGTGGGAAGAGAGGAGTAAGGGGCATTACGATTAGTACATATAATGTAGCAGGAGGAAACACGGGGAAGGCAGTATAGCACAGAAAAGACAAGTAGTGACTCTATATCATCTTACTACACTGATGGACAGTGACTGTAATGGGGTATGTGGTGGGGACTTGATAATGGGGGGAATCTAGTAACCATAATGTTGTTCATGTAATTGTACATTAATGATAAAAAAATAAAAATAATAAAAAAGACTATTTGAATAGCAAAGTTTGTAATAACCACATGTGGATTATGGATTGTGATAACTGTAAAAGTGTGCTGCTCACATTTCCCTTTGAGAAATAGTTTTATAAGCCACAAGTAATGAAAATTGTGGATTATCTCCAGGTGCAGTATTTTCAGGATCTACCTCTACTTTCCAAGACAGCCCCTAGCTGCGATTGACTAGTGCAAGTATTTTAGTGCCTGGCTATTTCTGTTGAGTGTGGGACACCTCAAAAGAGCCATATATACTTCAGAATTTCCCAGTGGTTTCATGAAGACTTTGTCAAATCTTTGTCACAGTTGGTGGGTGTTCTTGACTACTCCCACTTTCTGTCTACTTCACTTTAAGGTTTCAGATTTGTAGTCTGAAAGCCTTTTCTTCATAATTGTTCCTCTTCTCCTTTTTATCTTTCATAATAAAATGCTGATATTCTTAACTCTCTCTCATTCTCTGTTTTCCATAGAGCCATATTAATACAGCTGCGATGAGGAATGGTGCAAGGATGCAGCTGGTGAGATCAGGATATAGGACTGGGTCTCTCACCTCCTGGCTGGTAATGAAGACCTGACCCTGTAAAGTATATGGACATAGAGAGTCTCTGGTACAAGACTGTGGTCCAATTTTTGGAACTTTCACCTGCATTGATTTGATTATGTTTCAGTGGAGAGGAATACCTAGGTTGTTACAGTGATTCATTTGAAAATTAAAGAGTAGAGAATAAAGTATAAAGAACAATGGGATCAGTTAATTATTAAGAAATGCCATTGATTTGCTATAGAGAGATTATGAAAGAATGGTGCAATTAACCAACAACTGGCTAAGATTCTCAGTGGTAGCTTGCAAAGTACCCTTACCTTCTTAAATGGGATTAACAAATAAAACTATAAAGACCAAACCCAAGATTCATTAGTTGGAATCCCTGAGCTTTAAAGCGTACTGAAATCTCCAACTCATGCTGGTCTGCGGTGCCAAGCTCCTTGCCCTTGTTGGGAGACCCGAAACATACATGCAAGGGACAGGGACATATAAGTGGATATTCCTGGAGACCAAACGTACCATTATCTACCCCTAGTTCCCATCCCTTGTTAGAAAGAGGTCATTCAGAGACCAGGTAAGGAACAGAGTCAGCTAACTTCATCTTTAGAGTGGATCTTCTGAGCTTCCAAATCTATAATTCAGAGTGACACTTGGCAACTGTAGGGATATTCACATATGCCCCAGATCATGGGGTAAAAGCTATTGTAATGGGAAAGAGTAAGTGGAAATCTCTGTAACTGACCTCCACATCTCATTCAACAACCAATAGAGAAAATCACAAATAATATTACAATCTGGGTTGAGTGGTAAAGAAATGCCAATCTTAGGGGTCTTAAGAATACAGGAAAAGTGATGCCTAGTATGTATCCATTTTATTCACCATTCTGGCCACTGAAGAAAAATATTCTGAAAAATGACTCAAAGACTACCACAAGATTAGCTAAGTAGTATTTTGAATAGCAGCTGCTGTACAGGAGATGATACCTTTTCTGGAGCTGATTACTATGGTCTCAGGGTTTACAGACATTAACTATATGCCCAGTTTGCTTCTCTCCACCCCTATGTTTCAGAGGCTTTACCTTCTGATATATATATAGATACTGCTAATATTCCCTCTCGTATACCAATATACTTCATTTCACCACCTCTTTGCTGAAGGACTCAACCAGCACAATCACCAAACGTGACTGTCAAATGACAAATACACATCTTGAAGAGAATTTGATCTGTGTGACCCTGTTATAGCTCAAAATGGTGGAAATAGGAGCAGAATTCTCATCAGTATAATAGAACATCTCCAGCTGAAAAGGTTGGCTAAACTAAATATTTGAGGTGAGTTTTTCAGGGCATGTGTATTCAAGAATGTGCTTCTCCTGAGGTTGTATGTGAGCATCTTTGTTCCTTGTATTTGCTAGCAATGTATCTTTGCATATTGTGTTGATGATTCCTGGGAGAAGACTATGAGACTCATGGGTAAAAATGCTGTGAATCACTGTGATATGAGGTTGTTTTAAGCAGCTGTATTTGTGTTGATTTGTTATGAAGCAATAGAAAACTAAATGCACTCTTGGGAAACTATGCAATTAATAATATCTCATAAATGCTTATATTAATGATCATCCTTCTACCTTTGTGGATGTGAGAACTAGGATGGTTTGCAGTTTAACTGTGAGTATTTATCCATGTCTAGTGAAATAAAGTTTTGTACATCGGTAAATATTTAACATTTTATTACCTTATTTTCTCTTCACTGGTCCAGTTCTTCTTTATTGCAAATATAATTATACAAGAACCATTTTAATGTGTTTTTTGCTTATTGGCATCCTCTAGGATAGATTACATTTTAGGTCACAAAGTAAGAGTTATCAAAAATTTTCATTTGATCATGGAATGGATGATTTTTTACTTGCTTCAATCTTTTTATTTATACATGGGAGGTAAATAGACATTCCAAGCATAGTAACATTATTCCTTATTTAATTAGTGATTTTATATGAACTATTTTGTTCTTACTGGACCATACTCAGAAAATAACTAACATGGCATTTTCCAGACATGATTTTTCTCCCTTTAAGTTTATTTTGTAATCTTCTTTGATGTAAGGAAAGTCTAATGCCCACTTACATTGAAAGTAAAAAAATGCCACCTTTCAAATATAGTATAAATAACTCTGAATACCTTTCCTACATCTATCCAATAGTCAATAGTACTTTTCTTTAATAAAATGTTTACTAATAATTTATTTTATACTAAATCCAGTTTCTTCTGCTAAAGATGAGTTTGACTTTATATTTCTGATAAACTTTAATTTTTCTCATTTTTGAATAAGAGTAAGCATTCATATACTTATGCTAATATATACTATATATATTAACACTGATGTATATTAAATGCACATTTATTATATATATATTAGTATTAGTATGTCTATATTTTTATGTATTATGTATTAAATTATTATAAAGCCACTCTGTATAACCATTTTTATTGTTACTTTTACTCACCATGTTTTGTTTTGGCAGAATGATCACTACTTAGTCAAATAAAGGAGCTATATTATCACATATTTATGTATTTAATGTTTCAGGAAGAATGAATAAATTAAAAGGGAAGTGTGTGCTACTTTTGATTGCTAAGACTTTTGTTTTCAATGATGATTAGATTTGCCTGTGAATATTTACTCCCTTGTACTCTTGTTTAGAAGGAATGCCATTTTCAGTTTCTAATTATCATGTGCACGCACAGATTTCTCTGTGTACTTCTGCACTTCTGCTGCAACTCCTCTTCCTCTCCACTATACTTCAGTGAGGTTACTGCTCAGGGAGTAACTGACAATGGTATCAGTTCTAAACTGGGAACAGCTAATGTCTTGAGACAGGGCATTTGGTACATCTCCTCCTTCTCACCTTCCTTCTGCACTGATCCAGCCAGGAGGGAATGGCCTGGGCAAGTGTATTCTTCACTTTAACGTCTATATTTTCCACAGGTGTGCTGCCATGAGAACAGACTTCAGGGAAGTTAGTCAGAGAGGAAGCTGGCTCAGACAGCTCTAAGAGCAGCTGAGGTGTCCTACGTGGTCTTATGAGTAATCGTGTTTATATGTTTTGCACTTCATCTTTTGACTCTGATGTTGATTCTCAATTTGATCAGAAACTTTGTAGAGAAAAAATTTTCTTTATTCAACTCTTTAAAAATGCTCCAAGTTCCCTTGGTTATTTCCGTTGCATTTACAATAACACACAAAACTGATAACATTTATATACAACTATATTTTAGCCAGTAGTTCAACTCAGTTATAATATCACATGGACTTCTGAGTTACTAACACCATTATATTTTATTTTGCTAATTTCTATTTATGAGCTCAACCGACACTAATTGAACATTGCTTCTCTTTCTGTTCCTCAATTCAACTTATATACCATATAGCTGATCATTCAATGTATGCATTTCAAAAACTGTGGCAGATGTAAGACTTCATAAGTAGTTTTAAATGGTTGGATAAATAGATGGATGCTCTAGTATTGTGTTAGGAAACCTACAGTTATCAACTTCCAAGAAGTACATAGGTTTAGAATACTAGGTTCAAGCTTCTCCTCTTTCTTTTCTACCTGAAACACATAAAAATAGAATTAGGGCTGTAATAAAAAACAACCTCTTCTATTGCAAATTATATTCTAAACCTAACTTAATGTGTGGGTGGGGGGGTGACTGCATGAATGTGCTTGTTTACAGGAACACTAAATGATCCTGTACCAAGGAACACACTTTTTTTATAGTGTTCCTATAAACTTTCACAGTTCTTTTGCAAAAGAGTGTTAAAACTTGACAGAATGGGAAAAATACTTAAGTGTAAGTCTACTTGTAGGTATTCTAAAAAAGTATTCTACAAAATTCTGAGCAATGTTTGTGATTTTTAGGATCTAATATAAAGTGCTACAAATACAAAGTATTTATGCAATTTGTAGTTTCTGTACTGGTTTTGTGATCAATCTACCTGGACTAAGAAAAAAAATCTGACACCTGAAATGATTCATAAATTATTCTGTGAGGTTGGTATACAGGTGCATATATATTGCACAAAGAAGCTTTGTGTGGTTCATTAAACAGAAATCATTCCCATTTCTTCCCTCTATCAGTCTTGTTGATGGCTTATGGCAGAAGGAGTCTACTTGTTATTTAGGCACCTATAAGACATTTTGAGCCAATTTCACCTTAGGATACTACTAAAATCTGTACAATTCATATATTTTGCAGTTCCTGAAAATTATTGTCTACTTTGCATTATCATCTCCACAAAATATTTTCATAGATAGATGGGTAGGCATTCTATGAAATATAAGCCTCACCTCCATTGAGTTCCTCTGACAACATTATAAAAAAGGGCTTTGTTTTAAGTATCCGGCTGATCATTCATTCAACAGTTGTTGGTAAATGTTCCATGCGCCCTCCCTGTTCCCCCCACAATGTTTTTAGTTTTGCTATGGGATACTGCTGATTTGGTTGCTATTAATTTCTTATTCCTTTTACTCTGTATAAAGATCTCCTGGAGAGTTTTTTGAACCATGCACACACACATATTAAAGGAAGTGTGAGATAAGAGAATATATACATATCTTCTCAGTTGTTGGTATAGAGCTTCTAAAACCCTTGTAAATTCCTAAGTGATAAGAACACTAGGGATTTTGCTCTAATGAGGCAGCTCTTGAATGTTCTTGGATGGGGACTCGTCACCAGAAAGACTAAGCCATGGTTAGAAGATTGGAAATGTTAACACCCACCCACCCGCCTACCCACTCACCTCCATTCTTCAGAGAGGAAAGAGGGTTAGAAGTGTAGTTACTGATACACCATATTTGTGTGATGAAATTTCCCTAAAAATGCTAATGCTACAGAATTCTGAAAACTTCCAGGTTGGTAAATACATCCATTAATGATAGGGTGATGTACCCCAACATCACAGCACAGAGGTTCGTGCACTTGGGACCCTTCCAGACCCCACCCTATCTACCACTTCATCTGTCCATATATCTATACCCTTTATCAGATCCTTTAATAAACTATTAGACTTAAGTAACTGTTTTCTTGAGCTATGTGAGCTATTTTAGCAAATTAAACAAACCTGAGGAGGGTGTCATGGGAAACTTATAGCCAATCAGTCAGAAGCAAGATGACAACCTGGACTTGCAATTGTCATCTGAAGTGGGGTGGGAGTGGTTTTGTGGCATTGAGCCCTTAACCTGTGGAATCTGATGCTGTCTACATATAGATAGTGTCAGAATTGAGTTCAATTGCAGCACAATTATCTGGTGTTGCAGAGAAATGCTTTTTTGGGATAAAACCCCGAACATTTGGTGTCAGAAATGCTGAGTGTGGTAGTAATGAGAAAGTAAAGGAGAAACATAGGTAAAAAAACCTAAGTTTTCTTAACACAGGAGAAGAAGGGGACAGTCAGTCTTTTTCATTACCCTATCCTTTAAGTCTAATAAGGATACAGGGTTCTCAAACAACTGTGAGTGGGGAGAATTAAGGAAAAGTAGAATGACAAACAAAATTATATGGTTAGATAGATACAGATATATGTCAGTGTACATATGTCCTTATAAAGATGCAAAGTAAAATACATAATAGGGAAAAGATGAATCCTTGATTATGAGTCCTTTTGAACAAACCTCAGTTTTTATCCTCACTCCCCTGTTAGCAAGCTTCTGGTAACTTCCAAGAGAATATCATCATCCTCAAACCTCAGCATTGTACCCCACTTTTTACTATTCCTTCCCTCAGATACTGGTATACTCTAGGATCCATCTTTCCTTCCCATCTTTAAAATTCTAGAATACAGAAGTTGCTTTCCTCTCAAAATCAGACAACTCAAAAGAAAAATGAAGGGTCAGTTCTGATATCTAATATGTAGTCCTTTTTGAGATCCTTAATAAATGTGATAGTAAAAATAGAATTAAGTAATTTTATGACATTTTAGCAAGAACAATATTGAATTAAAGTTACATGAACACATAAATGTACAACTATCAAAGATAAATATTGAATTATAGAAATATTATTTAGATAAATATCATTAATGTATATAATGCCATGTTAAGATGCTTTAAAAGTACATTTTAAAATACTGCTTTCATATACTCTCTTTCTGTTCTATACCCAGATCCAGTATTTTGTTTTTCTTAAATAAGCACTCCAAGTAATTCTGATGCAAGTAATCTGGATCACACTTTTTAAAAAATCCTTGCCCAACTCTACCTAAGTCAATGGTGCTTGTGGCTCCAGGAGGAAGGCGGTTCCCTACGGGGCGGGGAGTGAGGGTAAGTTCCCGCTGAATCCGTTGAGACTGAAGGAAGGCAAGGAAAAGTGTAGGTTGGGAATTAAAGGTTTATTTCTCATGGTTCAGTCTCTCTCTCATGGTGGAGCTTTACTTCAAAGCCTGGCTGCTGGGCGCTCACTCCCTGTGCGCTCCAACCTGTCTCGCTTAGCAAGGCTTCCAAGCTCTGTTTCTCTGGTTGCAGGTGTCCCCGCTTCTGGGAGCCACTTTATGGGTGGATCCCTAGTGACTGGCAGATGCTTGACCAATTATATACCAGGAATGGAGGGGAGGAGAGAATGGTTGCTATTCTCCACCCCTTATGCAGGATGGCAATCCCATGAGGGGCAGGCGGCTGGCCATGGGAAACATCACATAGATGTGCGAACAGACCTTTCTATGTATATCACTATCAAGGCCAGGCAGGAATTCTGGTTGAGAACTTCCATTTATCCTATAGTGCTTTGCATTATTGAAGTGAGTACTGTCATTCTCTCTTCTAATTATCATCTAGGTTTTAGTCGTACCCAGATGTCTTCCCACATAAAGATTCAGTAATCCACAGAGGATCAAATGATGTCCCAGTGAAGTTGTGAAATCATTACAATTCTGTGCTTTAGATGAGACTGTATTCCATGCTCTTACAAGGCATATTCCTAAATCTTTTTAGCAACTAGAATGGAAGCATAGTGATTTTTGGTTCTCTTGTAAAAGTAGTTACCCTGTTTGTGTAAAGTTTTGGTGGTTTAACTTTACCATATATGTGGATTTGTATGTGCATACAAATAATGTTATATTCTATATGTTGTTAAAAAATTATAAAGCAAAGGCAAAATTTCAGCTGGAAAAAACTGATATCCCTGGATTTATACTAAAGGATGTATTTATTATTGTTTTAATCTACATTTGATATTTTATATAGATGTAATTTATTAGAACATAGATCACTATTATTGACTCTTCTTAATTTTGCATGATCTTTAATAAATACCTTTCTTATCAATTAAATTTCAACATCTCTAACGCTGTTAAGATAATCATTCTCTGTTCCAATAAAGCATTACTCTTTGCACATTGATAAAAAATTAGTTAATTTACTGTCCTTCTGAGGTAATTTTCATTTTAGTGGCTCTCACATTATTTTTCTACCCCACAACACATGGGCTAAAAAGATACCACATCACTAGTAACATTGCCTCAGCAAAGAAACAATCCTTAATAGCAGGAGAAAAAGGGAGTGAGAGCACCCATTGTTTTTAGCAGCTACATGCTGTCTGAAATGCACCCTAAAGATTTAATTTTTCCATCAGTTCAAAACTGAATACTAACATGCTGCCTAGAAATATGGGATAAATGCAGGGTCATACTTAGAATTTGGAACAAAACTGTGAGAAAACTCAGGGGATGGTATATATTTAGAATCTAATGTGGAGGGAAAAATAGAAGCCCCTAGAACTAGTGAGGGTTAGAAACACGTGTGATTTTACCAAAGTTTAGGCTACACCCATTGTTGGCACCCACCCTTTCTAAGGACATGGATAG
This sequence comes from Smutsia gigantea, assembly GCA_032199065.1. Classification (NCBI taxonomy): domain Eukaryota; kingdom Metazoa; phylum Chordata; class Mammalia; order Pholidota; family Manidae; genus Smutsia; species Smutsia gigantea. Next base: position 197,288 of record JAVSCE010018196.1, on the reverse strand, counting down.
GATACTAACAAAGTATTCACATGACCATATGTAACTGAAGAATTTGCAAACGTATGGTATTTCATATTTATGTTATGTAGTTTTCCCTTAATAGTTTCAAGTTCAGAGATAGCTTTAGAAAAATATCTTTAGTTACATCTCTTTTCCCTGTAGTGTTGCTCAGCAGAATCTTAATTGACAGAAAATCCTTCTCCAATAATATATGCATATATTTCTGAATTTATATTTAGTGAATATTATAATTATATAATATATTAAATCTTATATGTCTATCTAATATATACCTATCCAACATATATCTAACATATATTATTTTGAACAAAAAGTAAGGTGAAAGTTAGAGTATGGCAAAAGAGAGAAATAATGAACTGAAATGTCAAACTGAAATAATTATCTAGAAGGTATTAAGAAAGTATAGTGATTAATAATATCATAGTAATATATGAAGTATATGTTAAGTATAATATATGAAGTAATGTATGAAGAAAATATAAAGAAGTAAGGTTGAAAAAAACTATCTTAGAAGTCTCAGAGTTGAAAGTTGAAGAAATAACAGTCAAGTATCCTCAACAGTTAACATGTAAGTTTGCATGCTGAAAAGTCACAATGAATTGAAACAAAACAATAAAAGTATCCACAACAAAATGATTCAATATCATTGATGTTAAAGTTAACAATTTTAGACAAAAAGAGTAAGCCTTGAGAAAGACAAAACCAGAACTACAAAGGAGTCTGATGGAGACTAACATAAAAAATGCAAGAAAACTCTATGTAATATATATTACATAATAAAAAATATCTTTGTTATTACCAAGATATTACCATGCAATAAATTTCTCTTTAATTTGTAATTGGCTGGCCATATAAGTGTGGTAGTAAATAAATTTACTCTTCTATTTTCAGATATGTAATGATTCTCTAAAATAACTCTTGGAAGAAGTGTTTAGACTAAAAGATAAATGAATCCAGGAGGAATCAATGATATATACCCTATCTATTACATATAGTTGAGTAACAAACCATACCCAAACCTAATAGTGTTAAACAGCAGTCACTGATTATTTCTCTTGATGCTCTGGGTTATCTTGATAATTCTGCTGATAAGAGCTAGAGTTGGAAGATCTAGGCTTGAATAGCAAAGATCATTACCAAGACTACTGAAATCTGGTCTGTTTTCAGTAACTCTCCAGGATGCTATCATTGGCTTATGATAGTGTCATGGCTCCAAGAAAAGTAACAGAATAAGACTGCAATTCTGTTAGAAGCCCAAGATGTTTGATTCTGAAGTCAGTCCAGCATCAAAAGGTAGGAAAAAAAGACTCTATGCTTGTTCGGGGGGAGTGAAAATTCACACTGCAAAAGAGTTCATGCAGGGAGGGATGGAGGTTTGCTGACAATTCTCTTTCTTTTTAATTAAGCAACAACATATGGTAAGTGAGAATTACTAAAGACATTAGTAAATTAATATTCTCTTATAATTGTCACACTAACTCTAGAGCTAATCTTCTAGAACTACACAGAAAACATTTCTGTGAATGGCTTTAAAATATTAAGATAGCTCTTATTTTCTACCACATTTTCTCTTATCCATGCTAACCAAGGATCCTCAAATGCTTACAGACCTTTTGTGATACTGATTTTAGAATGTTGACACTCCAAGGAGTTACATACAGTAAAGTCTGAAATTCACTATAGGTACTCTATAGGTAAAACATTCATGGATTTTAATATACAAATCATAGATATTTGAGTGTCTCTTAATAATTAGTGAAGCTCTGCATTTACAAGTTGTTCCAAAATCTATTCCTGTATTTTTAAAATAACACCTTCATTGAGATATGATTCATATAAACTTCACTCTTTTAAAGTGTACAATTTAGTGGTTTTGACAATATGCAGAGTTGTGCAACCATCACAAATATCTAATTTCAGAATATTTTCATCGGCACTCATTCCACATTCTCCTGCCTCCATTTTCTGGAACTACTAATATACTTTCTGTTTTTATGGATTTTCTTATTCTGAGCCTTTCAGATAAATGGAATTATACAGTATGTGGCCTATTGTGTCTTGCTTCTTTCATTTAGCATGTTTTCAAGGTTCACCCATGCTGTACCATGTATCAGTACATCATACATCAGTTGTATGAATATTACGGTTTCACTGTTCAGCTTCATACATTTGACATATGTGAAGCGATCACCATAATCGAGAAGGTAAATACATTCTCTCTACAGCCCAAGGTTTCCTTATGCCTCTTTCAATCCCTTCTTCCTACCCCTTCCCAACATGCTTCTCCTGTCAACTTGAGCAATCATAGATCTGCTTTCCATCACTATAGATTGTTTCCTCTTGTAGAATTTTAAATAATAGAATCATACAGTATGTACTATTCTTGTTTTTTTAACTCAGCATAATATTTTGAGACTCATCCATCTCATGTATATTAATATTTTATTCACTTATATTACTTAACTGTGTTCTACCTTATGCATGTACAACAGGTTATCTCTTCACCCATTTATAGAATTTGGGTAATTTATGACTTGAGGACATTATTAAAAATTTATAAATAATCATGAGAAATATGTGTTATTTTCTTTTATGGAAATATCAAGGTATGGGGTGTATGGATTACATGACAAATGTATGTTTATCTTTTTCTAAACAATCTTTTAATTTTGAGTTAATTCTAGACTCACACATCGTTGAAAGCAATAATACCAAGAGGACCTGCATACCCATGACCTATTTTCTCCCAATAGCATTATCTTGAAAACTATAGTAAGTATCAAAGCCAGGATATTGACACTGATATAATCAAGATGCAGAACATTTCAGTCACTACAGGCATCCCTTGTTTTGTCCTTTATAGACACACATAGTTTCTCCTAGCTCTGTAAAACATCAGTCTATATCCATCAGTATAATTTTGTTTAATTATTAAAGAAGCTGTCAAATATTTTACTATGTAGAAGAAACTTTTCGTGTTTGTGTCATCTTTCATTCAGAGCAGCAGTGTTCAAAACAGTTGCAGTTTCTCAACATTTTCAACATTACTAATATGTAAAAATTAAAAGTTAATTTTAATTTTCTAATAGATATATAATGTTATTTTATTGTGGCTTTAACTGTAGATTCACTCAAACATTTGATAAGCTTATGATTAATTTATTTAAAAAAACTGCCAAACTACTTTGCATAGTGGTTATCATTTTAAATTCTAACTTGCAATTAGTAAGGGTTCCAGTTTCCCTATATGCTTGCCAACACTTGATATTGCCTGTCTTTTTAATATAAATATTTTGTTGAGTATAAAGTTGTACATCATAATGGTCTTCATTTGTATATTTCTTGTAATGAGTGATCTTAAAAAAAATTTAATATGTTTATTAATCATTCTTATATTTTTTGGTTGAATGTCTAATCAAATCTTCTGCCAAAATTTTAATAATCTTATTTGTAATTTTATTACTGAATTATAAGAGTTTTTAATACATTCTGGATATAAATCCTTTATGAGATATATGACTTGTAAATATTCCCTTCCAGTCTATGCCTTGTGTTTTCATTTTATTAATGGTGTTTTTTTAAAGCACAGCAGTTTTCAATTTTGATGAAGACCCCAAACCATCTTTTTTTTTTATTTTGTAGACTGTGCTTTTGGTGTCATATTGAAGATAATTTTCATGTCCAAAGTCATGATTATGATGATGGGTTAGAATATTATGTAAACTTATTAAACTAATCCCATTATTCAGTCACTGTCAGTGGATTTTATGATACAGAGATATACCAAAATTAATTTGTTAAAAATTCATGCCTAAGATAAATACTCATTCTAATTTCCTGAACGGATGCATCTCCTCATATCAGTAACTGCAGTTCTAGTTTATTGTCCTTCTTACTTGTTCCTCTGTAACAAATATGCCTTCCCCAAACTCTGATGTTTCCATTCTAGTTTTAAAAACTCTTCATAGTACAAAAGTGGAAACAAACGGACATCACTTGTAAATGGATAAACACTTGTGGTATACCCACACAATGGAATACTACTCAAAAACAAAAAAGGCACAAACTACTAATATGTGTGCCAATCAATAAACATAACATGGAGGAGACTCAAAAGTAGTGTACTAAGTAAAAGAAGCCAGATTTAAAAAGTCACATACTCTATAATTCCACTTTTATGACCTTCTGGAAAAAAACAAAACTATAGAGATAAAAATAACAGTAGTGTTTGTCACAGACTGGGGAGAAAAGGAGGGAACTGACTACAACATACATGAAGGAATTTTTTTGACATGATGGAAATATTCTTATTTTGATCATGGTGATGGCTTTTTGTATATACCTTTGTTAAGCCACACACTTTTAAAGGTGAAATTTACTGTACATAAATAATATATCAATAAATGTGTCTAAAATTTGTAAAACTCACATTTCTAAGTAGCAAAAATAAACATGTAGAAAATAATTTTTTAAAGTAACCGTTACCATAACATCAAGAAATACCAAGGGCTTGCAAATAAACATAAGCAATGATGTGACTTCTCTAAAGGAAACTATAAAATATTAATAATGCTTATTAAATAAGTGTGATGTTTACATTTTAGAAAACTCAATATTCTAAAGATGTTAAGCATCACCATATTGATAATCAAACTCTCACTAGATATACTTATCATAATTAGATCAAAGCATTCTAAAATACATATGAAAAATCAAGGAATAGACAATAAAAACAACATGGGATAACTTTTCTAATAATAAGATTTATAAATCTACAAAACATAATAATATATGAAATTAAATAAAGGATAGACAGAAAAATGAAATAAAATGATTATCACTAAAACAGGCCCATACATATATATGAAAGGGTGATTTATAATGGAGAGAATATTACAGAGCTTTAAGGAAAGAATTCTGTTTTCAAAATACATGTGCTCTGACAAGTGGACATATATGTGTAAACAATGAATTACATATAGGTATTAATTATATGTATATAGTTTTTCTTTCTAATTTGAAGATCTATATATATGCATGCACACAGATATATAAAATGGAAAAGCAATACAAATTTAGATGAAAATATAGCAAATACCTTGTTTATGTTCAGGTAGCAAAATAGTTCTTAACAATAAAAAGTACTATAATAAGTATAATGATTACATTAAGTGAAAACACTTATCAAAAGACAAAAAAAAAGAATTAAAATAGATAAGCCAAAGATTGGCCTTGTAAATAAGAACAGACCATGAGAAAGAAAGAGTGAGAGAAAAAATAAACACCTCTTACAAATCAATAAGGAAAAAGATAAACAACCCAATAGAAAAATAGGCAATAGAATAGCACCTGCAATTTTATAAAAGAAGGAATCCATGTGGCCAATAAGCACATAAAAAGTTTTGACTTTATTATTAACTAGGGAAAGGAATATTCACACTATGATAAGATTTCCACTTCTCGCTTTGGTAAACTAGCTTGTATTAAATTAACCCTCCCACTGAAAACAATTAGGAAAGCATAATTATATACCAAAAGAAACAAGCAAACAGAAGACAATAGATGAGCCTCTGGGAGAATAACAAAGATAGCCAGGATTTTATGTGTCAGGAGGCAAAAGGAGAAGAGAAAGAAGAACTACCTTGCCTCTACATTAGCAATCATTCATCACTTAGGATATTTCTCAATTCCAATTTTGGGAAATATTAGCTGAACAAAAGAGCAGAGGCTATTATGGTCTGACTGTTTGTGTCCCCCACAAATTCATATGTTGAAGCCCTAACTCTCAGTGTGAAGCTCTTTGGAGATGGAGTCTTTGGGAGGTAATTAAGTTCGTATTAGGTCATGGAGGTGGGACTCCTGATGGGATTACTGTCCTTATGAGCGGAGGAAGAGACCAGAGTTCTCTCTCTGTCATGTAAGGATATAGTGAGAAGACAGTCTTCTGCAAGCCAGGGAAAGGAGCTTTACCAAGGACCCACCCACGCTGGCATGCTGATTTTGAATACCCAGCCTCCAAAACTACAAGAAATAAATTTGTTTTTTTTAACTGATCCAGACAATGGTTATTTTGTTATAGTAACCCAAGCAGATTAAGACAGAGGCCTAGATTCTGTAACAGTAAATTTAGAAGGAAAGTGAAAAATAGAGAATTCAGGGTCATCAAAAAGGTTAGGAACTGATGTGCTAGATCCCAGGGAAAAGTGTATGTAAGTTGATAATAGGATAACAGACTCCAGCGGTAAGAGCATAAGGAGCCTATGTATCTTAAAATATTACAGAATATAAGACGTTTAACAGAGAGAATTGCCAAAGAAAAGCGTATGTTCTTATTGTGGCAAAAATACTGAGGGATATTTAAATCTATTTTGTAACACCTGCCTTCAGTATAGTAAAAATAAGTTCTAGTTTAAACACAACTTGTAATGAAACAGAATCATGCCTGTAAGGATGTTTGATACACAACAAATTTTGTACAGCACAGTTGAAATGGTGGCATTTCCAGCAGATTATCATGCCCCATTTTGATATCCACATAGTGAAATAATTCAATCTTAATCCCCTATATATTCCATGTAGAGAAATCAGTGCCAGTGGGCTATAGATGTGAATGTGATAAATCATAAAACCTTTTAGAAATTCATACTGGTGAATATTTTCAAGAAATATGAGTGATATATATAGTAAAGAGTGCACTCTTCACATTTTGAACTGAGTATCTTTGTCTTGGTTACCCAAGAATTGTAGCATGGTTAGCAGCTTCTGTGGTGTCTACCCACTTAATACCACTAACACCCCACCAGTTACAATAACCAAAACTGACTCCAGTCATTGCCAATTATCCCTTAGGAAACAAAACCATCCCAAGTTGAAAACCCTTGAATTAAACTACACATTAAAATTAGTCATTGATACCATTAAATAACAGCAATATATAGATGTTATTCTTGATGTATAAATTACAAGCCTCTTTTCCAAAATATATTTAAAAATAAGTAGAGAATTAAAAACACTAGTAAAAAGGACTAGAAGAGACTTCATAAAGAGGAAATCTAAATGTACAGTGAAAATCAAAACAGTATTTATGGTGTTATATGCTAAATAAATTTTTAAAAGAACCACAATGTGATACTATAAAAAACACCAAAATATCTAAAATGAATTAGGCTTCCCATGTCAAATATTGCCAAGAACGTTGAGCTTTTGGTAGTCTTGACAGAATACTATTTGTTATCCAATAACATTAACCATATGTTCAGTATGATTCCATTTATAGGAAGTTAAAAATACCAAGTGAAACTGAGTGTTTGGTTTAAGAATATATGTGTAAAAATACATGCATAAAAATTCAAAAAACAGTTTACTGAAAAATTTAGGCAGTAGTTAATTTTGGAGTGAAGAGAAGAGGTAGTGAATGGGCAGATAGGAGAACTTCCTGGAGTTCTTTGTGCTGGCAAGTCCTATTTCCTGACCTGGCTACTGGTTATACAGGTATTAGCTTGTGATTTGCTGTCATGCTACACAGTTTTGTTCAATCTTTGTACGTATATAACATTTCAAATATAAGACGATGAAGATAAAGTCAAACGTAAGATGAAAGCTATTGGATGGGGTAACAAGACTCTGGACCAGGCCTTAGAAGACGTAGATCAGTGCTGCCAGGCGCTTTCTCAGAGACTGGGGACACAACCGTATTTCTTCAATAAGCAGCCTACTGAGCTAGATGCGCTGGTATTTGGGCATTTGTATACCATTCTTACCACGCAGTTGACCAATGATGAGCTTTCTGAAAAGGTGAAAAACTACAGCAATCTCCTTGCTTTCTGTAGAAGAATCGAACAGCACTATTTTGAAGATCGTGGTAAGGGCAGCTCATCTATCAGATTGTCTTAGAGTTATGTGTTAATTTAGTTACTAAAAAAAACTTCTGAAATATATGTTACTTGAATGATAAATATTGGTATCAGAATCTTAAAACCAAAAACATTGCTTTTGGAAACCTCAAAATGAATTCTGTAATGTATCCTGAATATGTACTTTGTACTATCATTTGTGTAAACATTAAAATAGTTCTGTATGATTTCATTTGATATGTTGTTTACTGTGTCTTGAATTTTTGTTTTCTTGAAACATGTATGCATGTAAAAATAAAGCTCTGAAGACTGAAAAAAAAAAAACCCTACGGCGCCTCAAGGAGCAGGGCCAGGTGCCCATCACACCGCAACAAGGCCAGACACTGGCCAAGCAGATCCACGCTGTGCGCTACCTCGAGTGCTCGGCACTGCAGCAGGACGGCGTCAAGGAAGTGTTTGCTGAGGCTGTCCGGGCTGTACTCAACCCCATGCCAGTGAAGCGCGGGCGGTCCTGTGTCCTCTTGTGACCCTGACACGCAAGCTTGGAGGCTGCCCCGCCCCCCCCCACCAGTTGTGCCTTGGCGCCTTGTCTGCCCCCAGCTGTGCCTTAAGGACAAATTCTGGCACCCCTTGCCAGGGGACTCCCTGAATGCCTTTGTCCTTATAGAAGCCCACAGGGAAAGGGTTTTTTTTTTTTTTTTTTTTTTGCCTCTTATGTATTTTTATTGCCTCATTGTCTCTACTAGTTCTTCCAGGCAAATGCTGAATAGTATGGTGAGAACGCACATGCTCGTCTTCTTCTTCATTTTCAGAGACTTAGTTTGCAAGGAAGGGTCTCCAGGGAGGCTTATGTTTTGTCAAGACCCCCTCACTTGCTCTGAGGAGAGGGATCGCAGGAGTCCAGGAAGGAACGCAGTCAGGACCTGTGACCGGGTGATGGGAGCAGCACGCTGGGGGACGGGGTACAAGGGGGCATCCTCTGTCCAGGTGGCTAGTTTGTCCATCAGAAGGACGGGGTGTTGGCTCAGGCCCAGCATTGGTGGGGAGGCTGGGGGTGGAGTGGGCACTGAGGGAGGCCTGGGAGGGTGAGGACAGGAGAGCAGGTCTAGGCAAAGGGGGAGAGCTGAGGTGTGAGTAGGAAGGGGGAGGCCCAGACCTGACTCCTTGGTCACAGAGGGGTGGCCAGGATGGGAGCCCCCAGCGACCATGTCTCCTGGGTGGCATTCCTATCCCTGCAGGGCTGGTGTTTCTCCAGAGAGAACCTACTTGCAGTATATTAATCTAACGAAGATACTTTACCAATTTAGCTACCTCTAACACGTAGTATTGTCACAGCTGATGTTGCTTGCTAATGTAAAGTGCAAGGGTACAGATGATTTGGGGTAGGGTAGAGAATACCAGTTGTCAATATCAATGTTTTTGCAAGCCAATGCATTTATTCCCATTGCCATAGTCTGGTTTTGTTTCTTTATATTTTTATTTTGTTGCAATTTCATTTCAGTTAAAGTCATTTAGGTGCAAGAGACAGAATACAACTCAGCTGCCTAAACAAAACAATGCATTTGTCATGTACACACAGGATGGGTTGAATAGTAAGGCCATGGGGAAGGGCAAGGATGCAAGTGCTATAATTATGATAAGAAGTTGAAGCACAAAAGTCATCAGGCCATTCTCTTTGTCTGAGACTGTAAATTTTCTATAGGTTGTAGCCTCCTCATTTTCAACAGCAGTCATATTTTCTTAATGTAGTGGAATATCCCTGTTGATAATTTCTGAAATGTGAATATTCAAGCTCTAGCTGCTGTAGACTCTCAAGCTCTTTTAATGTCCCAAATTAAACTTTTAGAAGTATTCATTGGTACACTTAAACCAAATTCCCATCTCTTCTTTAGTGAATTCTAAGTTGGTTCAAGCACATCAGTGTTTCCATTACTGAATAGATAATGCCTCATATCTCATAGTACTTAAGTAGGTTGTAGGCATGAGCGCATAGGGACAATTTGAATTCAGAATTACCTCTTCTCTGTGATGATTTCCCAGACTTAAAACTGAAATTTACCCCTATTATGGACTATTTCCCAGCAGATTCTAGAGTTTCTCAAAAATGAATCTTCATGAAATTGGGAATGTTTTATCTTTAAATAGGCACAAATAAATGTGACAGATACAATCTTAGATAGATACAAATCTTAGGATGAATATGGTTTATGAACAAGCTAGATGCAAAGAAAATATATCAATATCTCTACTTTGCCTTTGTTTCCATTAAGTCTACCATCTTTAAACATAAGTTTTATATTTCTGTTCCTTTCTTCTCTCATTCTTCTTTTCTTCTCTCATTCTACATGTTCTTTCAGGGGAATAGGTTCTTCTATATAAATAGATTTACTCCTAAAACTTATGGCTTAAATTTTGGTATTTTCAACCTGGACCTAGACTTAATTCATTATTTCCAACTTAGATATACTCAGCTCTTAACTCCTGTAAATCTCTAAATGAACACTCCCCACTTCATAAGGTGAAATCAATATGAATTTCCCCAAATACCTATGCCAGTTAGTAGAACAACACATACCAGGTTGACCATATAAAGTACTGCAAGTCAAAATACAAAAGAATAAAAAATAAAACTTTTGAGATCTCTGTGTGCTACCTGCTTCCCAAGCTTTGTTTTGTACTACCTTTCCTTTAAATACAGGGCACATTATTTATCTTCATCATTTTCAAAGAAAGGAAAATATTTGATTCTTTAAAATATTGATTTTAAAATCTTGATTTCTCCTTTTTAAACTATAATACACATACCAGTTGATTATTCACCAGTGAGCATAGAAGCCAAGGTAAGTTATTCAACTCTTTCCTTCCTTTGCTTGGTACAATTTCAGTCTCTACACAATTATGAGTGTAACATCCTCTAGGAAGCAGCTTGATAGTTTTCCTCCTCCTCTTTAACACATCTGTTCCAATTCAGGTAAGTCTTGTGATAATTTTAGTTTCTGTTGCTGCATTCTTGGACAAGATGTAAGATTTCAGAACCATGTAATAACTGCAAATGGGAAAGAATTCGAGGAGAGAGAGAGAGAAAATATGATATCCAGACATTTGTACATACATCCATACTTACCATAAATGGATTTAAGATTAAGTCAAGAAGATCTTGGAGAAAATAAACCTGTCTGGCCTGAACCCCTCAGAACTTTACCTTTTCCAATAAACAGCAGTGTGTATTCCTTTGATTACAGTGTGCACGGATGTGGGAGAGGGAACAGTAAACATCTTGGGTGACAGACCCAGTTGTTTTAAAGGCCTAAGTCTTGTAACAAGAACCATCCTGCCGTGCTCTGGTTCAGTGGCTAGTGTCAATTACATAAAGAAGACCTGAACTGCTGATTTCCTCCATTACAGAACCTGGACAGTACTTTAACAGCAGTATCATTCCACAAAACTCTTAATTCATAATGTTTTTGGTTTTTTTTTATTGGTCTTAGCGTCCCTCTCTGCTTTGTGTTTCACTTGGTCAACATTTTCTCTTTTACTTTGTATATCTTCCCTTATCTACTTTGCCTTCATGTGTATATTTCTCTAGATCCTTGTTTTGCTCTATTTATGATCCAAGATATAAAATTAAAGCCCTTTTTTAAAAAAATGACTCTAAACTGGTGCAGCCACTATGGAAAACCTTATGGATGAACCTCAAAAAATTAAAAATAGAACTACAGTGTGATCCAGTAATTCCACTTTAGGGACTATATCCAAAGGTAATGAACACACTGTTTTTGAAAGATATCTGCACCCCCATGTTCATAGCAGCATTAGGTATAATAGCCAGGACATTGAAACAACTTGAGTGTCCATCAGCAGAAAAAGAGGAACAGTAACAAACATATTAAGTATTCCTCCAACTACATCAATAACAACTTAAATATCAATGATATATATACATCAATTAAAAGACAAAAATTGTAGAATATATAAAAAACAAGATCCAAATATATGTTGTCTGCAAAAATCCACTTTAAACATAAAAACACACATAATTAAATTCAAAGGGCTGGAGAAAGACAAAGAAAAGACTAATAAAAGAAAGCTGAAGTTTTTACATAAATTTCAGGCAAAGCTGACTTAAAAGCAAGGAAAAGTATCAGTGATAAAAAGAAGCATTTCAAAATAATCAAGGGATCATTCTCAAAAAAATATATAGCAGCTCTTAATGTGTATGTGTCTAACAACAGAGTGTCAAAATATGCAAGAGAGAAATGGATAGAACTGCAAGGAAAAATAGATGAGACCACTATTATTGTTAGAGACAAATGTACTCTATCAGTAATTAAAAGGTCCAGCAGGCACAAAATCAGTAAAGAAGTAGTTGAACTGAAGTACACCATCAATCAACTAGATCTAATTGACATTTATAGAATACTTCATCCAACAAGACAGAATATGCATTCTTTTCAAGCTCACATAAAATACTCACCAAGAAAGACTACAGCCTTAGACACAAAATACACCTTAACAAATTAAAAATATAGAAATCATGCAGAATATGTTCTCAAACATCCAAGGAATTAAACTAAAAATCAATAACAGAAAGAGAGCTAGGAAGCCCCAAAATATTTGAGATTAAACTCCACATTTCTAAATAACACATGGACCAAAGAAGGAATCTCAAGAGAAATTTTAAAATATTTTTAACTAAATGAAAATGAAAATACAACTTACCCATGGGTGGGATGCAGTGAAAGCAGTGCTTAGAGGAAAATGTACAGTATTGAATGAATGCACTTATTTTTTCAGAAAGAAGATCTAAAATTAATATTCTAATCTTCCATCTTTGGAAACTAGAAAAAGAAGAGCAAATTAAAACCAAAGTAGGTGGAAGAAATAATTTAAAAGAGCAGCAATCAATACAATTTAAAATAGGATGTCAACAGAGAAAATTAATAAAACCAGAAGTTGGTTCTTTGACAAGATTGTAACTGGTGCACCTCCAGCCAGGTGAATTAAGTGAAGAGAATACAGAAATTATTTATCTCAGAAATGAAAAAATGATTACCACTACTGAAACCATAGACATTGAAATGCTAATAAGGGGACTTTATGAAAATGGAAAATTTGAGGAGATTGATATTAGGGAGGTTATTTGACAAAAAAAATAGATAATTCTAATAGTTGCATGTGCTATGCAAATGGTAAAAAAACAAAACAAAAAAAACACAGTATTGGCAAAGTTATGGTGCAGTAGTGAATCTGCCAGGTTTTGGTCAGCAGAATACAGTCCAACATGGCTGAAGTTCAGTGAGAAGCTGAGGAGTGCGGTGTGGATTATAGTTGAGATGTTTTGACTATATATATGCTCAGTTCTTTGACATAACCTACCAAACAGTAGATTTTCAATAAATCATGTTAGACTTAATACATTTTTACATGTTGCCCTGATACCTAAATCTTTTTAAAAACTGTCTCAGTAATTGCCAGTTCTCTCTGCAATGGTTAAGTGTTTACTTCAAACAACGACAGTAACACCAACACAATTAAAAAAATTCATTTTGGACTTCAGGTGACATATTCGATTCTGTTCTAAGACTAGACTATCTTGCAGATGAAGAAGCCTTAATTATTTTATATGGCATTCCTCTGAGATATCCTATTTTGTTAAAAAATGATGTATTTCAATTTCTCTGCATATAATTTTATAATTCCATAGAGCCTAGATAGAGTTCCTGAAGTTCTCAGTTATTCCACATGGGTCTAATTCTATTACATTTTTGGCCTGTGTCAATTAATTTTCTTTTATCAGATAATAAATTTACAGTCTATTCCTCTTCTGAGCAGTTAGACATTTTCAGTATGGAATATTCCATTAAAAAGAAGTGACAAATTGCCCTGTAGCTCACAGATTTTCACTGTTCAGTCTGATAATATAGTTCTTGCTAGTTTCTTTCCAAAGGAATACATATACACAAAAGACATTATTAATTTTGTGTGTTTACAAACTACTCATAATTTAAAAGTGATGTCATTGTTCTACAAATATATATCTAGGTTTCAAAATGATTGATTAAATTCTGCTTAAAATTTTGCACAGAAGTACAGTATATAATCACATTTTATATTCCTCTGTGCAGCATCTAGTTTTGTAAATCACACCCCATTGTCATGAGCATGTTCATCTTCCATACAGAACACACTGACTGAAAATAAGATCAAGTCTGCACATTTTGGGATATAAATTTTTGAGATTACTGCAGTTGGAACTATATATCTCCCTTGTACTAGAGCCTCTAAATCTTACTGTTTTTACCACTTTTGTACTTGCAAGATTTATGCTACTCTACACTTTGTTTATATTCAGTAGCAAAGCATTATTTGTTCTATCATGTCTTATCTTGTGAGTTATTTAAAAATACCAATAAGGTTTTAAGCATAATTATAGTACCATTTCTTTAAATTTTGCAGCATAATAGCACACAAAAAAGGAAAAATCAAAATTGAGTGCACAAATACACACATACATGTTTTTCAAGCATATACATTTAGGCAGCATATTATAACAGATTGATCACTAACATCGACTCAAAATTTGAAAATGGAATTTGATTCTAATTCTCACAAGGTTACTTACAGCTTTTCTACTTGCAAGTATATTGACATTCCTTCAAGTTACTTAAGTGTTCAGTGTACTAGTTTCCTTCTAACTTTTAATTATCACGATATATATATCTGGCTCTTCTCCTATGGAGAGCAATTATATTCAAATGTGTGGGAAGGTAATTAGTACATTTTGAAGCTTTTTAAGATTAGTTTTTATTATTTTATTTCTAAAAATACACTTTATATTGTCTGATTTTCACAGAAAGCTTTAAAATATGAAATGATACAAATGATAAATGTTTTGATGGCCATATATTTTTTTATGAAGCTGCTCAAAAGCGTATAGAAAAAAAACACAATGCACTCTCATATTACAGGATTTCTCTCTAATAAAGTTGTGTACCCTAACTCACAGTTGGACAATATAACCTTTTTTTTCCAGTTTCTTCATTTGTAAATTGAAGCTGTTGATCTGTGGGATTCTGTTGTTTCTTCTACTTGCATCTTCATATTAAATTTAATTAAGAAATATGCAGAATCGGGGATTTCACAAATCAGAGTCAGACTTGAAACTGGAATTCATATAACCCCTAAAAATGGGTGGGAGTCAAAAAGGGGATAAGCTGTAAAAATTAAGATGATATCATAGGGAAAAAAGCTGAGTAGCAATTAGAAAAGAACTAAGGATATAGATGTAGAATGGTTGAGGGTTCATATGTGAACCGAGACTGGTACAAGAGGAATCAGACTAATCATATAACACTATGTGCAGAATATCTGCAGAAAAGCTGTAAATATTCAAGTTGGAATTCTCCAGGAATGCAGAGTGAAAATCATAGAAAAGTGAATCACAGTAATGAGACAGTGTTGGGGTCCGGGGTTGCTGTTGACATTTTGGGGCAATGCGAAGAGCAAAGAAGGCAGCAGGAGTCGTCATGGGGTGTACCCAAAAGAAGCCACTTTATTCTGCATAAAGCTGTACTTTTTATACTGTTATAGTGCTAATTTGTGGTTACATAAATATTGAAGATGTGCATGCATGTGGCCTTCACAAACAGGTGTCCGGCCTTCAAGGCCCTTACCTGGCTCCTTACTCACGGGTACAACACGCTGTGTTTTCAAGGTTTCTCAAGGCCAAACGTATCTGGAGTGAGGAAGCAGGCAGCTCATAGAACAGTAGGGAAAGTTGACGGGGGCTTCCCTATGGACAGCCATATGGTTAAGTTTCCATCTGAATTTATGATATTCAAATTTCATTTTACCATCAGAGAATCTTGCATTCTTAATATTTTCCATCCCAAAAGCAGTGTTTAGTATCTCATATAAAATGGAAAAGTATCACACAAGTTAAGTATTATTTATGAGTGTACATTTTTAGAGAATCTCAGAATAAGCAATATTTAGATTTAAGTATGAAATATTTAAATGTATATTTATTAATATTTTTTGACATTTTCTAAACCCTAACCAAAATAACATCATAAAAACTATCACATTAGCTGACATATTTCGTAATTGTAGTTGGTGACACTGAGAAATTTCCTTAAATATTAGGATTCAGGCCCTTTTTCAGTTCAGTGAAATCATAATTTGAATAAGCCATTAAATATACAGTGCAACATTTTAACAAATTATTTAACATTTGTTCATTCATAATCTATGTTTCAGAGACGTCACAGTAATCTCTGACCATCTACAGGACAGTCAACTGATTTAAAGAAATAATGTGACCCTGAATAAGATAACATAAGGAAAAACATCTTGAATTAATCATTTCAACTATATATGGAAAAACAGACCTCATGAAAAACATAAAACTCATATTTGAATGTATCTTTCTCAAAATTCACACCTTATATTTTGAAAAGAAGATAAATAAAATACAAGAGTTACCTGTGCTTCCATATTTCATAAAAGAAAAAAGAAAAATCTGAGAAAGAAATGTATTATCTTTGATAACAAAAGAATAAACTCAACAAGTGTACCTAATTCTTCATTCTGCGTACATAGTTTTTATTTTTATCATCATTTAAGAGTTTATAAAGGGTAGGGAATACGGTGAACATCATGGCACACATTTGCTCCCAAGTGTCTCCAAAGAGAATCTGGGGAAGCTGGTAAAACAAGGTCTTCTGCTTGACCTTGGAAACAACATGGAAGTCTTATGGAGGCCTGGGAGAAATAAACATGAATCTGCATTAAATGTTACACTGTTTGTAGATGCCAAACCTTTCTCAAGCTCAATTAAGTCATGGACTATTTCCATAAAGTTTTAAGGAAGTAGTAAGTGGTTCTTAGCAGTTGATTATTCTTTGATGATATTTTTCAATGCCCGCTACCTAAGGAGAACTAGTTTCTGGGAAATAGCTGTTCCTAGGAATGACTTATTATCCTTTGAAAGATGTGGCAACCAATAGTCATCTTATTAATGGATATGGGATATGCAAAAATAAAATTAGGAAAAAGTGGTCAGTGCTCCCAGGAAAAAAAATATTAATAACTTTAGCCATATATGAAAAAGCCTAAAAATCTTTTAAAACATTTTTACTCTGAACAGCTTAGGAAATAAAAATGTTACTGTATATAAAGTATGTGGAGTTTTCATAAGTTCAGTAAATATTATTCAACACCTACTATAATTTTAAGCACTACATTAAGTCTTACAAGTGATAACTTTATATTCTATGAGCTGTGTGTCCATCTGATCTACACTCAGTCTTTATGGAGTCCGTCTCCCAGTTTCTCTTGCTATCACTCTTCTAGTTGGGGGAGAATGAGGGAGAGAGTTTGAAGTATTTCACATCTCTTCCCACGTGAATACCACACATATGGTATTTGCTCCATTCTTCCACATATATTCTTTCCTTCCTGGTGTTCACCTCAATGCCTTTCATCTTTCTCTGAGCGTTCCTCACACCATTTCCCTTCCTGTCCTCTTGGGTGTAGGGAGACTTCCTTTCAGTGCCTCTTGTTGGGCACCTCGTCAGTGTCCTTTGTCCTTCCCCTTCCTCCTGCCCACACATCTGTAAAAAGCCTATTAAATTCTCTTCATGATCCAAGGTGGTTCTGCCTTCTATCTCTTACCAGGACCATAATTTATTATAACACATTTCACAAATATTTGTAAAGAGTATAACTGGGCCAATTACACTTAATATTAAGAGTTTTCAAATGAGAAAACAATTTTTATAATATGGGAGGTGGAGTGATATTCAGTAAGTGGCATATCAGCTGGACCTTGAGACTTGGATTGGATTTCAATAGCTATTTCCAATTATATTAACTTCTTTGGGGCACTTGTATGCAATTTTTATTTCACTAAATATCTCTTTAATAGACCATTATAATTTCTTAATATATTAAAACTGAATTAAGTGATGTAAGAAATATTCATGTAATCACTCCACAACAAATAGACCATTTTTAGTACTTAGGCAAAATCTACTTCTGTTCTTCTTTAGCATATCCCTTGTACTCCTCCTTAAGAGCTTCTACCCCAGTGTTTGTTATATTTTTCTTGCAATTCTTTGTAATTTAAGTGTCTAAGTTTCCATACAAAAATGTAGTATAGTTTTGTATGGTATTGGACTTTATATTTTTTGCATTTTTTGTTAGTGCTTATTGTCCCACTGTGCAGTCTTCAATTATCAATTTTATTGTTAATAGCTATGTTTTTTTGCCAAATGTTTCCAGTAATAGGTCTGCTATGGATATTAGTATACATGTATTCAGGTAGATGTATAGTTAAGAGTGAAATTGCTCATTTGGAGACGATACACATCTTGAACTTTATGACTGTAAATAAAAGGATTGTATTGATTCATATGAATGATGTTCCACATCACTAGTATCTGGTATTGTCAGACATTTTAATGTTTGCCAAACTGAAAAAATATAGTAATACTTGCTTTTTTGGCCCAGTAGAGCTCTGTTTTTATAAGTAGCCTATGTATTCTTGAAAAAGAGTGCATTGAGTACTTATTGGCTATACCATGAGATGTGTATCTATCTTCACCATTTGGTCTGATTCAGGTATTATTCAAAAATAAATAAAATAAATAAGGAAAAAACTTTAATAAAAGACATAGAAAAATTCACAAATGTGGGGTGAAAATAATAAAAGGCAATTAAAGAAGGATTAAGCTAATAAATGTCTATTTCTATTTTTATTAATAGCAAAAAGCTGAAGCTACCTGGGAGGTGGTGTTGCCATTCCTCACCTAAATTTTACATGTATAATTTTTTCCATAGAATATACTTCATTGCATACAACATGTGGATTTTTTAAGTGTGTAAAAAAATATTTAAATTTTAATTGTAAATACAATGAGGGCTTGTACTATTTATCACTTTTAAACTTATTTTAATGCAAATTCCCTACAAAATTTAATTTAATTGATAATTCATTTAGATTTTTGATAATTAAGATATTAGTACGGTAGTCACATCTGTGCTCAAGATTTTGGGTGCCAATCACTGATGATTAATTCCCTATTCTGGATATTGAGTTTGCATAGTAGTAAAATAAAAACAACTTGAGGTATTTGGAAAATTTTTTTTAAACGTGCTCACTAATATCACCACTTAGAAATGACTTATAATTTATATGCTATACAATGGATATTATTATTTCCAATAAGTACAGTATACCATGCTATTTACCAGAGCCATGTATCTGCAAGTATGAGGTTATGTGTATATACCTGATAATTTTTAAATGGACTTAAATTTTCATTAAGTAATGTAAAGGGTTTTCTGGTGCCATCCACATAGACTCTTGCCTTCGTGCATAAAAAATGCCTTGTTAATTTGCATCTGTAGCAGTGAAAAGAGCTACTGTAGCAAATGCTAAATGAATGGACTCATATTCCAAGAATGTCTTCATTCTCTGGCTTTTACGAGCTATATTCTTGTCTGTAGGATATGACAGGCTGCCCCCTGCAGGCCCCACCCCTTGCTGCGGGCAAGTCCTACACAGACAATAGCCTGCCTGGTCACCTGAGGGGCTGTGCTCTTTGCCCACACAGCTGCCCTACAATGTGGTGTCCCTATTCCTCATCATGCAGCACATGTTGGTCTTCTTCTGTTGTGCATGGTCCCAGCACCTTCTCACTCAGACTCACACTATAAGTGTGAGTGCTACTAGCTGCAACTGAAGGAGCTGGAGGAGTTGCTAGATCTGTTGGAGGGGCAAACCTTCCTCTTGGCTTCTGCCTAATTTCTGATCATTAGGCAGAACTCAAGTAGAAGCTTTATTCCAATGAAAAAACTGAAGAAAATATTTTTACAACACATTTCATTTTCATTCATTTTTAACTGAGATGGCAATCACATACCTTTCCCCCCATATACAATAAATTGGCTGATTTAGTGGGAGCTGCTAACCTGGCATTCCTAACATCATTCATTGTCATAACAAGAGTAGATTCTAGCATTATACAGTTCTTTTACTCAATCCTCAAACCATTAATTGGGTACCATGTATGTTACTGAACTTGTGCTAGACCTGGGCCTACACTCTTGACCAGAATAGACACAGTACCTTTATTCTACCAGTAGGTTTGTGTTGAGATAACAAATGATAATAAAAGTAAGTTAAATGTGTATTATATGATAACAGGTTAAGGATGATCATTGCACACTCATTTAAGTTTGAAATGGCACTGAAATATTTATTGATCAGGAAATCATTCCAAAGAAGAAATGTCTTTTAGTAGTGTGTTTCCCACAAATGGAGCACTAAGCATAAATGTTCCAAGTCAGAGGAAGCAAGATGCTGACATGAGGAAGAGTAATCAAGGTAGAAGGTGGTAAGAGACAAAGCCAGTGAAGTATCTAGGCGCCAGATTAGATCTTTGGCTTTTATAAAAGTGTGATGGTAATCTTTGGAAAATGAGACTATCATGATCAGAATTATACCATAAAAGGTGACTGGTTGCTTTCTGGAGAAGAGGTTGGAAGAAGAATGGAAAATGGCAGCAGACAGATGAATTAAGAAGGTATTTTAATAATTCACATAAGAAATGATAGTCAGATTTACAATCTTTTAAAGGCACAGTGGAATAGATTTTCTAATTTATCAGACTTGTGTAAATAAAAGAGGTGGTGATGACTCTATGTTCTGGAGCAATAGAAAATGCGTTAATCATGGCACACATTACGAAGTGGAGAATCACTGGAATAGAAGAACTAGGAGGGTACAGATCAAGAATTCTCTCTTACTTGCTAAATTTGAGAAGCTTGTTTGATATTCAAGGCAGTTGCAAATGAATCAAATGTTCAGAGAAGTCTGCTAGAGATATAAATTTGGGAGTTATATGCTCACATCTCAATTGCAAGGGAGGATTTTATGAACCACTGGTGAGAGTGTAAATCAGTACAATTACTTTAGAGAAAACAAAGATGTACATGTGCTATGTCATCTGGGGATCAGACCACCTTTCCACCCAGAGTATAGACTGTGTGAGTAATTTATTTGGGAATGTGATCATGGAGGAGGAATGAGGAACAGGATGATGTACCAGGGGAAAAGAGAGTCAAATCTAGAACATATTAGTAAGTCATGTAATTGAATGCACTAGGACCATTCACTGAAACAAAGAGGAAATATGTATCCATTATTTCTAAAGGTTCATTATTCAATGGTTGTCCCATGGGTGTTAACTTACCAGTATGTCTAATGGTGCATATGTGAGTACAAAAAAAAATTCCTCCCACAATCCATATGACATTGTTCAAGAAGTTCTAAGGCAAAAAGTGAAGTCTTCTCAGGACTTGAGGACAGGTGCTATCAGTTGCATCTTTATGAAGTGGAACAAAGTTTACATGAAACTGGTAAATAGGCCATGTCTGGAACAAGAGGTGAGGCTGAGAGGATTTCCAGTGGTGTAAGAAACATCCAGGACATCCTATGCTAGGTATATATCTGCTGTGGACTGAATCGTTATGTCCTCTCAAAATTCTTATGTTGGAATCTAAACTCCCAAGGTGCTAGTATTAGGATTTGGGGTATTTGGGGGCATGATTAGGAATAGGATTACTGCCCTTATAAAAGACATCCCAGAGATTTGTCTGCTCCAGACATGTGAGAATACAAGAAGTTGACAGTTTGCAACCTAGAAGAGGGCTTTCACCAGAACTCAACTATACTGGCACCATGATCTCAAGACTTCCAGCCTCTAGAATGGTGAGAAATAAATGTCTGTTGTGTATAAACCACCCAGTCCATGATCATGACAATATTTCTCTAGGATCTGATCCATATATATAAGAACACATGCTAATAGAGCTGTTTTTTGCAATAGCAAAAAACTGAAGAAAGCAAATGAAAATATATTGAACAATGGATGATTGCATTGTGATATTTTCACATAATGTAATACTAAACAGCATTTAAAGTAATGGATAAGACTATGTGTCAACCTAGATGGATCTCATTAACAGAACACTGAACAAACCAAAAAGCAAGATGTACATGGATACATACATTTTTAACTTTTAAAAACACATGATCATTTTATATGAATACTGAACATATGGTAAAATTATAAATAATTACAGGAATATTTTAATTACCAAATTTAGAGTCATATTTCTTCTCTGAGTAGAGAAGGGAGTTTGATAAAAATTCCCAAGTGACTCCAACAGAATTGACATTGTTTTATTTGAAGCTGAGTGGCTGATATGTGAGCAGGTTTTTGTTTGTTTTTCTTTATGACTTTGTTATGTATTGAAATAACAAAACAACTAGCCCTGAATCTGGAACTGTGTTTCTCTGATATGTAGAATAGTGCAGGACAAAAAGGCTGTTGGGCATTAGGCCTTAGCTCTGATTTTTGGAAAATCCCTCTAATATCTTCCAGTGATTTTCAGTGTTTATCTTGATGCTTTAAAAATAAATAAGTCTTTCAAACTGTTGTTTGTTTTGGAAAGGGAAGATTTTTAGACAAAATAGAAATGATAAGAGTACAAATGTATGGCAGAAATCAAGAAAAATATTTTGTTCTTTAAGATAAATACACCGTGTAATTTAGTTTCAAGAGAATCACCTCCTGGAAATGGGACCATGTATATAAGTTGATGGATCTCTACTTATCCACAGTATAAAGAAAATCACCTCTGACGGGAAGGCCCTAAGTAGGTCATTATGCATCATGATATGAGGTTATCTAAAACAGGCACTGAGATAGGATATATGAATAATTCATTTATTTACATGTTTACTGAAAATATTCTCTGCAGCAAGGCATTAGAGGAACATGATAGAATGAGACAATATTTGCTTTTGTTTTGTTTCAACAAATTATTCTGGCTTCAGTCCATGCTATATTGGAGAGATAGTGATAGAAGTAAAAACACACAGTAAGAAACTCATTACAGAGACTTAAGCTTGTAGAACAGTTTCATGCTAAAAGCAAATCCTTTGACTAAGAAAAGTTAGTTATTAAATGGTAGAAGCAAGGTAAAGAAAAGGGGTGAGCTCTCTACCTTACACATATTTTATTCCTTGGATTAGAGAGTGCTGTAAGGATATCATTCATATTTTCTTCCATTTATTCCCAGCATATTTTGTAGTTTTCCTTCCTATTCCATCTTCATATTTTTAGCAAAGAGTCTGTGAAATGTTTTACATTTAAGAGAAATCATCTATTAATTGTGCAACAATGTGCTAAACATTGTTTATACATTATCTCAATGCTACTCTTGGCAGTACTTTGAGGTCCACAGTATTTACAGTATATGAATAATGAGAAAACAGGAATGGAGAGTGGAAACAATTTGTTTAGGGTAGTATAATTGTAAATAGTGAACACAGGATTTAAATCCAAATATTTATGACTCTAAGAGTCTGGCTTTTTTAAACCACTTTACTGCCTTTCTGATCTGTGAACTCACCCCTTCCTAATTCATTCCTTAAACAACTATTTCTGCCAGGGAATGTTCTAGGATTTGAGGTACAGTACTGAAAATGATGATAGAAATCTCTGTCCTCAAGGGACTAGTATTCTACTGAGGATACAATAAAATAAGCAAAAGTATAAAATGTATAGTATATTGGATGGTAGTTAGTTCCTTGGTAAACCGTTAAATACATTAAGTGTCAACAGAGCACAGAGGGTTTGAACATTTTAATAAAATGGTCATGGAAAGCCTCATGGAGAAGATGACATCTGATAAAAGATATGAAGAAGATACAGGGCAAACCATATCTATTGTCATGCCCAGTAATAAAGAGGCTGTTATACCTGAAATTGAATAAGGGAATTACCCAGAATAAAGAGAAAAGTTCATAGAGAAATCAGAGAGTCCATATGATGTAGGACCTATAAAACATTTGTACAAACTCTGGATTTTACAATGAGTAAAGAGAAAAAATTAGAGTTTTATGCAAAAGAAGGTGGTAAGCTGATTTATATTACAAAGTGATTAAAGAAGTTGCTGTTTTGGGAATATGCTGAAGGGTGCCCGATGTAATATCAAAGACACTTGTTTGCAGGCCATTGTAATAACCCAATAATGACAGCTAGTCAGGATGCTGTAGTGGAAGTGGCAAAAAATGGTCAGAATTTCACTGTATTCTGAAGATACAATCAATGGGATGGATAGGTTCTGAGGTGTGAGAGAAAAAAGATTCTGTGGTTTTTTGATTGAGTGATTTTTCTGATTCATTATTTGAAATTAAGTCATAATTTTAATTCATTTAATGTCAGTGAAAAGGTGGCTATAGAGGAAAAACAAAACAAAACAAAACAAAACAAAGCTCCCATTCTGTAACCAGAACTCCCTTCCACTGTTCTAAGATGGTACTATGGATAGGGAAAACAACATACGGGTTGGGGAGACAATTATCCTCAGTCCAGTTTCACTGAAAGATTCATTGACTTAAATGTGATAGGAAAATGAAGTAGAAAGAGAAAGAGGAAGAAATTCTGGAAACCAAGATCTTAGATTTATTCTCTCCACAAGAAAGGTAGCTAATATTGATAAAGTAATAAAATGTACCAAATGCTTTTGTTGAATTATCTCATTCTTCCACCAAATCTTACAGAATCAACATTGCTTTCATTTGTACATACGAGGAAAATCATAATGCTTAGAGAGTTTAACATTTTTCATGAGCAACCAATATATGCACTTTTGACATCTTGAACAAGCCATTTAAACTCACTGACATTGTTTTCTGATTTTCTATATGCCTAGATCACGTTAAGGTTGAAATATTTCACTTATGCATAGTATGTATATAATTGCTAAATGTGGATGATTCCAAACACCGTCATTCTCTCAGTAAGAAGAGAAAGTTTCACAAATACCTAGTAAGAATGTTAAACTAAGTGCCAACTTCCTCTGAAACTAAAAGGACTGCTCACAGAATATTTCTGAGTATACAGAGGAAAAGTATTTTGGCTCATTTAATTTTGTAAAATCTCTTTCTCGTACATAATTCAAATTCCTTTCTTGCCCATAGGAATTGTGAGGCAGGTATGCATTAATTCATGTCATATTACATGAATAGGTAGTAATAAAACACTGGCATTTTCCAAATTGCCAGTATAAAGAATTGTCAGAAGAACATGAGTATTATCTTCAAATTCTCCAAGGGGTTAACCTTTATGTTATCTGTTAAATATGAATTATGTATTAGCCTCTCATATTTCCATATATAAAACTTTGTGCCCTGGTCTTGTTCCTCAAGATGACCTTGATGTAATCAGAGATAACAGTGTTCTTTACCAAAGACATTAATCAATAATTTTATAATATGAGGCAGTATGAATATTTAATAGCTTCGGCTTGCATAATTCAAATTTTGTATCACTAAAAAATAAAGTCAGTTGAGTGACTAGAACTTCTATATCCCCTATTGCTATTCTATTTATTACTCCTTATTTGAGAAGAGCATGGAATTATATATGTTGGTGACATAATGTGTCATTTTTTTTCATTTTCATGTATTTATAATTTTCATTTGCTTTTAGTTCCACTGCTGAATATGAACTGCCCCTTTGTTGAGTGCATATTTCAAACAAGAGTTCATGTGGGAAGCAGCAGGCTTAATTCATTGAAAAATACTCTAAAAATATACCTGAAAATTTTAATTGGTAAGAGCATCAAAAAACTATTTCAAAATAAAAATATAGAATCACAAATGCCTAATAAAATTGCATTAAATACTTAAAAAAATGAAAATAAAGTGTAATAATTGCAGATAAGATTGAAAGCCAGTGTATAACTATTCTAAAAAAAGGCATTATAGAATTTCACTAAAATAGAATGCCAATATGAAGTATGTAGGAAAATGATTACTAAGTGGAGATATATGTGTGTGTATGTATATACATATATATTCATCATATATGTGTGTGTGTCTGTTTATATATGTATATATATATATATATTCATCCCAAGTCATATGAAGCCATTGTGTTCTGAAAAAAAATTTAAGGCTCAGGATTATGAGTTCTGCTTTTGTTTTTAACAAAAGCAAATTACCATTGTCTATGGTAGAAAATAAATGTCGACCTATAGAATGGATTTCCACATAATCACATGATAGTCCCACTCCCTCAATAATGCTATACAAGTTTTTCAGTGAAAAACTTAATTAAATAAGGAATCTGTGTGTGTTGTAGGAATACGAATATATAAGAAATGATCATAGTTCACTAAAATATGTTTTATTTGCATATAAAAGTTGATTGTGTTTGGGAAGATGCTCTGAGAGTATGAATTACCTATGGAGAGCCAATTATGCATACATCCACTAATTTGCTGAAGCTCACTAGGATAGATATTAGTACTAATTTATACATTTATATCAGAAGATACATGTATAATTTCTGATTATATGTGTGTATATATTTATGTAGGTATCAATAGTTAATGGTCCAAAACATGGAAATGACCTCCAATATCCTTTATTCTTCTGAGTTGTAATTTTGCCCTCTGAAATTGTAATATTGTTTAAGAATTATTTTTCTCTTTCTCTCTACCACATTACACCATTCATCAGAACAGTTATTTCTTGTTTATGCTGTTAGGTCTGTTTACTTATATTGGAGCCTGAGTTTGAAAGAGACCAAATATAATAACATTGCTGTACATCTATTTGTTGCAGTTAAAATTGCATATCTTATTTTGGATACCGGGAACTTACTAGTGACAGAAGATTACATAGCCCTCTTAACTGATGTTAGAAATTGAACTAAAAAAGATGAAAATAAAAGTAATTAAAAAATTTGGGTATGCAATCATTTTGCTTCTCAGAAGCATGAGTTCAAAGTGCTGCCCCACATTTGCAGTAATGTGTATTGCAAGTAAGCACAAGGCAGCTTCAAAGTGCATTTCCTGGTTGAGAATGCCCTCAACAGTTCATCATTTGATATTGGGAAGATGAGACATGGGGTGCAGAGAAGGAAAGAGACTGGAGTGTGTGTGCATGCATGTGAATCAGAGCAGCTCAGAAACAGTTCCTTCTTCCAGTCTTCACTTTTGCTCTATTTCTATTACTGAAGAGTGAAGCCAGAGCCTGAAAAGTACATTGTGTGTCATTTTTTCTCTGTTTTATATTGTAATACATGGAAAAGCTCAAACTGGAGAAATAAATGAACAGATCTCTATGGGTAGGGAGGCACATGTTAATTTAATTTTATCTTTACAGAGTTGAAGATGAAATCAAATACATGACCCAATAATGAGAATCAATAAAAATAAAACTGATTCTTTGTAATGAATAATGTTCTAAATATGCTCCTGGGTATTTATCTCTTTGTTGCAGGCTTTTGGAAATGGGGTATATAGTTTGAATCATAACTGATATGTATTGCCATAAACAAGAGGATTTCAAGTCAGCTCCATGTGGCCTTAAATTATTTTATTTAGTAGTAAGAAGAATGCCTAAGACAAGTCCTGTGGTGAAAACAGATTTATTGTCTCTGCTATTCACCTGTGTTATTTCTCCATATATTATCATTAATATATATTATCCATTCTTCACAGCAATAGCTATGCCGTGGTAAATTAAATATTCCATTGTCCTTCTATGTCCATTTTACATTATAATGTTCCCGAGCAGACTTTTATAGTTCTCTCACAGAATTATAGCAGGTCTTTAAATAAAAACAAAGTTAAAGCAAAAATCTTAGACTCCATTGAAAATCTTTTTTATTTTACAAGTGGGATTTTTAAGTAAAATACACTTTCTTCTATTTTTAAGAATAAAACAAATATGTGGTATGCCAAGGGAATTATCTAAAGCTCATTTTGTCTTGAATAAAAGCAAGACAAGAATAGAAACAGTCTAAAATAGACACTATGACAAAAACTATGAAAACAAAACTAAGAAAGAGAATGATTTATTTTGCATTGTTTTTCATTCTAACACTTTAAATTATATATTATATTCTATATTATATTTTATTATATTGATTATGTTATATTATATTATGGAATCAATTAAACATTTCTAAAGCCCTGCTGCTTTCAGTGGGAAATAGAAGCTTTCATTGTACTGGGAAATAATCTTAAAGTGTAACACTGTGAATGATGGTGCAGAGCAAATAGATCCAATACTCTCAGAAAAATATAAAATAAGCAAGAAATAAAATGGAAAGGTAGATATAGTCCTTAATAGTGTACATTTTAAAATCCATTACCATAAGGTTGGACATATGGCTTATAATGATCAAAAACATCTAAGAATGAATTTTCTTATCACAGCATTCTGATTTCTGATTACTAAAAATCATGTGATAATTTTATATCTATTGTTCTGTTGCCTTTGATATATTAAAAGAAAATACCAAAGACTTTGCCTCCATTTCCCAGCATTTATGTTACCAATCATTTTAATTGGCAGGCACTGGATGATTTTTAAAGCTATACATGTGATATATAACAACTAAAAAAGAGAAAATAAGTTTATGTCCACCATGAGAGGGGTGTATTAAAATATTGTGACGCATTCATACAATAGAAATAATGAGAACTATACAAATAAAAATTAAAACATAAATATTGATTTAACAATGGAAAGATAAATACAAAATTTAGAATAGTGATTTTTTTTTTACTTCATAGAGTAAAAAAAGGGTAGGATTGTGGTATGAGTCTTTAGCACCTTGCATATTTATTTCTGAACAAGAAAGACACTTTCAGAGACTTGATAAATATTGATACCTGATACATTCAGGTGAATGGTGCTGAAATATTTGATGTATTTATAGGCATGTTGGAAATGTTAGGTGATTCATTTCTTTAAAAATGACAATTTTGTATTTCAGTTTGCTTTGGGTATCTATTGAACTTTAATACACTAATGATTTTTTGGTGTGAAAGATTTCACACAGATTCCATAGGTAAACCAAAGATTTTATGAATACATTCTGCATCAATGGCATGTCCTTCCATGTATGCAGAGATTCT
Organism: Smutsia gigantea; assembly: GCA_032199065.1. Lineage (NCBI taxonomy): Eukaryota > Metazoa > Chordata > Mammalia > Pholidota > Manidae > Smutsia > Smutsia gigantea. The sequence continues at coordinate 168,408 of JAVSCE010018196.1, read as the reverse complement.
TGGCTATCTTTATTTTTGTCTATAAGGAATTTATAAAATCATTCTAAAGTGAAAAAAAGTACCCATATACAATGTATAACCCTTTATTTAAAATATTTTAAAATTTAAATGTAATATACACACAAAAATTCCCCCCAAATAATTAATTTTTATATAGTGAGGTCATAGAGTAACACCTACACAGGTGATAACAGTACTTCAAAATACCTCTCTTGCCCTCCTCCCTGCAAAAATCATTGTTCTTTTTCTAACAGCATAGAATGGTTTTATCTGTTGTGTTTGGTCTGTGTGTGTCTGTGTATGAGGAAGTGGGCTTGTTGTTTATGTGTGTGTGAGTACGTGTCTTCTTTAAGCCAACTTTATGGTGATGACATTCATGATGGATGCTGTTTGTAGCAGTTGTCATTCATTTACACTGGCTTCTAGTTTTCTGTTTTAGGAATATGTTGCAATTGATTTATTCAATATACTGTTGATAAACATTTCATTTGTTTCCAGTTTAGAGCAAGTATAGAAAATGCTGCCATGTGCACTTTGGTTCTGTCTCTTGATGAACACCTATGCATTCCTATTTGGTACACACAATTGAATGGAATTGTTGGGTCATGGGTATCAACAAAAGATCATGCCAAATTTCCATTTTTACCTACCACATTCCAGTTCCATCAACAATATGTGAGTCATTGTCAGCCCTATTAAGTTTGCCACCTGGTGAATATGGTGTCTATGTCTTATATTTCCCTCATGATTAATGGGAACCTTTTCATCCATTTACTGGCCATTTGGGTATCCTTTTTATTTAAGTGTTTCATCAAGCATCTTGTCCATTGCTTATGGGATTCTCCACATGTGCCTATTGACTTGTAGGATTTTCTATATTTTCTCTGAATATGAACCTTTGTTAATTATATATATTGCAATACTGTTTCTCAGTTTGTGGCTTAAATGTTTACTCTCTTAACTAATATATATGTGTGTGTGTTTAATTGACACAAAATTATTTGTTGAAAACACTTTCCTATTGTTATATATCAAATTTCCATATATGTGAGTCTGTTTCTGAACTCCCTATTCCATACCATTGACTTCTGGACTTATCCTCCATCTAAAATATATCTTCCTGACTTATTTTCCAATAAATGTGAAGACATAGAATAATCCAACAATTTTTTAATTCTTAATTATTGTCTTTGCATTATTTACCCTTCATAGTTTAATATATATTTCATAATAACCACAAAAAGTTGCCATTTTCTTTGTGATTGGATGGACTGTAGATTTTCTGAGCAGATTAACTCTTGATGGTACTAATTCACTGATTGCAGGAATATATTGTTCTCCATTTACTTAGATCTTTTCAAATGTATATTAATAAGCTTTATACTCTTTAGTGCAAAGGTCTTGTACATTTAATATGATATTTTATGCTTCTTGATCTCATTATCAATGGTATCATTTCCTTTCCCTATGATTTATTTCTGGTATACAGATATTCAACTGATTTTTTTCACATCAGCCTGATATTGAGGAACCTTGATAAGTCCACTTTATAAATCAAATGGTCTATCAGTAGCTTATCTGAATTTTTCATCATAGTATATTTTTAAATAATAATAGTTTTTTGGCTCCTTTCTAATATTTTTCCTTGTTTCACTTGTTTAAAAACAAGTCTACTAGAGACAATTGTGGCAGGCTTCCTAGTTTTCTTTTGCTTTGAGAAGAAACTGTTTTTAATAGTATGATTTTTTTTCTGGATTTTGCAAATATCCATTTTTCGTTTGAGGAAATTGTCTTCTGTTACTAGTTTAATTTTTATTGAGATTCGTAAATAAGTTTTAACTAGTGCCTTCACTATGATTTCATTTTATGATCGCATATGTTTTCTCCTGATTCAGTCATTGTGGTGAAATTATATTGCTAAAGTTTTGAATTTCAAAAGACTTCTTCATTCATGGAATAAATCCAATGTATTCATGATGAATTGCAATTCATAAGAAATGTTCAAAATATTATAATTATTACTTAGGCATATCAGCTATGAGAGAGATTGCCCTGAAATGAACAAGCATTTCTTCTTTCTCCTGATCTTTGTAGTTTGTGTAAGATTCATGCTATTGTTTCACCGAAAGTTTCAAAGAATTCAAAAGAAAGATATTTTTCTTCTTGTGGGGATTTATGTAATCAGATTCAATTTCTTCAATGGATATAGGACTATATAAACTTCTGTTTTTTTCATTTTAAATGACTTGTGGCCTTTTTCTATAATTTATTTAGGTTTCACTAATCTACAATTACATGTGCAATATTATGGTTATTAAACTACCCCTTCATCAGGTCCCCCCTACCAGCCCCATTACATTCACTGTCCATCAGCGTAGTGAGATGCTATAGAATCACTACTTGTCTTCTCTGAGTTGTACTGCCCTCCCCGTGCCCCCCCAACATTACATCTGCTAATCGTAATGCCCCCTTTTCCCTCTTATCCCTCCCTTCCCACCCATCTTCCCCACTACCTTTCCCTTTGGTAACTATTAGTCCATTCTTGGGTTCTGGGAGTCTGCTGCTGCTTTGTTCCTTCAGTTTTTTTCTTTGTTCTTATATTCCACATATAAGTGAAATCATTTGATACTTGTCTTTTTCAGCTTGGCTTATTTCACTGAGCATAACACTCTTTAGCTCCATCCACGTTGTTGCAAATGGTAGGATTTGTTTTCTTCTTATGGCTGAATAATATTCCATTGTGTATATGTACCACTTCTTCTTTATCCATTCATCTACTGATGGACACTTAGGTTGCTTCCATTTCTTGGCTATTGTAAATAGTGCTGCAATAAACATAGGGGTGCATCTGTCCTTTTCAAATTGGGCTGCTGCATTCTTAGGGTAAATTCCTAGGAGTGGAATTCCTGGGTCAAATGGTATTTCTATTTTGAGTTTTTTGAGGAACCTCCATACTGCTTTCCACAATGGTTGAACTAATTTGCAGTCCCACCAGCAGTGTAGGAGGGTTCCCTTTTCTCCACATCCTCGCCAACATTTGTTGTTGTTTGTATTATGGATGTTGGCCATCCTCACTGGTGTGAGGTGATATCTCATTCTGGTTTTAATTTGCATTTCTCTGATGATTAGCGATGTGGAGCACCTTTTCATGTGCCTGTTGGCCATCTGAATTTCTTCTTTAGAGAAGTGTCTATTCATGTCCTCTGCCCATTTCTTAATTGGATTATTTGCTTTTTGTTTGTTAAGGTGCATGAGTTTATATATATTTTGGATGTCAACCCTTTTTCAGATACGTCATTTATGAACATATTCTCCCATAGTGTAGGATGTCTTTTTGTTCTACTGATGGTGTCCTTTGCTGTACAGAAGCTTTTCAGCTTGATATGGTCCCACTTGTTCATTTTTGCTTTTGTTTCCCTTGCCCGGGGAGATATATTCATGAAGAAATTGCTCATTTATGCCCAAGAGATTTTTGCCTATCTTTTTTGCTGAGAGTTTTATGGTTTCATGACTTTATATTCAGGTCTTTGATCCACCCTGAGCTTACCTTTGTGTATGGGGCTAGACAGTAGTCCAGTTTCATTCTCTTACATGTAGCTGTCCAGTTTTGCCAACACCAGCTGCTGAAGAGGCTGTCATCTTCCCATTGTATATCTAAGGCTCCTTTATCATTATTCATTGACTGCATATGTTTGGGCTAACGTTCAGATTTTCTATTCTGTTCCACTGGTCTGTGGGTCTGTTTTTGTCCCAATACCAAATTGTCTTGATTACTGTGCCCTTGTAGTAGAGCTTGAAGTCAGGGAGCATAATTCCCCATTTTATTCCTCCTTCTCAGGATTGCTTTGGCTATTCGGGGTCTTTTGTGGTTCCATATGAATTTTAGAATTATTTTTCCAGTTCATGGAAGAAAGCTGTTGGTATTTTGGTAGGGATTGTTTTGAATCTGTAGATTGCTTTAGGTAGTACAGCCATTTTGACAATATTTATTCTTCCTAGCCAAGAGCATGGGATGCATTTCCATTTGTTAGTGTCCTCTTTAATTTCTCTTAGGAGTGTCTTGTAGTTTTCAGAGTACAGGTCGTTCACTTCCTTCATTAGGTTTATTCCTAGGTATTTTATTCTTTTTGATGCAATTGTGAATGGAATTGTTTTTCTGATACCTCTTTTTGTTAGTTCATTGTTAGTGTATAGGAAAGCAACAGACTTCTGTGTGTTAATTTTGTATCCTGCAACATTTCTGAATTCAGATATTAGTTCTAGTAATTTTGGAGTGGCGTCTTTAGGGTTTTTTATGTACAGTATCATGTCATCTGTAAATAGTGACAATTTGACTTTTTCTTTACCAATCTGGATGCTTTGTATGTCTTTGTTTTGTCTGATTGCCATTGCTAGGACCTCCAGTACTATGTTGAATAACAGTGGAGAGAGTGGGCATCCCTGTCTTGTTCCCGATCACAGATGAAAAGCTTTCAGCTTCTCGCTGTTAAGTATGATGTTAGCTGTGCGTTTGTCATATATGGTATTTATGATGTTGAGGTACTTGCCGTCTATACACATTTTGTTGAGAGTTTTAATCAGGAATGGATGCTGAATCTTGTCAAATGCTTTTTCAGCATCTATGGAGATGATCATGTGGTTTTTGTTCTTCTTTTTGTTGATGTGGTGGATGATGTTGATGGATTTTCGAATGTTGTACCATCCTTGCATCCCTGGGATGAATACCACTTGATCATGGTGTATGATCCTCTTGCTGTATTTTTGAATTCGGTGTGCTAATATTTTGTTGAGTATTTTTGCATCTACGTTCATCAGGTATATTGGTCTGTAATTTTCTTTTTTGGTGAGGTCTTTGCCATTTTTTGGTATTAGAGTAATGCTGGCTTCATAGAAAGAGTTTGGAAGTATTCCCTCCTCTTCTATTTTTTGGAAATCTTTAAGGAGAATGGGTGTTATTTCTTCTCTATATGTCTGGTAGAATTCCGAGGTGAATCCATCTGGTCTGGGAGTTTTGTTCTTAGGTAGTTTTTTGATTACCAATTCAATTTGTTGCTGGTGATTGGTCTGTTTAGTTTTTCTGTTTCTTGCTTGGACAGTCTTGGAAGGTTGCATTTTTCTAAGAAATTGTCCATTCCTTCTATGTTTTCCAGCTTGTTAGCTTATAGATTCTCATAATATTCTCTTATAATTCTTTGTATTTCTGTGGGGTCCATTGTTATTTTTCCTTTCTCATTTCTGATTCTGTTTATAGGTGTAGATTATCTTTTTCTCTTAAGGAGTCTCTCTAGACGTTTATCTATTTTGTTTATTTTTTCAAAGGACCAGCTCTTGGTTTCGTTGATTTTTTTCTTTTGTTTTATTCTTCTCAATTTTATTTATTTCTTCTCTGATCTTTGTTATGTCCCTCCGTCTGGTGACTTTGGGCCTCATTTGTTCTTCTTTTTCCAATTTCAGTAATTGTGTCTTTAGACTATTCATTTGCGATTGTTCTTCGTTCTTTAAATAGGCCTGGATTGCAAAATACTTTCCTCTTAGAACTGCCTTTGCTGCGTCCCACAGAAGTTGTGGCTTTGTGTTGTTGTTGTCATTAGTCTCCATATATTCTTTGATTTCTGTTTTGATTTGGTCGTTAACCCATTGATTAATTAGGAGAGTGTTGTTAAGTCTCCATGTATTTGTGAGCCTTTCTGATTTCTTTCTAAAATTTATTTCTAATTTTATACCTTTGTGATCTGAGAAGTTGGTTGGTAGGATTTCAATATTTTTGAATTTACTGTGGTTCTTTTTGTGGCCTAGTATGTGGTCTATTCTGGAAAATGTTCCATGTGCACTTCAGAAGAATGTGTATCCTGCTGCTTTTGGGGGCAGAGTTGTGTAGATGTCTGTTCGGTCCATCTGTTCTAGTGTGTTGCTCCGTGCCTCTGTGTCTTTACTTATTTACTGTCTTTTTGATCTGTCCTTTGGAGTGAGTGGTGTGTTGAAGTCTCCTAAAATGAAGGCATTGTTATTTCCTCCTTTAATTCTGTTAGTATTTGTTTCACATATGCTGGCGCTCCTGTGTTGGGTGCATATATGTTTATAATGGTCATATCTTCTTGTTGGACTGACACCTTTATCATTATGTAATGTCCTTCTTTATCTCTTGCTACTTTCTTCATTTTGAAGTCTATTTTGTCTGATACAAGTACTGCCACACCTGCTTTTTTCTCCTTGCTGTTTGCATGAAATATCTTTTTCCATCCCTTCACTTTTGGTCTGTGTATATCTTTGGGTTTGATGTGAGTCTCTTGTAAGCAGCATATAGATGAGTCTTGCTTTTTTATCCATTCTGTTACTCTGTGTCTTTTGATTGGTGCATTCAGTGCATTTACATTTAGGGTGGTTATGGATAGGTATGTACTTATTGCCATTGCTGGCTTTAGATTCGTGCTTACCAAAGGTTCAAGGGTTGCTTCTTTACTATCTAACAATCTAACTGAACTTTCTTGTTACGTTATTGTAAACACAGTCTGATGTTTCTTTATTTCTCTCCCTTCTTATTCTTCCTCCTCCCTTCTTTATATACTAGGTGTTTTATTCTTTGCCTTTAGTTAGTATTTGGATGGTCTGCTTTCTTTGCTATGATTTTATTTTCTCTGGTGACATGTTTTTAGCCTTAGCGTGCTTCCCTCTCGCAGTCTGTTTAAGATATCCTGTAGAGGTCCTTTATGGGAGGCAGACTCTTTCAGCTTTCACTTGTCTGGAAATTGTTTAATCCCTCCGTCATATTTAAATGATAATCGTGCAGGATACAATATTCTTGGTTGGAGGCCCTTTGTTCATTACATTAAATATATCATGCCTTTCTCTTCTGGTCTGTAAGGTTTCTTTTGAGAAGTCTGATGATCGTCTGATCTGTTTTCCTTTGTAGGTGATCTTTTTTCTCTCTCTAGCTGCCTTTAATACTCTGTCCTTATCTTTGATCTTTGTTATTTTAATTATTATGTGTCTTGATGTTGTCTTCCTTGGGTCCCTTGTGTTGGGAGATCTGTGGCCTTCCGTGGACTGTGAGACTATTTCCTTCCCCAGCATTGGGGAGTTTTCAGCAATTATTTCTTCAAAGACACTTTCTATCCCTTTTTCTCTCTCTTATTCCTGTAGTACTCCTATAATGCGAATATTGTTCTGTTTGAATTGGTCACACAGTTCTCTTAATATTCCTTCATTCCTAGAAATCCTTTTATGTCTCTCTGCCTCAGCTTCTCTGTATTCCTGTTCTCTGATTTCTATTACATTAACAGCCTCTTGCATCTCATCCATTCTGCTGATAAGCCCTTGGATCGCTTGTCTGATTTCTGCTTTGTCTTTCCTCACTTCCTCCCTCAGCTCTTACACATTTCTCTGTAGGTCCCTCAGCATGGTTATGACTTTTATTCTGAAATCTTTTTCAGGAAGACTGTTCATTTCCATCCCTTCCGGCTCCCTCTCTGGGGTTGTCTGGTTGATTTTGTTCTGAACCATATTTCTCTGTCTTTTCATGGCTATAGAAGTGGTCGCTGGTAGTTGCCAGGTATGTCAGCTGGGCTCTTTAAGACTTAAAAAAGAGAAAAAAAAAAAAGAAAACAAAAACAAAGCAAAACAAAACAAACAAAACAAAAAACAAACAAAACAAAAAAAAAACGCCCACTGGGATTAGATTCTCTGGGTATGCTGTAGGTGGCGCTGTTGCCCCACTATTCTGCAGCCATGGCCACACCGCTCCGCAGGGCCCCTTATAACTCTGGCCATGGTGGGAACGAATGGGAGGCTGTTGATCTCAGTGGGAGGTCTTAAAGCTGCCACCCTTTCCCAGTTGCCAGCTAAGGGGTCTGAAACTCCCCAGGACTCCCAGACCGCTGTGCTGAGTGTGCCGGCACAATCCGGCTCCTCCGCTGGGCTCCTGTCTCTTTAAGACCGCTGAAGAAAGTGTACACTTTTTTTTTTTCCCTCCCGGAAGCCAGCTGCAAGCACTCTGGTGCGTTCCCCGCTCAGATCCTGCCCCTCTGTCTCTCCAATCTCTGCTACACTGCGCTATGTGTGTCAGCTATCCCTGCGCAGATCACTGGGGTGGCTACTTTGGGGGGTGTACTTCCACTCCCTCCCGGCTCTGGATCCTCTCCTCCCGCCGGCATGCTGGGGTGGGTGAGTGCTCGGGTCCCTCCAGGTCGCGGCTCCGTATCTTACCCGCCTCTTGGGGTGCCGAGTCCTCTCGGGTGTAGCTGCACGCTGTGCACTTTCCTGTGTATTCTGGTCTCTCTTTTAGGAATAGTTATATTTGCTGTATTTTCATATATAAATATAGTGTTGGGAGGAGATTTCTCCTGCCCTGCTCACGCCGCTATCTTCCCAGAAGTCTCCCTTGATGTGGCCTTTTTTTTAAAGGTTGTCTCAACTTTGGAGATGCCTAACTCAAAACTCTGCTTTTCTTGTTATATGTTGGTTTAGATCTCAATGTGACAGAACTCAAACAACAATAAAGTAGAGCTATATTCAGTGTTAATCCTAGAGAATATTTCTTTATCCAATTCCTTTAAAATTCTCCTCAATTCATTTTCTTTCTGTATGTTATATTTATGCCTCATCGTTTAAACATAGTTCAACTCAAAATGTACATATAAACCCTGATATATAGTGAGCATTATTTCTGAGTTATCAAGATTGCTAACAAGTTAAGATCTTTGGACCCATGGTTTTGACTCCTGCTTTTACCTGAACTGATTAATTAGAACTTGACAGAAAATAAAATAATTATGTCTTTACAGCATAATGCATAATACTTTAAAATGACTTAAAATAAAAATATGCATAATTATTTAAAATAAAATTTAGGGTGTGCTCAAGTGATGGTGCAGGCATTTGGCTTTCATATCACAGAAAGCATGAGGCCAATTTTGGATGTCAGAATCTGTTTCATTTGAGGCTAACATCAAAGATAAATCCTATGAAATATTAAAGGAACAGAATTTAAGTATGTATAGGTTGGTTCTAAAGATCCTAATGTTCCCTGTAATACTGATAATTGAATAGAAACCGGCATTATTATTTCTCCTACATTAAAAAAGAAAAAGTAGCTCAAAATTTAAATATAGTAACTTGAGAAGTAACCAGGTCCCATTATGACTGACCATTGCAAGGGCCATTGCATGAGGTGTAGTTATGAACACCAAAACACTGCTCTGTTTTTTCCCTATCAAAGCAATTCCTACAGAGAATACTAGACATAGGTATTTGATATTAACACATATTTTTTTCTTTTGGCCAATCACTTAACTGTAGAGAAGTATACCATTAATCATCATTCTGATTATATTACAAATTGAAAGCAGAGTGTAAATTCAGTGGCTTTAATAAGAATATGGAAACAACAGTTAATTTTAATGTTAAGGAGATCATAAAACACACCCAGCTCTCACCACACTCAGAAGCCCTGCAGTGCATGTGTTTGGTCTTTTTCTTGCCAATTATTTTAAACTGTTTAGCCTTCAGTCCATATGAGGTGTTTTTCATGGCATCAGGCAGTTAAATGTGCTGACCAGTGTTATCATTGAACTTTTTTTTCCTCCTGAAGCTCATGACAATGGAAGCATTTCTGCAGAGTCTATACAAAGTCACAAAGTCACCCGGCTGGAGCTTGTCACCCAATAATAGACTCCATCATTTATGAGTTCCCACTTTATGGCACTACTGAAATGTTTTCACCTGAACCATTACTGAGCAACCTGAATCGTGGGGATAAATCTGCCACTGTGCTCGGCATATAATGACAGATCATCTAAGGGTGAAAGAGTCTCAGCTAGAAGAGAGCGACTTCTGTGACGCCTCCCCCCTGCCTATGTATATGCATGCCTGAGCAGGATGAAACTCTGCTTTCTTACAATGTTATTTATTGGAAGCTGTTACTCCATTGCATTTTTCACTCATGATTTGACAATTCCTCCTGCAATGTAGTTGCCACAGTGAACACACATTTCTTTTCTATTGAAACTGCTGTCAGTAAAGGAGAATTAATTTCCTTCATGCTGATTCTTGATTTGAGCATCATGAGCCAGGTATTCTGCCAGCATTTTGCGTTCATTATTTCATTTAGTTCTCATGGCAGCCCTGTGGAATAGATGTTGTTACCTCCTTTTAAAAAATGTCCAGGTCACAAAGCTAGTAAGTGGTTCAATAACTGTTCAACCCTGATTTTCCCTAATTCCAAACTCTCTGACCTTTTCATGGGCTATAATGTCTCTGGTGTTTGTACAAATAGTATCAGCACTGTACTTATTTTTTATTGTGAAATATACATACAACTGCTGTATACATAGATGTACAATGAAATCACAATGATAAAAAGTGTATTAATAAGTCAGCTTAAAAACTTTAAAGGCCTTGTTTGTTTCCTGTCAATTTAATTTACCCAGGAATGATAACCACTGAATTATGTGTTATTAAATGTCTTTCTTTCCTTTAGGGGTTTACTATCCATGTAAGAAAAATATAGCATATAGGGTGTAGGGTGTGTGTGTGTGTGTGTGTGTGTGTGTGTGTGTGTGTGTGTGTGTGTGTGTGTCTGTGTGTGTATTTGCCGTATTTGCCTACATTTTCAATTTATATAAATGAAATCATTATATATTCTTTTGAGGTTGCTATTCTCAGTCAACCTTAAGTTTTTGAGATTCACCCAATATGATGCATGCAGCTGCAGTCTCTTCCACTATTGGTGGACACTTGGGTGCTTTCCAGTATTTTTGATTTCATGTCTTCAGAAGTACATGCACAAGATTTTCTCTGGGGTGTATACAAGTGATGAGATTGCTGAGTCTAAAAATGCACACGTGTCAACTATATTAACTAACACCAAATTATTTTCCAAAGTGGCTGCATCAGTTCGCAGTAAGACAAACAGTTTCTAGGCAGTTAATGAAGGTGTCCCTTGCTCCATAACTTTGCCAGTCATTAGCTTTGTCCATCTTCAGTATGTTTATGTTTACCAAATTGGTCACCGAGGTTTTGATTCACATTTCTCTGCTCCTAACACCCCTTTATTATTCATGATTCATCTTCTGTGATATCCCTGTTCATAGATTTTTACTATTTAAAGTTTTGTTAGTGGTCTTTTTTCATTGACACACACACCTGCCCCCGCACACCTTTACTCACACTCACTCACTTATGTATCATAAGTATTCCCTCTGGATACTAATTTTTTTGTGTTATGTTTGTGGAAAATATCTTCCACTTTGGCTTATCATTTCATTCATGGTGTCTATAGATGAAGGGAATTCTTAAATTCACTGAACGTGTCTATAATTTTCTTGATACTCCTAAGTCTATATATCAGTTTGAAATAATTAAAAAGCCTTAGGTACTTAAAACTACTCCAACCAGCAGACATAATATAAAAATGGTTTGGAAAATTAATACTTCTATGACCCCATCACATTTAAACAAAATAAGTCATTAGAAACATTGGTTTTCTCTTCTGAATTATATAATTTAATAAACAAAATGTTCTTCCTTGTAAAGACTGAGATATATAGTAAAAATTAAAGCTTTGCTTTAAAAATCAATATTTTATTGCTCTTATAGGTAAAAGATATTACATGATTTGGCTTTACAGGGGTACTCCATCTTGGGCCTATTCTTATTTCTCTAAGACATTAATGATAAAAGGGGAATACTTATGAATCAACTTTTCATTGCAAATCAATAGATTTTGAGGGAAGAATAGATTCAGATCTCTTCAAAGCATTCCTTCAAAAGGTAGAGACTCACCACAGTGGCAGAAAGTGTAATATTTGCTACTCGAAAGTGTTATGCTTATTCTAGAACAAGACATTTCATCCCAAATTTAATAATAAATATTGTACCAACCCACACAATTTTCTTAACAATGTTTCTATATTATGAACCTTGTAGTACAATTATGAATCCCTTTGAAGAAGGAAGAGGTATATGGTTTCCATTTTTCTGTAGTACAATTTTATCAGTATACTGATATATGAAAGAGTTCCTGAATGATAGTAAGTCCTACGTTGTGGTGTATTAGTGTATTCAGGAAATAATTTGCTTCTTCAGGGAAGTATGAATGTCTTGAAATGTTAAAAAAATGTTAGCATATGATGAGACAGTAAAGACTGAATTGCCTTGAAATGGTAGGAAGAGCTATTTGACATTCATTTGCAATGGAGTAAATATTTTGGGACACTAAGGAAATATTTCATCATCTGCAGTCCTTAGTTAAAAAATTACACCTTGACCCTCAGATCAAGAGACACATGAAGAAACGGAAATCATAGAGTTTTTTACATAATACAGAATTTTTCAATACCCCTAACATTCCACTGTGTTTGCTGTCATGGGGTGGACAGAGGACACAGCAAGGAGAAGAATGAGAAATATGACTGTCCTTTCTGACCTAGGGAAATTGAAGAAGATACAGTGAATATATGAGAGGTCAGTTCTCATATTTCCGCCACCAAAACCAAATCAAAAGGTAGGATTTGAAGTTTTAGGAAAAGCTTCAAATGGAGAAACCTCCACAAAATTTTCAGGAGCCTAAATGACAGGTGTGGATAAAATGAGAGTTCCTGTGGCCAGGATTCTCACCTGGCCCTGGTTGACTAGCTCACTGCACACCTGTGGGCAACGCATGGCTGTTGACTCTATAAATATAAAGAGCTCCACCCAGTGCTCTGGGCCTGACATGGTAGCACAGCTGCAAGGCTGCAGGAGAGCAGAGCAGAGGAGAGAGGCCCAGAAGATGGCTGTGTGGGATGGCTGTGCAGGCAGAGAGGCCCAGAGGATGGCTGTGCAGACAGAGGTTCCCAGAGGCGGAGACCAGTTTGCAGCATGCAGACTCACTCTGAGTGAATGGGATTTTAGTGATTGACCTGCCACCTGGAAATAAAATTGGGTATAACCCTTTCATCCCCAAAACGTTTTGCTGTCAATTTCTTTGGTCACATTGAATCCACAGTGAACTTGCTTGGGGCTGAAACCCATTGGCAAGACAACAGAGCATCCAGGAGGATAGAATCAGTGTAAAGAGATGGGATGTTTGGCAGTGGGAAGGGATTTCCACATAATCTCAAAAGAGCACTATTGCATCCATTTGACCTACACATTATCTAGCATTTCCTTCCTATCCTACTTGGGTACTAAGTACCAAGCAAGAGGACCAATGAATAGCAAAGGCTAAAAACTCAGGACAAAAAAAGTCACTATGGATGGAAACTTTGATCTGACACAACGATCTGCAAGTTTTGATAATAGCACAGCACAGTATAAGCCAGATAACACTATACCGCAAAGCTTTCCAATCAAGAACAGACAAACATAGATCTGTGTGTGAAAATGAGGAGGATTTAGTGTTTACATCTGGGAGCTAAGGAGTCCTGCCCCCACCCACGAAATGTAAAGTACATCAACCACAGTGCCTCAATCCCACTGATACTGTGAACATTATATAAAACCAAAATTAGAGGCTCAGCATTAATATAGAGAATATATATCTAATCAGAATAAGGTAATTTCATTGGGCTAAAGTTGTCAATGTGGAAGACTAATTGACCCCAAAGATGTCCATGTCCCAATTCCCAGAACACGTGAAAGTGTTACATTACATGCTGATGGAATGAAGGTTCCCAATCACCTGGTCTTAAAATAAGGGGAGGCTCTCCAGTGATCCAGGTGATTGACTAATGCAATCACAGACGTCCTTAAAAGTGGAAGTGGGGGCGTGAAAAAAGATCAGAATGATGTGATGTGAGAAGTCTCAACTCATCAGGTAGAAGTCTCTACCTTAGAAAATCCAGCAAGGAACCTGACCCGGGAAAACATCTAGCCCACAGAACTGTAAGCAAATAAATCTGTGTTGTTTTAATCCACTTAATGTGCAGTAGTTTGTTTGAGCAATAATAGAAAACTAATACAATGATATTAAGCCAAAGGTTTGCTTTATGTTTTTGTTTCTTTCTTTGCTTTTTCTCTGTATTCAATGAGGGACAGTTTATGGGGAAAATACAGAGCAGTAGGAAGAAATGCAATGTGAGTATACTTGTGTGGAGAAAGTGAAGATTCCTACATCCAGGATTCTCACCCGGCCCTGGTTGGCTTACTTACTACACGTGTGGGCAATACGTTGTTATTGACTCTATGTAAAGAGCTCGACCCAGTGCTGTAGGGTTGCTGCGCAGCTGCAGGAGAGCAGAGGTTGGAGTCGTGGCAGTGCCGAGGACAGACTGAGATGGCTACAGGCATAGAGAGGCCCAGAGGCAGAGACCGGCTTGCTGCCTGCAGACACGCTCTGTATGGACGGCATTCTAGTGATTCACCTGCCACTGTGGGAATAAAGTTGGGTATAACTCTTTCACCCCAAGAACGTTCCATTCTCATGTTTTTCCATCTCAATGAATCTATAGTGAGCTTGTTCGGGGCTGAAACCCATTGGCAAAAGGCACTTGTAACTCTGCCAAAGAGTAGGCAAAAATGGCGATATAATCAAATTTATCTTATGTTTTTTGATAAATATTTTTCAGTGTCTAATGTAACTTGTATTTCCTTTTATAATTTTAAAAAACATCTTCATACTCTTTAAATTCTTCCCACTCTATACATTCTACTATCTCCAGTTTTTTATTTTTTTCCTTTAAAGCTGGAAATCAATTTCTTTCTGATCTTGGATATGGAAATGGTTTCCAAAACTCATTAGCTCTGATACTGAGGAAATTGCATTCTCTTTCAACCTCTTTGGTACCTATGTACACTCTTTACCTTTATTAATATCTTCATTATTTACCCAACTATGGAACTTTAAACCTTGGGAATATCTGCTACTGATGCTTTCTCCCTTCTTCCTCGTTCATCCTGTCTCCAAGCCTCATGAATCTGGCTTTGCTCTTTCTGTCACCTTTCCCACAATCTCAGATTTTTCTCATCACTTCTCACCTGGATTATTGCAATAACCTGATAGTTGGTCTCTGTTACCACTCTTTTTTCCATCTGGACATTTTCATGCTCCTGTGAGGCTCTCCTTTCAAAATACTGTTTTTTGATATTAATTTATTGGTATTTGTCATTGTACCTCACCCCCATGACATCACCATCCCTCTTCTACAAAGTATATATTTACCATCTGGTTGTGCTCTATCTTTAGGATGCAATGTCTAATAAGGAGTCTGGAAAAGTTCATGTGCCAAATAATATGTACAAAATAAAAGTCACAAAAGTTGAAGCCAGTAATTTCTAAAGTAATGGATCAGAAAGATAATACCAGTGGTCCTTACTGGTAGTCCACTGCCCCAGGAGGAAGAGGAAAGGAATTTTTTTTAACCCCTGCAGCTGAAACGGCTTTCATCACTATCAGTCTGCTTGGTGATTAGACAAACTCAGATTTGATCTGTGCATTAAAATACTGATGTAATTATTCAAAGAGACTGTTGATTAACCTAGGATTAAGGATATTGGTACTTAAAAGAAAACACCTTCTATCCAATGACCTATCATTAGTTTAAAGGATAACATTTAGCATTTTTATTAAAAGCACTCAATTCACCCAATCTATGAATATGGGCACTAATGTGATCTACTGGTTGTAAAATTATCAAAATTCTTAAGCTGATGTTAACTCAGTTCTGAAAGAATTTTCTCTGGGGTAAAAGTAAAGGAAAAATGGCCACAAAGCAGTTCACCATTTGTTTGTCCTTAACCACTGTTCCCCACCTGATTATTCTTAACAGGTAATTTTTAAGTTT
Organism: Smutsia gigantea; assembly: GCA_032199065.1. Lineage (NCBI taxonomy): Eukaryota > Metazoa > Chordata > Mammalia > Pholidota > Manidae > Smutsia > Smutsia gigantea. The sequence goes on along the minus strand of JAVSCE010018196.1, from coordinate 152,650 downwards.
ACTTTTATAAACTTGCTTTTACTGTTTTCATGTTTGATCAGTGTAACAGTTTTGTTTTGTTTTTTTCATACTGAATTGCATGGAACCTGATCAAACTGGCACTCACCCAGACTTCAAATGGATCCTGTTTATTTTCCCTCAGCTTGTTGAGGGCTAGAGAAACACAAGAGTATTATAAAATTGGTGACTTGTGGTTATTATACCTCCCTTTTATAAATTAGTGTTCCAGGAATGCCACTATCTTTAGTATTACTTTACTAAACATCAACATCATAATATGAAATAGTATTAAAAACACATACTGATGATGAAAAAGCTGAGGTATACAGTAGAAATGCAAATTTTCTAGGTCACCCGGCTTATGTTCCTTTAAAGGAAAAGAGAGAAGTGGTTTTCTGTTTTCTACTTGCGGAATTAAGGGACTCCACTTTTCACGTAAGGTGGTTGTGATGAAAACAATACATTTACATATATGCCTAAATTGAGATGAGGTTATGTATTAGTGAAATATGCTCATTAGAAGTGGAAATACATAGGCACTTCTAAGGTTCTGCACATTGAGTAAAGCTTAATACAATTTAGTTTCCACTTAAATTTGCTACTGAAGTAGTAGCTTCAAAGGAGCACAGTTTTTAAAATTTCAGGTTTTCCTCATTAAAGGAACCCTGTTGCTGAGTTTAGCTCTGGTTGCTCTTGTTAGAAACTTTGTGCTATTGTTGCCTTAACCTTAGAAAATCTTCTGTTGAGAAGTAAAATAACAAAACACTTATTTAGCCCTGTTATGAGCCAACTCCTCTAAAATGTTAGGTCATTCAGCTGCAGACAAAGATGCCAAGACCTGCAAACCTTGACTTACCCCAGACACCAAACCTAAGAAGCAACAGAGTTGGTTTTTCCAGAATAACTTTCTCAGGTACAAATCAGTGATCTTTTCACTGCAAAAGGTGAGGCCATCACAAAGTACTGTAAACTGTGTGGTTTACAAAAGAAAAGTTTTCTGTCATAGTTGGGGGCTGGGAGTCCAAGATCAAGGAGCCAGCAGAACTGGTTCCTTCTAAAGGCTCTGAGGGAGAATCTATCCCATGCCTTTCTCTTAGCTTCTTGCAGTTTGCTAGGAATCTTTCCCATTTCTTGGTTCTATAGCACTCAGATCTCTACCTTCATTTTCACGTGGCATTCTCCCTGCATATGTATCTTTCTCTGTGCCCCAAATTCCCTCCCTAAGGATTCTAGTTGGATTAAGGCTATTAAATAAAAATTGCATCAGAAAAGTTGAACAAAGAAGACTTTACTCAAGACTACTGTAAGCAGGGTCTGGTCTATTAGAGGAGAGGCATTGCACTCAATTGAGATAAATAGCAAGAGACTTTTTAAGTTCTGGGGTGAGCAAGTGGAAAAGTGGATGCGAGTAGGGAGGTCGGTCACTGCGATCATGCCGTCTGTGTTTGCTGAACTGGTGCTTACTGATGTCAGTTCCCTCCCTACCATTCCACAGAGACTAGGAGATAGGGGGTGTCCATATTAATGATTACATTTCAAAGCCCTGGTGACCAGGTCTTTGAGAAAGACATACCTGGATTATAAAACTATCAAGAGCCTAGGAGAAGATACATCTTGAGAGAGCAGAGAAAGAATTTACAATAGCAAATTTTCTAAAATAAATGCTCTGAGAAGGTCAGTGGCCCAGAGTCAGGAAGAAGCATATGTAAAGTTTAGTCAGGCTGAGGAGAACTGTCGAGGCCCTCCTAGTGAGAGCACATCCTACTGACATCATTTTAACTTCATTTACTACATAAAGAACTGCTTTCCAAATACTTTTCCATTCTGAGCTACTGAGAGGAGAATTTCAACATATTTTGGGGGGATACAATTCAGCTTAAACCACATGGAAATGTAATTCACCACCTGAGACCTATATCTAAAATATTTTTGATTCTTAAAATATGGATGTATTTGGTCAAGGTTGGAAACATTTTATAATAGAAAAGAGTAAGATCATCAAATTGAAAACTTTTTGATGTCCTCTGAATTTAAGAAATTTTATAAAAGGAATAATAACTGCACAGTAATGGCAACTGAGTAGTGTTTACCCATTATAATGACTTAGATGACATAGTACAAAAGACAATTTATGAAAAACAAAATATTGGGTTTATTAAGGTAATATAAGAACATCCTTCTACAATAAACTGAGCCCAATTTTTCAAGATGAACAAATGTAAGCAAAACATATATAATTAGTATTTCATATTTGTATAACTATGCTTGTAAAAATCACCTAAATTCTTAAAGCATAAGATCCAGGTCCTTCCCTTAGAAATTCCAGTTCAGAAGCTGTGTGTAAGAACTATAATTTGTACTTAATCATACACCATGCGATTATTAGGTGATTTCAGACAACACAACATTCAAAGCCCTTTTTAAAACTTTTTTTAAAAAATTGAATAGGAATTTCCTATTTTTTAAATGGTAAGAAAATGGACCAACATTGGCAGAAGTTCAATTCTGCAGAAATATCATGGATTTGTTCATATCAGTTACTGTTAAAAGTACCTGGGATGTTTAAAAAATATTTCTTTCAATAAGAAATTATGAAATTTCCTAAAGAATGATTGTCTTTGGGACTGATTTAGTAGTAGAAATATGGAATAATCCTTAATCCTTTCCATCCAGCATATAGTATTAAATACTTAAAATGTTAAGCACTAAAACCCACATACTGTGACCTCTTCCCATCAATGGTCTTCTGAATAGCTTGGTAGATGATTTAGGAACTGACAGCTTTTCCAGAAACAGAAGCAGAAGGTATGAGTAATAACTATGTCACATGTCTGTGTACATAATTCTAGCTTAATGTTATAATTATTTTGAGACTGATATATTTGTGGACTAATTTTGGAGCCTGTACATAGAATACAAACTTACTGTCTGAAGTTGAGATCATTCCATGGGCCAAGCCCAAAGAGAAGTGCGTATCTCTCAGTTGAGAAAAACAGACTTGAATTGCTGGTCCCTAACTTGGAAATGATGTGAGATAACTTCTTGAAACTGGTGGTCTCAGTGGGAGGCTAGTTTCACTGTGGTGGTAAAAAGATGGAGACAGGCATATGGAAATATACTGAAAACTAGGAAATAAGCAAAACAAGCATGCAAAGTTGTACCATTTCTTCCACCAGGGAGTTAAACATATTTTTTTGAAAGCATGAAATAGCATTGTAGACACAATCCAAGTTATAATCATAGCATATTTTTAAATAATAAAGGCATTTTACTATAAACTAAGCATTTTGTAGTAAAATCCATGAAGCAATAATCAAATGGATACTAAGGACAAATTACCTTAATATCTAGTGAAAGGCTCATAAAATCATGTAATATATTTAAAGTAAGCATATTATCTATTCATTATCTCTACACACTTAAATTTTTAACATACCGAACTCTTGAACCTCTATTAATATTTATAATGGCTTTGTCATCTTTCCATCATTTTTCTAAAAATTGCATTAGAATCTTGATCAAAGGTATGGTGTAACTCCAGGGGGGGAAATCCCAGGGCAAAACACCTTTGAAACTGAAATCAGTCAAAGGGAGAAATAAAGTGGGAGAAACCATTTATTTCTTACAAGCAGTCCACTTCTGTTCTCCTGTGTCTCTGGCAACTCAGCTTCAGAAGAAGAAGACCTCAGCCAACCTCTCTGGTCCAGATAAGCCCTCACTTGCCCTTGTGAATACCTATTGATATGGAGATGGACTACTTTTCTCCACCCCTTGGAAACACCTATTGTGTGGAGATGCCCAAAAGCCAGGCAAGAGTTCCTGGAAATACTGCAATTTTACCCACATATAGCCTTATGTAACTTATTCTCAATTAACCATAATAAGAAATATTTATTGAGTGCTTATTATGTAAAAGGTATCACTCTAAAGCCTTTCCCTGCATTGTAGTTCTTACTGTTTTATATACGTTCCTATAAATGAAGAAAACTGACACATAGAGAATTTTGAATGCCTTTCTCAAGGTCAAACATCTAAGTAATGTCATAAGATTCATATCCAGGTATCTGTTTTGTTATTTCAGGGATCTTTAAACCTTACTGATGTTTAACATTCATAATAACACCCTAATTATATATATATATATCCTGTGTGGAATTCATCACTGAAGACTTGAGTGTTTTCCTCCAGATCTTCTAGGTTTAAACACTGAGGAGCAGCTGATGGCCATAGAACGGAATGAGAATAGTACTTCAGAGGATACTAAGTCTGACAGGCTGATTACTGCCAAGAACCAAGACCACAGATTCTTTCAGGCAGTTGTCATGATACAGTTCATTATGTTTTGATATGGTCCAGTCATGGCTCCCCTGCTTGCCTCTTGAGAGCTAGGGTGTTAAGAAAGCTCTGCTTTTTCTAGCCCCAAGATACTGCACTATCATTTTTTGTTTTGTTTTGTTTTTCTTGTTTTTTCTTTTTTTTAGGTCCCCCCCACCAACCCCATTACAATCACTGTCCATCAGTGTAGTGAGATGCTATAGAATCACTAGTTCTCTTCTCTGAGATGTACAACCCTCCCCATGCCCCCAAATATTACATCTGCTAATTGTAATGCTCCTTTTTCCCTCTTATCCCTACCTTCCCACCCATCTTCCCCAGTCCCTTTCACTTTGGTAACTATTAGTCCATTCCTGAGTTCTGTGAGTCTGCTGCTGTTTTGTTCCTTCAGTTTTTTTCTTTGTTCTTACACTCCACATATGAGTGAAATCATTTGATACTTGTCTTTTTCGGCTTGGCTTATTTCACTGAGCATAATACCCTCTAGCTCCATCCATATTGTTGCAAACGGTAGGATTTGTTTTCTTCTTATGACTGAATAATATTCCATTGTGTATATGTACCACTTCTTCTTTATCCATTCATCTACTGATGGACACTTAGGTTGCTTCCATTTCTTGGCTATTGTAAATAGTGCTGCGATAAACATAGGAGTGCATATGTCTTTAAAACTGGGCTGCTGTAGTCTTAGGGTAAATTCCTAGGAGTGGAATTCCTGGGTCAAATGGTATTCCTATTGTGAGTTTTTTGGGGAACCTCCATACTGCTTTCCACAATGGTTGAACTAATTTGCATTCCCACCAGCAGTGTAGGAGGGTTCCCTTTTCTCCACATCTTAGCCAACATTTTTTGTTGTTGGTGTTTTGGATGTTGACCATTCTAACTGGAGTGAGGTGATATCTCATTGTGGTTTTAATCTGCACTTCTCTGATGATTAGCGATGTGGAGCATCTTTTCATGTGCCTGTTGGCCATCTGAATTTCTTCTTTAGAGAAGTGTCTATTCATGTCCTTTGCCCATTTCTTAATTGGACTATTTGCTTTTTGTTTGTTAAGGTGTGTGAGTTCTTTACATATTTTGGATGTCAACCCTTTATCAGATACGTCATTTATGAATATATTCTCCCATACTGTAGGATGTCTTTTTGTTCTACTGATGGAGTCCTTTGCTGTACAGAAGCTTTTCAGCTTGATATGGTCCAACTTGTTCATTTTTGCTTTTGTTTCCCTTGCCTGGGGAGATACGTTCATGAAGAAATCGCTCATGTTTATGTTCAAGAGATTTTTGCCTATGTATTTTTTCTAAGAGTTTTATGGTTTCAAGACTTACATTCAAGTCTTTGATCCACCTTGAGCTTACCTTTGTGTATGGGGCTAGACAGTAGTCCAGTTTCATTCTCTTACATGTAGCTGTCCAGTTTTGCCAACACCAGCTGTTGAAGAGGCTGCCATCTCCTCATCGTATATCCAAGGCTCCTTTGTCAAATATTAAATGACTGTATATGTTTGGGTTAATGTTTGGATTTTCTATTCTGTTCCACTGGTCTGTGGGTCTGTTTTTGTGCCAATACTAAATTGTCTTGATTACTGTGGCTTTGTAGTAGAGCTTGAAGTCAGGGAGCGTGATTCCCCCTGTTTTATTCTTCCTTCTCAGGATTGCTTTGCCTATTCGGGGTCTTTTGTTGTTCCATATGAATTTTAGAATTATTTGTTACAGTTCATTGAAGAAAGCTGTTGGTAGTTTGATAGGGATTGCATTGAATCTGTAGATTGCATTAGGTAGTATAGCCATTTGGACAATATTTATTCTTCCTAGCCATGAGCATGGGATGCATTTCCATTTGTTAGTGTCCTCTTTAATTTCTCTTAGGAGTGTCTTGTAGTTTTCAGAGTACAGGTCTTTCACTTCCTTCGTTAGGTTTATTCCTAGGTACTTTATTCTTTTTGATGCAGTTGTGAATGGAATTGTTTTTCTGATTTCTCCTTCTGTTAGTTCATAGTTAGTGTATAGGAAAGCAACAGATTTCTGTGTGTTAATTTTGTATCCTGCAACTTTGCTGAATTCAGGTATTAGTTCTAGTAGTTTTGGAGTGGAGTCTTTAGGCTTTTTTATGTACAGTATCATGTCATCTGCAAATAGTGACAATTTGACTTCTTCTTTACCAATCTGGATGCCTTGTATATCTTTGTTTTGTCTGATTGTCGTGGCTAGGACCTCCAGTACTATGTTGAATAACAGTGGAGAGAGTGGGCATCTCTGTCTTGTTCCCAATAATAGATGAAAAGCTTTCAGCTTCTTGCTGTTAAGTATGATGTTAGCTTTGGGTTTGTCATATATGGCCTTTATGATGTTGAGGTACTTGCCATCTATACCCATTTTGTTGAGAGTTTTAATCATGAATGGATGCTGAATTTTTTCAAATGCTTTTTCAGCATCTATGGACATGATCGTGTGGTTTTTGTTCTTTTTTTTGTTGATGTGGTGGATGATGTTGATGGATTTTCGAATGTTGTACCATCTTTGCATCCCTGGGATGAATCCCACTTGATCATGGTGTATGATCCTCTTGATGTGTTTTTGAATTCGGTTTGCTAATATTTTGTTGAGTATTTGCATCTACGTTCATCAGGGATATTGGTCTGTAATTTTCTTTTCTGGTGAGGTCTTTGCCAGGTTTTGGTATTAGAGTGATGCTGACTTCATAGAATGAGTTTGGAAGTATTCCCTCCTCTTCTATTTTTTGGAAAACTTTAAGGAGAATGGGTGTTATTTCTTCTCTATATGTCTGGTCGAATTCAGAGGTGAATCCACCTGGTCTGGGAGTTTTGTTCTTGGGTAGTTTTTTGATTACTGCTTCAATTTCGTTGGTGGTGATCGGTCTGTTTAGTTTTTCTGTTTCTTGCTCGGTCAGCCTTGGAAGGTTGTATTTTTCTAAGAAGTTGTCCATTTCTTCTAGGTTTTCCAGGTTAGCATATAGATTCTCATAATATTCTCTTGTAATTCTGTGTATTTCTGTGGGGTCCGTTGTTATTTTTCCTTTCTCATTTCTGATTATGTTTATGAGGGTAGATTCTCTTTTTCTCTTAATGAGTCTGGCTAGGGGTTTATCTATTTTGTTTATTTTTTCAAAGAACCAGCTCTTGGCTTCAGTGATTTTTTTTCTATTGTTTTATTCTCAATTTGATTTATTTCTTCTCTGACCTTTATTATGTCCCTCCTGGTGACTTTGGGCCTCATTTGTTCTTCTTTTTCCAATTTCATTAATTGTGTGTTTAGACTATTCATTTGGGAATGTTCTTCCTTCTTTAAATAGGCCTGGATTGCAATATACTTTCCTCTTAGAACTGCCTTTGCTGCGTCCCACAGAAGTTGTGGCTTTGTGTTGTTGTTGTCATTAGTCTCCATATATTCTTTGTTTTCTGTTTTTATTTCGTCATTGACCTATTTATTAATTAGGAGAATGTTGTTAAGTCTCCATGTATTTGTGAGCCTTTTTGATTTCTTTCTAAAATTTATTTCTAGTTTTATACCTTTGTGACCTGAGAAGTTGGTTGGTAGGATTTCAATATTTTTGAATTTACTGTAGTTCTTTTTGTGGCCTAGTATGTGGTCTATTCTGGAAAATGTTCCATGTATACTTGAGAAGAAAGTGTATCCTGTTGCTTTTGGGTGCAGTGTTCTGTAGATGTCTGTTAGGTCCATCTGTTCTACTGTGTTGTTCAGTGCCTCTGTGTCTACTTATTTTCTGTCTGGTTGATCTGTCCTTTGGAGTGAGTGATGTTTTGAAGTCTCCTAAAATGAATGCATTGCTGTCTATTTCTTCCTTCAATTCTGTTAGTATTTGTTTCACATATGCTGGTGCTCCTGTGTTGGGTACATATTTATTTATAATGGTTATATCTTCTTGTTGGACTGACCCCTTTATCATTATGTAATGCCCTTCTTTATCTCTTGCTACTTTCTTCGTTTTGAAGTCTATTTTGTCTGATACAAGTACTGCAACACCTGCTTTTTTCTCCTTGTTGTTTGCATGAAATATCTTTTTCCCTCCCTTCACTTTTAGTCTGTGTATGTCTTTGGGTTTAAAGTGATTCGCTTTAAGGCAGCATATAGATTGGTCTTTTTTTTTTTTTTATCCTTTCATTGACTCTATGTCTTTTGACTGGTGCATTCAGTGTATTTACATTTAGGGTGGTTATGGATAGGTATGTACTTATTGCCATTGCAGGCTTCAGATTCGTGGTTACCAAAGGTTCAGGGTTAATTTCCCTACTATCTAAAAGTGTAACAACTTAATTAATATGCTATTCCAAAGACAATCTAAAGGTTCTTTTTTTGTTTGTTTGTTTCCTTCCTCCTTTTTCTTTCTACTCCATCTTATATATTTGGTATCATATTCTGTACTGTTTGTCTATCCCTTGATTGACTTTGGGAATAGTTAATTTAATTTTGCATTTGCTTAGTAATTAGCTGTTCTATTTTCTTTACTGTGGTTTTATTACCTCTGGTGACAGCTATTAAACCATAGGAACACTTCCATCTATAGCAGTCCCTCCAAAATACACTGTAGGGATGGTTTGTGGTAGGCAAATTCTCTCAGCTTTTGCTTATCTGGGAATTGTTCCATCCCTCCTACAAATTTAAATGATAATCTTGCTGGATAAAGTAATCTTGGTTCAAGGCCCTTCTGCTTCATTGCATAAAATACGTCATGCCACTGCCTTCTGGCCTGTAAGGTTTCTGCTGAGAAGTCTGATGATAGCCTGATGGGTTTTCTTTTGTATGTGATCTTATTTCTCTCTCTGGCTGCTTTTAATAGTCTGTCCTTATCCTTGATCTTTGCCATTTTAATTACTATATGTCTTGCTGTTGTCTTCCTTGGGTCTCTTGTTTTGGGAGATCTGCGCACCTCCATGGCCTGAGGGACTATCCCTTCCCAGATTGGGGACGTTTTCAGCAATCACCTCCTCAAAGACACTTTCTATCCCTTTTTCTCTCTCTTCTGGTACCCCTATAATGAGAATATTGTTCCGTTTGGATTGGTCACACAGTTCAGTCAATATTCTTTCATTCTTAGAGATCCTTTTTTCTCTCTGTGCCTCAGCTTCTTTGTATTCCTCTTCTCAAGTTTCTGTTTCATTTATTGTCTACTCCACGTATCCAATCTGCCTTTAATACCGTCCATTGTGCTCTTCAACGATTGGATATCTGGACGGAATTCATTCTTGAGTTATTGAATATCTTTCCGTACCTCCATGAGCATGTCAATGATTTTTATTTTGAACTCCCTTTCAGGGAGAGTAATAGGATCCATATCATTTAAATCTTTCTCAGGAGTTGTATTCATAATTTTACTCTGGACCGGTTCCTTTGGCATTTCATATTTGTGTATGGCCTCCTGTAGTGCCCAGAAACTCTACTCTCTGGAGCTGTTCAGCCCCTGAAGCAATGCGGGGATTGTAGGGGAGTGGTATTGGTGCCTCCAGGGAGGAAAGGACTGTTTCCTGGTTCCTGGCTGCTATGCCTGTCTCCACTGCCTGAACCAGTGGGCTGAGCACACAGGTATAAGCCTCTGTGTTTTGCGTTTTTAGTTGCTGTAGAGAGATATTCCCTCTGACTGGCCTAACACCAGGGAAGGATTTCCCAGTTTGCAAGCCCGGTGGGGCTGGCCAGAAGAAAGGCGCACTAGTCTGCCTGACACAGAAGGGGTTCTTGGAGCTGTGTAGGCAGCCAGTGAGCTGGAGCACCTGAAGATGGTGAAAGCTCCCAACCTGCTGGGCAGAGTGCACCTGGACAATTTGGTCTGCCTGTCCTTTCTCCTGAGTAGTAAGCTCTGTGCAATCCTTGCCCCTTTAGCAGCCCTCTTGCTAAGGGCTTCTTTGTTAGGAAGTCCCGCCTTTCTTTTGTCCCCAAGCAGCTGAGTGTGGATCCCTGCTTTCACAAGCAGCTGGAATCTTAGTGTCTCCAGGAATTCTGCCTGTCTTAGCTTTCCAACCCCCTAATTACAGGAGTATCATGCAAGCACCGTGACATGTAGGTTTGTGCTCCCAGAGCAGATCTCCAGAGTTAGGTATTCAGCAGTCCAACATCTCCACTCCCTCCCTGCTCCATTCCTGTTCCTCCTGCCGGTGAGCTGGGGTGGGGGAAGGGCTTGGATTCCGCAGGACCACCGCTTCAGTACATTACCCTTTTCTGTGAGGGCTGCTGTTGTCTCCAGGTGTATGCAGTTTGTTGCCGTCCTCTTTCCCATTGCTCTTTCAAGAGTAGTTGTAGTAGCTTTATTTTCATATTATATGAGGTTTTAGGAGGAAGTCTCTGTCTCACCTCTCATGCCGCCATCTTTAATCCAATCTCCTGCACTATCTTTTGTAAGTTTTCTATACCCTTAACTATATTGTGTAAATTTTCTCTGTGTCAAACTCTCCCCAAAATACAACAATTCCATGTGCTGTTTCCTGCAGAAACTTTGCCTGACACCCACACTATAATTGAAAATAACTGAATTATGAAATCACTTTCACTTTATCTAGACTTTTAAAGCATTCTCTCTTCTGGTCCAATAATTATCCATAGCTATGTGCTTCCATGTGTCCCAATGTGTAATTAACTGGATTTTTTGGTGTATAGTCACTCTTCTCCTCCACCACAATTCTCCTTTCAGCTGTGCCTACCTCTGTGCATTGTGTACAGCCCACTATGGACTTACCTGCATAACCAGATTCTGCCAATGAAGGCTCAGCAGAGGTGATGAACTAGAGCTTTTAAATACTCCTGTGATTTTACTGACTCTCGTGTGCCTCTGTTAGCCATGATGCTAAGACAATGTCAAGTGGATGCTCCTCACATGGACACATGGGATACACCTGGACCCAATTCACAAGGTCTTGAGAGAGTTATATGAGGTAAGACATATGATGGGATTTGTGTAGTGACTTTATTGCAAAGACTCAATAAGTGCTAGGTATACTTATTATTATCACCTGATTTGGACATGTACTTCTATAAATATATTTATTTAAATTTCCCCATTAGCTTACGATGAAAGACAATTTTAAAGTCATGATTGTAAACTATAATTATTTTTAATGAGCTGGGAAGTCCGCATACCTCACATACATAACTGTTCAAATTTTTGCCTATGCTTCAAGGATATCATCAGGAAATATTAATTACCAATGAACTTGTGCATTCCACAATTTAAGCTGAAATAAATAACTAGAAAACTAAAGGTGGCAAATCCTAGCGTAGATATTTGAGGTCACTTGAATACTATCTAATACCTTTCAAACTTTAAAGTGTTATTTGTGTTTCCTCATACTTGGTTTAGTAATTTAAAATGTTTATTGGGTCGATAATTCCTAAGAGTATTTATTACTATACTAGGTTTTTGATCCATAAGGACTAAAACATGGTTTCAGTTTTGGAGAAACAGCCAAACCATTCTGAAAGAGAATTACATGAGTAAATTATAATTCAGCTTAACAGATATTTATTAAATGAGTATGAGCTATGAAAGCTCATACACTAATCCCTTAATATTGGCAAAATATGATTTGAATGCCATATATTATTGTTGGACTCAACTGTGCATTGCTTATATGTGCTTTAAAAATTATATTACATCATTAAATTGTTCCCATCTTCCTCAGTAGTTTATTGTATTCTAAGTTACAGTGAAAACAGTCTAGTCAAGCTTTGAAATACCTAACATTAGGTAGACTAACCACAATCCCTAATTATTTGAACTTTCCCCATTCTGGTCTTGAGTTTTAGTACAAGAAGGATATTCCCTCTAGGATAAATATCTATTCATTTTATGATTATTAGTCCTTTATTTTTATTTATAAATTAAATAACTGTATAAATGTCCTCAGCAAGTATTTATTGAATGCTGTTGTTCTAAACAATTAGAATATAAAAGTTTATAAGATATAATGCAGTTTATATTCTAGTTATAATAATATATAATACAGTGATCCTTTGATTACATTTGTGAAAATTATCATAGAAACACAAAGGATATTTTCCACCAGTTTAATTTTCACATTACTTTAGTCTACATTGTATATATTTTTTCTATATCTTCATTATAAAAATATGTTCAAGTCTTCTCTGTCATTAGAAAACTATCCATATACCTCAAAGGAAAAGAAAAAAATGACATTTCTTACCTATTTCACTATCTCTGTGCTTCCCTTCAAACCACCCATCAGACTAGCTGACTTTTTTGATCACCTATGTGATTTTTCCTATGTTCTCTTGTTACTTATTAATAACCTTTTTTTCTTCAACTTACAAGAAATGTTAAAGGGACTATAAGTCTAACTTAGTGGAGATGAACTCCTTTAGCTTTTGCATGGCTAGAAAATTTTATCTCCAATTCTGAACAATAACCTTGCTTGGTAGAATATTCTTATTAGAAGTTTATTGTTCTCAGCATTTTGAATATATTCTCCTTTCAGGCCTGCAAATATTCTGCTAAAAAATCTGAAGATGGTCTTATGGAGTTTCTCATATGTAACAAGTTATTTTTCTCTTGCTGCTTTTAGGAGTATCTATATTTAACATTTGACATTTTAACTATAATGTATCGTGATGGTGTTTTTGTGTTCATATTATTTAGATATCTCTGGGATTCCTGGATCTGGATGTCTGTTTCTTTCCCCCAGTTTAGTAAGTTTTCAGCAATTATTTCTTCAAATAAGCTTCTGCCATCCCCTTTCTCTATTCTCCTTCTGGGATCCCTATAATGCAAATGTGATTCTGCTTGATGTTTTCCTAGAGGTACCTTAAACTAGTTTTACTTTTTACAATATTTTTCTTTTTGCTGTTCTGGTTGAGTTTTACTGACTTGTCTTCCAGATCACTGATTCTGTTTCTTATGTATCATCTACTCAGCTGTTCAAATACTCTAATACATTCATTGTAGAGATTGTATTCTTCAGCTCTAACTTCTGCCTGGTACTTTCTCATGTCGTCTGTCCCTTTCAAAGTTCTTATTGTGTCCATTCTTCTGAGTTCAATGAACATCTTTATGACTGTTAATTTATGTGATAAAGATCTTGAAGTATCTCCTTTAAGTTTTCTTTGGGTTTTGTCTTGTATTTTTGAACATATTGTTCTGTTTCCTTACTTTTCTTTTTTCTCTATGTATAAGATGAAATAGCTGCCTCTTCCAGCCTTGCAGCAGTGGTATTGGGTAGGAGATGAGCCTTACTGTTTATATTTGTCCTAGCTCTTGCTTGTCTAATCAGTCTGATTTATTCTTGATAGGTTCCATTTGATGAGGGTATGCCAAAACTTCTCTGTGTTCCAGAGGGAGGCATCACAGTACCTAAGTTCAAGCTGATTAGAAGCCAGACCTTCAGGCAGAAGTTTTTAAACATGCAAATATATATATCCTGTAGGATCATCATAATGAACCACCCTGCTGGCCTCTAGACCAGGTTATCTGGAGGTGTCCCCTTGGTAGAAAAATGTGGGGCTCCATACAGGTATATGAGCTCTTTTCTGGGAGATGTAGCAAGGCCAAAGGAGAGTGCACAGATGGTATTCCCTTGTCTATGTTCAATGAGAGAACTACTATAGCTTCTAGATGTGTGGTAAACCTGAAACTTGCCCCTCAGGCTGAAACCCAAGTACAAGACAATAGGCCTTTTTTCACAGGAAGACTGGGGGTGTATTTCAGACTGTTGACTTTGCAATGCTTTGGAGGTTGTAGCCTACCAAGGCTTGTTCTTTTATATCAGACCCTTAGAGCTCATAAATGTAACCCCAGCTCCCCAGTCACTAGAGCCAGGTATTTAAGGAACATTCCTCCTGTGTGGCTTTAACAAAACTGCAGACAATGGCTGAATGGGACATACCTGTTGGCCTATCAAGATAGAGGAAAAATGTGAAAATGGCGCCCATCAGGGCTCATCAGCACCTCCTTCCATGTAAAGAATCCTAACAGGCTTCTGCCTTTCCTGCAGATGCTATCGGATAAAAACATGAATCATCTCATATACTGTCTAGGTTCCTCTCAAACTGCTGCTTTTTGTCGGGGAGCCCAGGGTGAGTGGGTCTGCATGAAAACCCTTTAAGAACAGAATCTGTTTCCCATAGTCCTGCAGGTCCACTGGACATAAGTCCAATTACTTTTCAAAGCCAGACATTTGGTGAGCTCATTTCTCGGGTGCAGCTCCCAAGGCTTGGAGTGCCTGATGTAGGGCATGAACACCTCACTCCTCAAGAAGCTTTATATTCGTTCATGGCTTTCTATGCCCATGGTGGCATTTTGGCAAGACTGCATCTCCATGTCTCCTATCCATCTAAATGTGGAGATCCTTTGTTGTGGAGCTGTTCATTCTCAGGCCTTTTTCAAAGGAAATCGCTCAGTGTGTAGCTGAACATTTTGGTACGTCTGTGGGAGGAGTTTCAGGATCTTCCTGTGCTGCCATTGGACCACCTCTTCTCATTTGACTTTTTTTTTTGACAAGGATGGGACCATAGGGTTTTGCTCCTGAGTTCTAACATAAGCACATTGATGTGAAATAACCCTTTACAAACTCTTTCAAAAAATAGCTGAAGAAACTATCTTCCAATTCATTCCTTGAAGCCAGTATTAATCTGATACTAAAGCTAGATAAATTGATATCTCTTATGAGTATGGACACATGTATGCTCAAAAAAAAATAAAGACAAACCAAATTCATATATATATATAAAAGGCTAAAACACAATCAACAAGGTGTACCCCAGGAATGCAAATCTGGTAAAACATCTAAAAATCAATTAATATAATACTTCATATTAATAGAATAAAGGATGAAAATCACATTAAACTGACAAATTCCATATCATTTCATGAGAAACATTCTTCCCAAATGAAGACTAGAAATCAATTCCAACCAAACAAAAAGAAACTATGGAAAGCATACAGTTTATATCTAACTTAGTGATTAAAGTTGAATGATTTTTCCTTTAAGACTCTCACCACTTGTCCTAGAAGTTTGAGTGCAATAGGAAAATTAACAAGTGGACATCAAGAAATCATGTGATCTGCTTTAGAAAGAAGTTATGCTGTCTCTATTTGTGAAGTGCATGATAATGTAGAAAATCCAAAGGAATTCATAATAAAACAGAACTGAAACAACTTGAATGTTTCATGTATAAGAATATTTCTACATATTAGCAATAAATAACCTGAAAAGTCATTTAAAAATTTCTTTCACAATAATATTAAGAGACTAAATGAAGACCTTCCTGCAGATATGTTGTTAGGTTCAGCTTCATCAGTTGCAATATCTCTGTTGTATATATAGCACATATAGCAATTGTAGCTGGTACGTACAATAACAGTAATGGTTGAGTCTGTAAAATACCTTGACATGAACTTGATCAATCAAATAATAGAATCTTAGGTTTCTGTGAGTAAGGGTTGTTCAACTGGTATAAAGTTTTCTTCGTTAAGGTATTTGTGTGGGCAGCCTGTCTATGAATATTATATGGAAGCCTTCAAGTTTATACTCCTTCCCACTTTAAGTTATAGCAAAGAAAAAGTGTTGCGATTTATTAACATTGGTCATATTGATTCTTTATTCTTACATATATAAAGATAAGCAAGATTAGGAGGTATTTAGTGCAACCAGAGCAAAGGGAAGAATGAAGATAATACAAATAGAAATAAATATTGACCTTAAAGGAATGAACTAACTAATGGAATTAAAAAAAAACAATCACGATTATATATTCTACTTCTAGTCCACTTTAGTAAATATTTCTGAGATTGTTATGAAATTGTTTTACTCATTTAACTTAGGGATCTGGAGCCTATGGCTCCAAGAAATAATTTAGTTATTTCCTTCTCAGCGTTCAGTTATCTCCATCCCATCTTTACTGAGTATGCATGGACATGTATTCTCACACATATATGCTAGCTCACACATAACTTACAAAATCATACTGTTAGAAGAAAACAAAAATATAATTACTCATATTTCTCTCCAAAATTGGAGTATTGGTAGAAATTCATAGCTGTTGACTTACTTACATATCTTACACATTTACAGAGACATTAGTTTTTCTTGGAAACTAGTGCAACTCTTGCCAGAAGCTCCTGTTTTTCTTTTCATTAGCCACTAATTTTGAAGCTCATAACAAGCTGTTTATTGATCACCGAACTACTGGTATACACAATGTCCAGTGGTGACTATATTGATTTTTTTACATCTAATTTATTTTGTAGGAGTACACTATAACTTAATTCACTCTGACAGCTATACTTAAAACAAAATTCCAGAAGTTGTACCCAGGACATCTTAATAAAAAGAACTCAGAATAAATGATATTTGTCTTTGGTAGCTATCTTATTTAAATATCAGTACAGTACAAGGATCTTAGTACTTGAGAATCACAGAAGTAATACATTAGGAACCAGAAAGGATTAAAAACCTATGCTACTGGAAATGTTTTCCTCTAATGAAGGAAAATTTTCATGTACAGTGGGAAAAGGTACTTTCCATCAAGAAAGTTTTTCAGATCTAAAGCCTCGAAGTCACAAATAGCTAACTTTTTGACCTTCAAAAAAGGAAAAAAGAAATATTCAAGACACTTCTCAGCAAAGAAAAAACTCACATGTTAGGCTCAGGCTTTTCATATATACCACTCAATGCAAAAAGAAAATGAACCAATTCTACAACTGTTGTAAGAACCAATGTGTTGGCTAAGAAAATACAAATTATCTTTCTTCAAGTACTGAGGCAATGTATAGAAATTCTACACTAAACTGTGAACTGCAAAAAGTTAGGTATATGAAGCAATTTTTGTTAAAATGAAGACCATCTAAGATAATTCATAAACTTTAATAGAAACTATGGTGGTAAATATATTCATTTAACCATAGAACTATCAATGTTATGTTTTTAAAATAGATGTAAATATTGTAGGCATATCAATACAAAATAAAGCACAACTAGCAGGTTTGGAGATTGAGTGGTAATGAGTGACTTATTTTTAATTATCCAATTTTTCATAGTAAAGAATCATATTTAAAATTTAAACAGCTATTCAATTTAAAGCCATAATAAAAGAAAATTCAATATTTTCTGTCATGGTATTTAAGGAGAAACTCTTGGTGAAAACAATACTAGATTTTACAACTTTTTTTCGTTCATTTTGTTTGGTAGTTTCAATTCTCCTTTGATCTGTTTCAAATATGGGTATTTCTTGGGAAATCTATTGACCTACTGACGCGAGTGAGTCAGGAAGTATGGATCCACAGGGTGGTGGAGTAATGAACTTAACACCCTTCAGGTTGCACGAATCACGCGCATTATTCTGCAATTTCCTTTCACACAACACTCGAAGGGAGATCACATATCTGAAAATCACACATATCATGGATCAATACATCTCAAACCAGTAACGAGGGATAGTTTGGGTGTGGGCTGTCCCAATCAGCTTCTTGTCTTTCCCAAAGGGAAGACAATGCAGCAAAGACAGTTCCAGTGGAGTGATGAATCCGTGATGGAGCAAGAGGTCAAGAAGATGAGCAGGAACAAGCCTTAGAGCACACGTCTGACCTCCCGTGTCAGGGCCCTATGGGATGAGCTTGTCACAGGGGCCTCTGTGTCCAGTCCCTTAGGTAGTCCAGTCCATCCATCTGGAGGTCAGAGATAAGCGGGGACAGTCCACATCTGGTTAGGGCATTCACTGGCACACTCTTTGAGGTCGGGTATGTCTAAGCACATATGGAGTTATCTGGTTTGGGGGGTTACTGGCACACCTTTTAGGGCATGTTTACAGAGGTAGTCCTTGCAAAAGCAGGCAAGCCTGACATCAATACCTCCATATTGGATGCTCACATCATCTACTCATATTTTCAAAAATGTTTAACATTACTATTCTTATCTTTCATGCCCCTGTGGAATGAAAGAAATAATACTGTTTTTGTCTACTCTATTAATTATACTAATTTATATTATAGGAAAGCCACTTTTCATACTAGAATGTTTCAAACATATTGACCCTGCCATTCACTGACCCTGTCCATGGGGTGCTCTTGTCCTATCATATATTATATTCCTAGAAGCTGAAAGCCTAATAGAACATTGGAATGACCTTAGAATACAACCAAGGTGTTACAAAGACATCATGAAAGATCTGGCTGCTGTCTTCAAGATGAGAGGTAAATTATGAAATGATGGTCATTATACGGTACTGTGGTAGTAATAGCTACAAACAGTTTGGAACTAAAGGCTGAAATAGAAGTAGGTGCTTCCACCAAAATCACTATTAACTCACGTGGGAAACTTGCACTTCCCATCCTTGTAACTTAAGGCTCTAGTGGATGAAAGGTTCTTGTTCTCAAAAAAGTGGGTTCTTCAACCAGGAAACAGAGAAAGTTTCTCCTAACCTACAGCTAATGGCAACTCCCTGGTCACATTTTGTGCACTCATACCAGTAGATAAACAGTGGTTATTAACTCTTATCATAAGAAAATAAATTTGCTGCTACCAATTTACACTAGACAGGGAGAATTACACCAGGATCCAGGAATTTTACTGGGATGCCTCAAGGTGTTTCCAGGCCCAGTGATAATATATAAGGACAGTTGCAGCAGCGATGGCCTGACAAGAACGTGGTAACTCAAATTTACCACAAAGATAATTATGTTATTTTAAGAAAATAATAAAATACTCTTTCAAATTTTAAAACAACCCAATGGAATGCAAATAATTTAATGCTTTTCTCTCAAACATTTTTGGATTTTCCTGTTTATAGAAAAATATCATGTAAACATTTTTATAAAAGAGTGAGATAAGAGCAAAAGATAAGTAATGTCTTTTTTTCTCCTTTGTTTTTTGAACATTGGTGAAGAATAGCCAATTTTAACAACTCCATTTCTAGTGCTTCTGGAAATTATCATTTCAACTTTATATATTGCATAAAGAATTGCTGAACCAAATATCTTATTTAGAATATATCATTTACTTTTTATGTTATGAAAAATTAAGCTTACAATTCAATACCATTCACTGTTTTTAATTTTTTTCCCTAAATATTTAATGTACTAAGGGATTCTATTTCCTAGAGCTTGATGGATGCATAGATAGATAGATGATCGATGGAAGAAAGATGGAGTATGTTGGGATTTAGAGGGAAGGTTGGAGGAGGGAGAGGAGATATTTTTTAGACTTAAACCTTCAAAATGGAGAGAAGCTTTGACAGAAAATCAGGCCCTTATTTGGAATCAGATTCAGTATTGGTCTTGAATGTCTTCCCTGTTATTGATAGAGCAAGTTGTTAGATTTAATAACTTCTCAAGTATCTGAATTTCTTTCATGCTGCCCTTAACAATCTACCCCACAAACATATTCAAATGTCTTTTATAGTAAGAACTTAAAAGTATATAATATTTTTTGTCCTAAATGCTTTCTAGAAACTGCTCTAAGCCTCTTTATATCTTTATGTTTCTCAAAAATTAGTCCACCTCATAGCCTGTGACATCAATTTCCTTGATTTTCTGACGTTTAGCTTCTGAACATCATTTTGCCTTTTACCCATACCCAGTAATAACTGGGATAATTAATGGCCAAATCCAAAATTTGCTTGTGAACCATTATTTAATCTTCTAGCATTTGACACAGGAAATTGGTTTAACCTATTTAATCTTTGAAAACTGCTCTCTACCTTAGCTTCCAGACAGAAGATAAACATGCCCTCTTGGTTAGTTATTTTTACTTGGATTCTCTTTTCCCACTTCCCTAACTTTGCTGCCCATGATTACAATTAATGTTCCCTGGGTTGGCACAGTTAGTGTTCCCGGGATTGGTTCTCTCTGAATGGTTCTCTGATGCAAATTACTTAGTTGAAACAGTTTATATCACTCCAAATCTGATGTATAACTGTGTGTGTGTGTGATTTTATCTCTGGTAGTCATAATTCTATAAATGATCCCCAACCCCTCCCAAGATTCCTAACCCCTGGTTATTCAATTAAATATTAATCTTGCTGCTGCTGAGAAGATACTTTGTAAATGTAATTAAACTAAGTCAATCTTAAAATATAGATAATCTGGGTTGGCCTGATCTAATACCATGAGCCTAGAAAAGCAAAGACTTTTCTCTGGCTGGTAGCAGAAAAGGAAGTCACAGAGATGCAGCAGAAACAATCAAAGAGATTTGAAGCATGAGGGGGACTTGGCACATGCTGCTGTCTTTGAAGATAGGAATGACATGAGAATGAATGTAGGCAACATCATGGCAGGGAAGCCCTCCTAGCTGACAGCCAGCAAGAAAACAGAAGCCAAAACTAGCAGTCACAAGAAGCTGAATTTTTTTCAACAGGATGAATGCACTTGGAATAGATTCTTTCTCAGCTTCTTCAGATAAGAGCCCAACTGGGTACTTCTTAACTTTTGACCATTTAAGACGTAGCCCCTTGGAGCCCAAGCTTCTGAACCATATAAACTGTGAGGTAATGCATTTGTTTTAAGCTACTAATTTGCATTAGTTTGCTATGCAGCAATAGAAAATAAATATACCTGCCATCTCTGTTCCTTCTACATTGTTCCCCCTTACTTTCACTAACTAAAAGATAATTTTTAAAGCTAAATATGATAATGGTTAATAACCTAGGATACACCAAAAAATAAACAAATTGTCTGGGTATGACTCACTGGCATTGGTGTTTTCATTTCTTCTCTAGGCGATACAGATGCGCCTAGGGTTGAGAAATATTACTGTAAATAAACTGAACTAATCACTTAACCTCACTCAGCTCTGCAGGGTCATTTATTGACTTTTGTGTCTACACTGAGTCCCTGGATCTGTTTTTCCCAATCAAATTACAGAAAATCCAAGAAAAGGGATAAAAAAAATCACTTTTTTTTGATATATGAGTTATGTTATCAGTATATTTTGTAACTTCTCATCTGCCCTGCTCACTAATCCTCTGACTTCATTACTTTTTGTGTAGGTGAAGCCTCCTACTGTATTCAGTCATTTATTTATATACTAATTTAAAAATCCTTACTATGTGCCTAGGGGCTTCCAGGCTTTGGGCCTGGAACTGGTGTTAAATGTAGAGAAAACCGTAATGGTGCTTTAGTGGACTATGATGAGTACATTTTATCCTTTTTATGTACAATTAGCCTCAGTAATTCTAAGTGATTTTTATATCTTGATATCACTCATTATGTGATTAATTTAGCCCTGGTAATGAGTAATGAGCATGATTTTGATATTTAGGATTTACTAAATTGAACTGTCCTAATTATGGACACAGGTGTTATTAACATTGTTATAACTTAGTAAACCATATGTTTCCAATATAATTTTGTCAATCTTAAAATGACATGCACAGAATTTTTATAGACTATGCTGAAACAGGATATATTTTCTTTACTACAGGCATCCCACTTACATGAAACTTGAATTCAGTCTACATAAATTTTCCCATACAGTGAAGATACTGAAATTCAGTCCTCTTAAATCTCTTCTCCATAATTTCTTGTCAGGGCATTCTTAATGAAAGAGAACATTTGTTTCCTTAAAGTTTGATTTAAGTTCTTATTTCTCAAATATCTCTTCCTAATTCAACCTTTTTCTATTTTACATTTTTTTTCTTCTTCTTTGCAATTAACATGATCACAAAACATGTGGGTAGAGAAGGAAATGTTCCTCAAAAGACTTTAGGATAGCTGATGTTATTTATTTTGCCTTGTTTGTATGATTACTAGGAAGATTTGCCAGTAACAGAATTAAATAATGCTCTCAAAGAATCTATTAAAGGTTATTTTTTTTTTATTTGCTCTTACTTGGATGAGATTTTCCACAAAGTTCAAGAGAGACTATATTTGACATGACATTTGGATTGTAAATCGGGTCACTACATCCAGATGAATGGTATTTATTCTACAGAGTCTGGTATAACAATTGTATATTTCCCATGTATTAGCTAAATAATCAAGATACTAAGGAAAAGTTCAAGA
Organism: Smutsia gigantea; assembly: GCA_032199065.1. NCBI lineage: Eukaryota > Metazoa > Chordata > Mammalia > Pholidota > Manidae > Smutsia > Smutsia gigantea. The sequence goes on along the minus strand of JAVSCE010018196.1, from coordinate 130,338 downwards.
ACTAATGCATTCTTTCTCTCTCTCTGTTCCCCTCTCTTCTTTGTTCCCCCTTCTCTCTTTACCAATAGACAGATAGATGGATGGGCTGACCGACAGATAGATCTCTTTTGATATAGATACATATTTCTATATAGATGTATAGAGATTGAATCTAAAATCTCTATATGTAGATTTCTCTATATACGTATTTATGTTTGGATAAATTGATACCTGTTGACAGATACATGGATAATCTATAGAGAGAGACACAGAATCAATATATCCGGACTGATAAGTAGGAGATAGGTAAGGTAGATAGATATTGATAGAGAAATACTTTTTATGAACATACTATCACTAATTAAAACTCCATTTAAATAAGTATTAATATAAAACTAAGCAGAAAGTAATCCAAACCCCATCTTACCAGTATCTTTGACTTATGTTGATTAATTACTCTAATTACTTAGCAAATCTTTGGTGTCTACCCTTGGACAATTTCTTTTTAAACTTTGTGACCAAGCATTAAAGAAGAGCCTATAAATACTTATTATATCCACAGTGTCTAGAAAAGGAATTTGTTGCTAAAATATTAAGGTATATTTTCAAACCTTCTACCTGCCACCTGTTTCAACCTAATGGTATCACTAGAAACATTTTGTACTGATAATGCTTGGACCTAACTGAGCAGTATTGTTTGTCATATAAAATATTAGCCTTGCTATTATCAAGGAAAATCAGCTCTCATGTAAATATATAACTGTTATTTTATTCTATAACTGGTATAAAAAGATTTTTCTTAAATCCATACCATCTTTAAAAAAAATCTTTATCTATGCTTAGCTATCTGACTTGAACAAAAACATATAAAATACTACTCCTAACACCTATAAAGCTAATAATCATTCCATTAAGTAACATTTGACATCTTAATATGTAGCTGCCATTAAAAAAATATATTTATATGGTTTAATTTCTTCTCAACAAGGCAAATTTGTAGATCAGGAATCCAAAGTATAAATAAATGAGATCAAGGCCATGTACAAAGAAAGTGATGAGTTGAAATTGATTACTTCTGTCAAGTTACTTTCCAAGGCAAGATTGTAGCTATTAATTTAGAGCAACCATGAAGGCTAAACTATTTTCCTTGATCATTTATTTCTAAAATAACACATTTTACTATGAAGAAAATCTTAATTAAGTAACAAAAATGTTAATGTGAAAAGGTTTTTGCTATAGTATTCTCAAAATAAGTATACTTTCATTTAATTTTATTAAATGTATAAATGCAACATTTCACAGGACAATGCACACATCATCTTTTTCTAATCTCAATTTTCACAGTCCTAAATATTTATGTGCTTAATAGGAGTGTTTCAACATTTCTGAAAGCATAGTGGACAGAATTAAGAGGAAAAATGGATCAACAATAAGATTTTTAAAACACTTCTTTCAGTAATTGATAAAACTGATAAATGAATATCAACAAAAATATAGAAGTTTTGAATAGAACTTTCAACAAAACTGTCCAAGTTGGCATTAACAGAACACTGTAAGTAACCATTAGAGAATAAACATTTTTTTCTAATATAGACACGTTCACCAAAATAGACCAGCTACTGGGCCAAATAACAAAATTCCTTAAGCTTTTAAAGGATTGAAATATAACAGAGTCTGTGCTCTGATCACAATTTAGTTATAGGAGATAAACTGCATATCAATAGCTATAATATATCACTAAATATTTTAATTAAACTATACATACATAAGCAGTGAATCAAAAAAATAATAAAGTACTAGAGAAAGTGTAAACATTTCAAGCTGAATAATAATGAAAATACAGCCCTATCTGAAATTGTGAGACAAAGTTAACCATTGCTTAAATAAATTTTTATCACAAAATTCCTATATTGGGAATTACCTCATAATGTACTTCCCAGTGAGGTGATAGTGAATGTTTTCTCCTAAATACCTACAAACACCCAGTCCCCTGGTCGGAAGGATTGAGTCTTGTCAGTTAGTGGGAACCATGTCTCTTCTACTTGTTGGTGATAAACTTCAAGTACACAAGTTAATTATTACATATAGTTAGTCATAGCATAAACCATTCACTTAAGTTCCCATAATGCTTACTCAATGCAAGAATGGAAGGTTTAGAGATGCCAGTAGGTGATGGATGACCAAACTCTTATTTCAAAAGGAATTTTTGTCTATTTGGAGTATGCCAGATGACCTAGAATAATGCTTCTGACCCTTTAAGTTTAATTACTTAACAATTTTTTCCTAAAGTCCTGTTTATGTTTACATATTTATATTCTGCCTGTCCAGATGATTGAGAATGATACAGGGTATGAAATATTAATGAGTACCCCAGGGTTTTTGCAAGTGATTTATCTCTGCTTTAGTCTTATTTAATCCATAAAAGTATGCCAAAACAAGGACTTATCTGTTATTAATTTCTTTACCACTATTGTGGCATCAGCTTGCCTAGTTAGATAGCATTTGGTCCAACCACAAAACATGCAGACAATAACAAAACAGTGAGAATTGCCTAATGCTAGGAGCAAATCTGTAAAATCCATTTGGAGTGCTACAAAGGGCGGTGAGAGACTGGGAGAACTTCCTGTGGTATACTGATTTCTTCCAGAAATTTGGTGAGGTTTATAAGAGGTACACTGGGAAACAATTTGGTCAGAAATTTTATGGATGTCACAGCAGAGCCAATTGACTTAGTTTCTTAGCTATACCCCACTTGCACATAGATGCCACTTTGTGGGAGCTGAGTACATGACAAAGGATCAAAAAGAAAAGGGTTATAGGAAGTCCATTTGGCCCAATGTGTAATCCATCTGATATTTGTTTGGCATCTTTTTGTATCATCTTATCTTTTACAGACTGTGGGGCATTTATTTGATAATAATATCAGTCAGGAATAAATACAGATTTGGAAATTGGGTGGTGAAAGGGGATAGAGGTTTCGAAATTGGGTGGAGAAATATGAACTGCATATTTAGTGGCTTTGTCAACTCTGTCATTATCTAAAGTTATAGTATCTGTCACTTTAGTATTGGCTGAAAAGTGAAGGTATAATAAGGCAGTAATCATATGCCCCTAGTTATATGACTATCAACAGAGGATGAGAATCCATGGTATTTCCAAATTGTGTCAACAGCATGGCAGACTCCAAAAGCATATCTGGAGTCAGGGTAAATAGTGGAAGTTTTCCCTTTTGCCAATTTTCAAGCTCTAGTGAGGGTTATGAGCTCAGCAGCTTGGGCTGATTTTACAATAGGCAAAGAATGTACCTCAAGTGTTTCATGTGGGGAAACTGGCACAACCAGTTATGTTTCCCTGGAGGTTTCATTTATGGGAACCATCACAAAATAGAATTAAGGCTGGGTTATCTAAGAGGGAGTCTAGGAGGTCCTCTTGTGGCTCAGAGACCATCTCTGTAGTTGCGAAGTAATCACAGAATGGAGTGGGGTCTCCATCAGGAAGGAGTAGTGAAATAGCTGGACTTAAAGACTTACAGCGATGTAAGTTGATGGTAGGTTAGTCATAAAAGCCTGTTCATAAATGGCCTGTCTGGGTAGAGAGATGCTGTGTCTTATGAACTTTTAAGAGAGCATAGACGTGAGTGAGAGAGCCTGGTGTAAGAGCGTGGCTTTACCAATCGAGTTTGCAGCTGCAACTACCACTCACCATCATTGGACATACCTGATGCTATAGGGTCTAATTGGATGAGAAATATGCTATAAGACATCTGAGAGGTAAAAAGCTATTCTAGAATGCCTGTAGCAATCCCATTATTTTCATAGCAGTTGTAAATAAAAATTAGATAAACCTAGATCTGGAGGTCTGAACAATGCTAATTTTAAAGCTTCAAAGGAAGTTAATGCCTCTGAGGGCTGGGAAATGGGTAGTATCTGGGGAAAAACATACAGAGGTTTATCTGGGACAATAAAAATAGGAATCCATTGGTGGGAGTAGCCAGCTGCCCCTAGATATTCACATAGCTGTTGTTTTGTTTTGGGGAGAGGGATAGACAGAATTGACTCAGGGTATTTTGGGGTGAGCTTTTAAATGCCCTGAGATATCTATGTCCTAAGTAAGTAGCAATAATTTGACCCCATTGAGGTTTATTTTTTTTAATTGAAGCATAATTGATATACAATATTATATTTTTTCAAGTATACAACATAATGATTTGACAGATATCTACATTACTAAATGCTCACCCAAGTAAGTATAGTTATTGTTAACCTAGAAACATGCTACATATTATTGACTGTATCATCTGTGCTGTACTTTCATCTCCATCACTAATTTATATTGACTTTTTTTTGGATACATCTCCCCAGGCAAGGAAAAAAAAAAACAAAAATGAATGGGGTGGGGGGCTATATCAAGCCAAACAGCTTCTGCACAGCAAAGGAAGCCATCGCCCATTGAAGTTTAGGTGGAGGCCCATGGCTTCATTTAGCTAGTGTCTTTAAGAGAATGAGGGAATCAATAAGAGCTCTCCATTTGTTTACAAAGTAAAAGTTCATCGACATACTGAACAAGAGTGGAGTTTAGGGGAAAGGCTACAGAATCCAGGTCATCTCTAAGTGCTTGGGAAAATACAAACGGAAACTCACGGTATCTCTGAGGTATGTGAGCCCATGTTAACTATCTTCCTTTAAATGTAAATGGGAAAAGAAATTGTGAGTCACAGTTGAAAGGAAAGCTGAGAAGAGGTCATTTATTGTAAGCCAGGCTTTATCAGCAAGAACTGAGGTAAGAATAGTAGCTGGATTAGGGACCACAGGGAGGCGAAGAATTACAAGAGTTTATGGCTCTTAGGTCTTGTACAGATTGATAAATTTGGTTCCTGTCTGAGTCAAGTTTGCTTTCTTCATGGCAAGACTGGAGTATTACAGGGTGAGGAAGTACAGGGAAGTACACCCTGCTGCAAAAGAGAGTTGCAGCAGGTATCCTTAAAAGTATCCTTAAAAGAGTCTCTGCATTCAGTGACAATCCAACTTTATTTGCATGTGTATCCCAGAGACTACTCAGTACATCTTTTAAGGACTTATCCTCTTTGGAGAAATTTAAATCAGAATAAGTTTCCAGTAAAGAAAGTATGAAATTTGGGGTTTGATCAAAGAGCAAGGAAATAAAAACACCTTTCTCATTACATTTTACTGCGACATTAAGTTCATGTAACAAATGTCTACCAAAAAGTTTGCTGGTGAGGCGCTAGACACTAGAAAGGCATGATGAGTGTTAATCAGAAGTGACAGGCAGAGATAAATCCTGAGAGAGCAGAAAGAACAAGTTGCATCAGGGTCAGTTCAGAAATCTAGTTCCTGATCCTGTATTTTCAGTTTAATGGTGGGCTCTGATGTGCAGCTGAGGGTGGGAAGAACCCATATTTGAGGGGGAAGTGTCCCACAGGAGGACAAAAAAGAACCTCTGTGATGACACGGTTAGGGAAATTGTTTCTTAAACTCTCTTTCTGTTAAGTGCAGGATGATTATTCTTTCAATGTCCTGGTTTTTTACAGTATCTGTAATTGTCTGGAGGCAAAAAGGGATCTGAGCGGACTTTGATTTATGCTCAGATTCATGCTTTTGCTTTTCTAAAGATTCATGTTGCAAAGCAAGAATTGTTGCTTTTCACTTTTTTCCCCCTGTATTATTTTACGTTATTTTCAAAGAATTGAGTAACTGCCTCCATTATGACACTCAGAGACTGTCCAGAGCACCCACTGGAGCCTCCAGGTTCAATGCATTCTGCCTGTGAAGAGTCTGTATAAAGCATTCAGCAAAGGCCCTTGGATGCTTTCCTTTCTCCTGAGTGCATAATTCAACCTTAGAACAATTAACTTTAGGGTGGAAAGCCTATAATATTGCTCCCATCAAGCATTGAGTACCAGCTTCCAGTGGAGCCATTTCCTGATCATTGGTAGGATGGCCTGGGAGAAATTCTGGCCATCTGTTTCCTCTGTGAGGGAGTTTTCACTAGAGAGCCATCTGGCTGGTCTGATAACCACAGTATCATCAGGGGTGGGAAGAATACCCTTGAGCAACCAATCTAGGTCCCTGGGAGCGGGGTTGTGCATGGCCACTCATCTTTCCAACGCCTCTCTAAATGTGGTTGGATCTAATGAAAGTGGATGTAAAGGGCTTTATAATTTATAAGATCTGCTACTGTACAGGTGACCTGAATTCTTTCCAGTAGGGAGCCTGGATACAACTGCAAAGGACATTGTGTAAGAATGCCTGCAGCTGGCAGAGTCTGATTACAGAGCAAAGCAGGCTCTGCCACCCATCTTGAGTGCTTCTGCTGAATTCACTTCCTGGCTTTTAGTCCTTAGGTTAGTAACTTGTATACCCCAACCCTGGAGATCAGATTGGAATATTCTTTAAGTCTTATAAAGAAGCGGAAGTCAAAACAGGCAGCTGGGTGTTTAAGGGATTTTTCTGGGGAGGTTGGAATTGTTTTAGAATCTAAGAGAATTGGATAAAGAGATGGAGCTGGGTTTTGAGCAGGGTGGGGGTTAGAATAGGGGCCCAGAGATCCAAAACATCTTCTGGGGAATCAGGGACAGAGCACTTGAGAAAAGGGGGGTAGAAGAGGGAGGAAAAGGGGAATTTATGTTAGATGTGGTTTTTCATTTTTATTCTAAGTCCAGTTTCTCTTCTTTCATCATATTAAGGGAATCCCTAAAGCTGGCCATTATATGTCTTTGTGTCCTTTTCAATTTGATCTTCCCATAGATACCAGTCAGAGAGCTATTTAGGATGAGAACTCTCTAAAATGGTTTTCAAACAGAAGATTTTCCAATTCAAATAATCCATTACTTGACCATTAACGAATAGGATCTTCAATAGTATATTTATTCCAATATGACTCAGTACAATAAGCCTTTTTGTGGAAAGACATGGAAGTAACTTCCTAGGCTTAGAATAAATCTTTACCATAGATGCAAGAGAAGTCCCTGGAGTGGGTGCAGAAGATGCAGCCATCATGATGCAAAAAGCTTATTCCCAAAGATGGTCTAAGAAAGTAAAAGACCTTCATTGTTACAGGTGGTAAGAATGGTGTCCTAAAAACAGTGTCTCCGGTGTCCCACAGGGTCTTGAGATACCGCCAGTCACTGACCTGCTAATCTGTGACAAGGGGCAGGCACTAGTGGAATGGGACTTTTCCAGCACTAATAAGCAATAAAGGTAGAGAAAGCAGAAACTCCTTGTGGGCCAGGACCTCTTACAACAAGCTCCTCTGAGAGCTGGCACACTCAAAAAGGGCCGCATGTGACTTATCTCAGAACCCCAGTCTGTACAAACGGCGATTCTGTTTCAACTGAATTGCATACACTTGCTGGAGTGGGTAGTCGCTGATACTTCTCTTGAATAACTTTTCTCGCACCATTATATTATGCTTCTGTAATATAACACCAAAAATAAGACTGCCTGAGAATGTTACCTTCCCTTCCTCTAACCCTCATTAATAGTTCATACTTTTGTATACTCATCACCAACAATGTACTGGTTCGACAAAGAAAGAAATAGTCCTGAGCATGACAAGCTGCAGACAATACATGGAGACTGGGAAGAAAGCAAAATATTTCTGTAACTGGAGCAGCTTAAAGAACTGCTAAAACTGTGGCCAGAACAATATCCAACTCCACTTTTTGCCTGGGGCTTTAAAAAAACAATTCATTTTTTAAATTAAGATATAAAATTTTACTATAACTTGCATATTGTGTCCAGTTGGATGTTTTTACTTCATATCAAGCCATAGAACATGATTTAAAACAGGAAAAGACTAAATTGTGAAATTAATCAACTGCAGTTCAGATTTAACTAATTTTCATGTACTTTTCATGGATTTTTTTACCCCAAACCTTGGGAACTGGTCCCTCAGATTTCCAAATGCTACTGCCACCAGATTGCTGCAGAAAAAACATTTTGCCTCAGGTCCCTTCATACTGGCCTCATTCTACCACTGCAGGTTCTGGCCATCTGGCAGGCTGCTTCTAAATAGTGCCAGTGTGTTATCTGTCGCACCTCTGCCCCCAGGGGATATCTTGAATAATTGCTCCTCCTAAACAATAATAAGAGCTCTTAAGGCCAAGAACAATTTGTGTATATATCTTCACTGCCCCCAGCATTATCTAGGCATTTAAACTGAAAACTTAAATAAGCATTCTATAAGCTAGCTGTTAACTACTATTCAATAGACCAGTAACCTTTATATACCTAAGCCTACAGTTATGTAGGCCAGATACTATTAGTGAAGACTGCAAGGGACCATCCCAGAATTATTTTGTTCTGGTGGAAACTATTTGGAAAAATCATCTATCATTTTGGGTGCAGAGGTGAATTATGTAGAAATGTTAGGACATTCTTGTATGACAAGTTTCCCCCTCAGTGTTGTCTTCTTTTGAGCAGTGAGAATGTTCAGTAATGAGCAAAGATTTCATGGAATTTTAAGAGAGAAAATTAGAATGTAAATAAGAAGCCAGTGTGTCCCAAATGCCCTCACCCAGTTCCCTCCTATATAATAAAGCAAACCTTTAAGTCTGACTTCATGTGACATTCTGATAGTTTTACAAATTCAACATTTCTTTGAGAATGAAAAGATGTTTTACCAAATCTATGAATTCAGAAGGCATATACATTTTGAAAAGTTTCTTTACATTCTTGGATAATACTCATTGCCATTTTTGACCAGATTGATATGAGCAGATGTGTCAGGTACATATACCACTGGCTATAGCAATAAAGAATCTTACCTTGCAGCTCTGAGACCTAGGTAGAACACAAGCCTTATCACAACACAAAGAGGAGTGACTACATACATGCATGTATATGAATAAGTGTGAGCATGAGTGTTGTGCTTTAAAAGACACTGTACTCTTGAGAGGCTTAAAGATGGCGGCAGGAGATGTGAGACAGAAACCTCCTCCCAAAACCATATATAATTTCAAAATATAGCAAATACATCTAATCCTGAAAGAGCAACAGGAAAGAAGGCTGAGACAGATTGCCTACACCTGGGGAAAACAGCAGACCTCAAGGAAAAGGGTAAAGTACCAAAGGTCAAAGCAAAATCCCCAAAACACCAGAAAGAGTGCCAAGTGAAACTGAACTCATCAATTTTCCTGAAAGAGATTTCAAAGTAAAAAATCATAAACATGCTCATGGTGCTACAGAAAAATATTCAAGAACTAAGGGAGGAAATCAGGAATGAGATACAAACATTGAAGAATTCAGTGTCTGAAATGAAAAATACAATGAAAAGATTTAAAAGCAGCTTAGATGAAGTAGAAGAGAGAGTAAATGAAATAGAAACTAGAGAACAGAAATACAAAGAATCTGAGGCACAGAGATAAAAGGATCTCTAGGAATGAAAGAATATTAAAAAACTGTGTGACAAATCCAAATGGAAATATATTCATATTATAGGGGTACCAGAAGAAGAAGAAGAAGAGAAAAGTGGATACAAAGTTTGTTTGAGGAGGTAATTGTTGAAAACTTTGCCAATCTGGGGAAGGAGATGGTCTCTTATGGTATGGATGTGAACAGATCTCCCAATACAAGGAAGACAATACTAAGACATATAATAATTAAAATGGCAAAGATCAAGGATAAGGACAGAGTATTAAAAGCAGCCAGAGAGAGAAAAAAGATCACATACAAAAGAAAAGCCATCAGGCCATCATCAGACTTCTCAAAAGAAATCTTACAGGCCAGAAGAGAGTGACATGGCATATTTAATGCAATGAAGCAGAAGGGTCTTGAACCAAGAATACTCTACCCAGCAAGATTATCATTTAAATTTGAAGGAGGTATTAAACAATTTTCAGATAAGCAAAAGCTGAGAGAATATACCTCCCACGAAACGGCTCTACAGTATATTTTGAAGGAACTGCTCTAGTTGGAAGTGTTCTTAAAGCTAAATAGATGTCATCAGAGGAAATAAAACCACAGTAAAGACAGTAGGAAAATTTAATTACTAAAAAGATGCGAAATCAAATCAACTACCCCCAAAGTCAGTCAATGGATAGACAAAGAGTACAGAATATGATTCCTAATATATAAAGAATGGTAGAGGGAGAAAAAGGAGGGGGAAAAAACCTTTAGATTGTGTTTGTAATAGCATACTAAGTGACTTAAGTTAGACTGTTAGATAGTAAGGAAATTACCCTTGACCCTTTGGTAACCATGAATCCAATGACTGCCATGACAATAAGTACATACCTATTAATAATGACCCTAAAAGTAAATAGTCTGAATGCACCAATCAAAAGACATAGAGTCAATGAATGGATAAAAAATGACCTGTGTATATGCTGTCTACAAGAGACTTGCTTCAAACCCAAAGACATAGACAGACTAAAAGTGAATGGATGGAAAAAGATATGTCATGCAACTAATAGGGAGAAAAAAGCAGGAGTTGCAGTACTTGTATCAGAGAAAATAGACTTCAAAACAAAGAAAGCAACAAGAGACAAAGGACATTACATAATGATAAAGGGGTAAGTCTAACAAGAGGATATAACCATTATAAATATCTAATCACCCAACATAGGAGCACCTACATATGTGAAAAAAATACTAACAAAATTAAAGGGGGAAATAGAATGCAATGCATTCATTTCAATAGACTTCAACACACCGCTCACTCTGAAGGACAGATCAACCAGACAGAAAATAAGTAAGGAGACGGAGGCCCTGAACAACACAATAGAACAGATGGACCTAACAGACATCTACAGAACACTCCACCCAAAAGCAATAGCATACACATTCTTCTCAAGTGCACATGGAACATTTGCAACAATAGATCATATTCTAGACCACAAAAGAGCCTCAGAAAATTAAAAAAGATTGAAATTGTACCAACCAGCTTCTCATATCACAAAGGTATGAAACATGAAATAAATTGTGCAAAGAAAACAAAGAATCCCACAAACACATGGAGACTTAACAACATGCTCCTAAGTAATCAATGGATCAGTGACCAAATAAAAACAGAGATCAGGCAATATATGGATACAAATGACAGTAACTCAACAACACAAAATCTGTGGAAAACAGTGAAGGCAGGAAGCATATTGCAATACAGGCCTACCTCAGGAAAGAAGAACATCCCATATGAACAGTCTAAACTCACTATTAATGAAACTAGATAAAGAAGAACAAATGAGACCCAAAGTCAGTAGGAGGGACATAATAAAGATTAGAGAAGAAATAAGTAATATCAAGAAGAATAAAACAATAGAAAGAATCAATGAAAGTAGGTGCTGATTCTTTGAGAAAATAAAAAAAAATAGATGAACCCTAAGGCATAGTTATCAAGAAAAAAGAGTCTGCACCCATAAACAGAATCAGAAATGAGAAAGGAAAATCACTACTGACACCACAGAACTACAAAGAATTATTAGAGAATACAATGAAAAAATATATGCTAACAAACTGGACAACCTAGAATAAATGGACAACTTTCTAGGAAAATACAACCTTCCAAGGCTGATGTAGGAAGAAACAGAAAATCTGAACAGACCAATTACCAGCAATGAAATTGAATTGGTACAAAAACTACCTAAGAACAAAATTCCTGAACAAGATGACTTCACCACTGAATACTATCAAACACTTAAGAAGTCCTATACCTAACCTCCTTAAAGTTTTTGAAAGAGTAGAAGAGAAGGGAATACTTTCAAACTCATTCTATGAGGCCAGCATCACTGTAATACCAAAACCATACAAAGACACTGCATAAAAAGAAAACTACAGAGCAATATCCCTGATAAACATAGATTCAAAAATACTCAATAAAATATTAGCAAATAAAATTTTAAAATAGATCAAATATATCATCCATCATGAGGAAGAAGGATTTATTCCAAGATGCAAGGGTGGTACAATATTTGAAAATCCATCAACATCATACACATCAACAAAAAGGACAAAAAACATGATCATCACCATAGATGCTGAAAAAGCATTCAATAAAATTCAACATCCATTCATGATAAAAACTCTCAAAAAAATGGGTATAGAGGGCAAGCACCTACCTCAACATAATAAAGGCCATATATGACAAACCCACAGCCAACATCATACTTAACAGGAACAAGCTGAAAGCTTTTCCTTTAATGTCAGGAATAAGACAAGTATGCCCACTCTCCCCACTTTTAAACATAATTATGGAGGTCCTAGCTATGGCAATCAGGTAACATAAAGAAATCAAAAGCATCCAGGTTGGTAAGAAAGATGTTAAACTGTAACTTGCAGATGACATGATATTGTACTTAAAAAAACCCTAAAGAATCAACCCCAAAACTACTAGAACTAATAACTGAATTCAGCAAAGTTGCAGGATACAGAATCAATACACAGAAATTTGTGGCATTCCTGTACACTAATGATAAACTAGCATAAAGAGAAATCAGGAAAAAATTCCCTTCACAATTGTATCAAAAAGAATAAAATACCTAAGAATAAACCTAACCAAGGAAGTGAAAGACCTATACCCAGAAAACTACAAGACACTCATGAGAGAAATTAAGGAAGATACCAATAAATGGAAATAATCCCATGTTCATGGATAGGATGAATTAATATTGTCAAAATGGCCATCCTGCCTAAAGCAATCTATAGATTCATTGCAATCCTATCAAAATACATATGGCATTCTTCAACAACTAGAGCAAATAGTTCTAAAATTCATATGGAACAACAAAAGACCCTGGATAGCAAAAGCAATCCTGAGAAGGAAAAATAATGCTGGAGGAATTATGCTCCCCCATTTCAAGCTCTACGACAAAGCCACAGTAATCAAAACAATTTGGTACTGGCACAAGAATAGACCCATAGATCAATGGAACAGAATAGAGAGCCAAGATATAAAGCCAAGCATATATGGTCAATTAATATACGATAGAGAAGCCATGGATATACAATGCAGAAATGACAGCCCCTTCAACTGGTGTTGGCAAAACTGGACAGCTACATGTAGGAGAATGAAACTGGGGATTTTTGTTTAACTCCACACATAAAAGTAAACATGAAATGAATCAAAGACCTGAATGTAAGTCATGAAACCATTAAACTCTTAGAAGAAAACATAGACAAAAATCTCTTGAATATAAACATGAGCAACTTTTTCATGAATGCATCTCGTCAGGTAAGGGAAACAAAAGCAAAAATGAACAAATGGGGCTACGTCAAACTAAAATGCTTCTGTAGAGCAAAGGACATCGTCAGGAGAACAAACAGGCATCCTACAGTATTTGAGAATATATTTGTAAACAACATATCCAACAAGGGGTCAACATCCAAAATATATACAGAACTCACATGCCTCCACACCCAAAAAACAAATAACCCTGTTAAAAAATGGGCAGATTATATGACCAGACAATTCTCCAAAGAAGAAATTCAGATGGCCAACAGATATATGAAAAGATTCTCCACATTGCTAATTATCAGGGAAATGCAAATTAAAACCACAATATCACCTCACACTAGTTAGGATGGCCAACACTGAAAGGACTAGGAACAACAAATGCTGGTGAGGATGAAGAGAAAGGGGAACCCTCCTACATTGCTGGTAGGAAAGTAAATTAGTTCAACCATTGTGGAAAGCAATATGGAGGTTCCTCAAAAAACTAAAAATAAAAATACCATTTAACGCTGAAACTCCAATCCCAGGAATTTAACCAAAGGAACAACTTCTCAGATTAAAAAAGACATATGTACCCCTGTTTATTGTGCCCTGTTTACAATAGCCAAGATATGGATGCAACCTAAGTGTTCATCAGTATATGAGTGGACAAAGAAGAGGTGGTACATATACACAATTGAAGTTATTCAGCCATGAGAAGAATACAAATCCTACCATTTGCAACAACATGAATGGAGCTAGAGGGTGTTTTGCTCAATGAAATAATCCAGATGGAGAATGGCAAGTACCAAATAATTTCGCTCATTTGTGGAGTATAGCAATGAAGCAACCTGAAGGAATAAAACATCAGCAGACTCACAGACTCCAAGAAGTGTGTAGCAGTTACCAAAGGGGTGGGGTGAGGGAGAGTGGATGAGAAGAGAGGGAGAAGGTGACTGAGGGGTACCAGTGTAGCATAGAGGAAGGTACTGTAGCACAGAGAAGACACGTAGTGACTCTGTGGCATCTTACTACACTAATGGACAGTGACTTCAATGGGGTATGGCGGGGACTTGATAATATGAGTGAAATGTAGTAACCACAATGATTTTCATGTGAAACCTTCATAGGAGTGTATATCAATGATACCTTAATAACAATAAGATAGACCTGGAACCAATAGATAAATAAATAAATAAAAGGCACTGTACTCTTTAATAGTGGAACAATTAATTCTTCTCCACCAAAAGTGCTCCAATATGATTTTAAACCAAATGCCTACCATTTGCTACTTGGTTTGCATCTAATTGCAAAACTCATTGCCTATAAGATGAGCTTCAGGTCACACAGAGGGATTTTTTGTCATTCTCTACCACCTCCACCACACACACACACACACACACACACATATACACACATATTACCACACACCAATTACTCATTTCCATAGCTGACAGAAAACTCTTCAGGGTAGAATCTCCAACTGCTGAGAGCAAGTTGAACATGATAATGGCAGCCATGGAGGCAGTGGAAAAATATCTTCGTTGTGATATGACAGGTATGAAATTCTGTGTATAAAATTATTTAAAAAAAAGAATTTCTATAATTTTAACCCATTTACTCTTAAATGTTTTTTAATTGAGAATATAGGAATGAATTATTTTCAACATTTTTCCAATTTATATATTATTAGCCAAATTATGGCAGAAGAAGAATTACATGTCAATAAAACTATTTTGCAGCATTAAAACCTCCCTTTGGTGGTTAAACCTTAATTCTATTAATATTATACTCAATTTTATAATTCTCCATCCATGATATGATCAGCATTAGACAATATGGTTTTGTGAGCAGCTCCGGCGAACAAAGTTGTCACTGCACAATTTTGGGAATCTGACAAATTCTTAAGTCAATTCACTTGAGTGTCCTTTTGTGTAAGCATAACCGCTTTAGTCACTGACAAATGTCCAATATTATCAGGGACTTTAGTTGAAATATTATTTGCAATATTATCCAAATCCGATAAAATGAAACCCTGTAAAATTATAGAAAATAGACCTTCAATATTATCCATATGCATGTATCTGTAGTCAGTTTCATCTGTCAAAATAGAGCTACAAACAATAATCTGAGCTAGACGTAGAGTTGGCCATCATTCATTCAAAGTAATAGTTGTATTCACAGAGCTACTATTTTACTTATTGGAAAGAATAGACAGAAAAAATAAATGGTGAAGTATATTCCTATTAAAGAATATGTTTACATATGGAAAGATAAAGTAGAATTAATAAATGAGGGAAATAATTTTTTTGTTGAGATCAAATTAATATATAACATAAGTTTCAGGTGCACAAAATTAAAGTTTGGTATTTGTATACAATACAGGTGACCAAAAATGTAATTGTCATATATCACCATAAAAATAGAACATCTTTAATATAGAGTTTTCTATATATAGTATCATGTCATCTACAAATAGTTTTACTTCTTCCTAACTGAGGTCTTTTATTATTATTTTTTCCTGCCTAAGTGCTCTGGGAAGGAATTACTGGTCTATGTTGAATACAATTAGCAAGAGTGGATACCCTTACATTATTCCTCACTTTAGAGGAAAGCTTTCAGATTTTCAGAGTTGAGTATGGTGTTAGCTGAGGGTTTGTTGTATATGGCCTTTGTTATATTGAGGTTTGTTCCCTCTATACCCATGGTGTTGAGATTTTTTTATCATAATGAATGTTGATTTTGTCCAATGCTTTTTCTGTAGCTGTTGAGATGTTACTGTGATTTTAATGTTTCTTTTTGTTATTATGGTGTATCACTTTGATATGTAGATATTGAACTATCCTGAATCCCTGGAATAAATCCTACTTGATCATGGGATTATTTAAATGTATCACTGATTTTAGTTTGCTAACATTTTATTGAGGATTTTTGCCTTTATAGTAATCAGAGATATTGGCCTTTAATTTTTTTTTATTTTTTATTTTTTTTTTACTGTTCTTTCAGCTTTTCATGTGAGTGTGTCAGTGTGATGCTGGCCTCATAAAATAAGTTTGGAAATGTTCCCTCCTCTTCAAATTTTTTTTGGAAGAGTTTGAGAAGAACAGGTATTAAATCTTTGAATATTTGGTAGAATTCATGAGTTAAGCCATCTAGTCCTGGAATTTTGTATGTTGGAAGATTTTTAACACTGGTGAATCTTTGTCCTTATAAACTATTCAGACATTCTGCTTCTTCATGATTCAGTCTTGGAAGATTGTACGTTTCTAGGATTTATCCATTTCTTTTAGTCTGTCCAATTTGTTGGCATATAATTTATAGTAGTTTCTTAGGGCCATTTGTATTTCTATTGTATCATTTGAAACTGCTCTTTCATTTCTGATTCTATTTTTCTGAGCCCTCTTTCTTTTTTTCTTAGTGAATCTAGCTAAAGGTTTGTCAGTGTTGATATCTTAATAAAAACAAAACTCTTAATTGATCAGTCCCTATTTTATTTATTTCTGCTGATATTATTTCTTTCCTTCTCCTGCCTTTGGATTTCATTTGTTCTTCTTTTTCTAGTTACATTAGGTATAGAGTTAGATTGTTTATTTGAGATTCTTCTTGTTTCTTGAGATAGACCTGTGTTACTATGACCTTTCTCTTAAAACTGTTTTTGTTGCATCTCATAGATTTTTAGACTGTTGTATTTCCATTTTCATTTGTCTCTGGGCATTTCTTTAAATTTCTCCTTTGATTTCTTCACTGACCCATTGTTTGTTCATTAGCATGTTTAATTTCCACATATTTGTGATTTTTCCCATTTTCTTCCTTCAATTCTAGTTTCATACCATTGTGGTCAGAAAATATGCTTAATATGACTTCAATCTTCTTGAACTTATTGATACTTGGTTGGTGCTCTAACAAGTGATCTATCCTGGAGAATGTTCAGTGTACGTTAGAAAAGAATGTGTATTCCATTGGTTTGGGATGGAATATTCTGTATATATAAAGTCCATCTGATCCAATGTCATTTAAGGCTGTTTATTTATTGATTTTTTAGTGTGGATGATCCAGGCTTTGATGTAAATGGGGTAATAAAGTGCCCTACTATTAATGTACTGCTGTCAATTTCTCATTTTAGGTCTATTAATATTTTCTTTATATACTTAGGTGCTCCTATGTTGGATGCATAAATACTTCCAAAAGTATATCTTCCTCTTGGATTGACCCCATTATATAACTCCCTTCATTCTCCTTTACTACAGGTTTTGTTTTGAAGTGCATTTTTCTGATATACGTATAGTTACACCAGCTTTCTTTACACTTGCATGGAATATCTTTTTCAGTGTCTTCTCTTTTAGTCTATCTCTGCCCTCAGACCTGAAGTGAATCTCATAGGCAACATATAGATTGGGTCTTGTGTTTTTCATCCATTCTGGCACCCTACATCCTTAGTTTAAATGTTCAGCCCAGTTATATTTAAAGTAATTATTGGTATATATATATTGCCATTTTGTTTATTTTTTTCTTTGTCTGTTTTTATAGATCCTCTTTGTTCTCTTTCTCTCTTCCCTGGTGGTTTGGTGATTTTCTTTGTTGCATTTAGATTACTTTATCATTGTCTTTTGCTTATCTTCTATAGATTTTTTCTTTGTGGTTATCATGATTTTCTTATATACTGTCTCTATATTCTCTATATATTCTATGTACATGTATGTACTCTGTTTAATATAAATATAATGTATGATATATAGTCTGTTTTTAAGCTCATAGAATCCTAAGTTTGAGCACATTCTAAAAACTCTAGATTTTTACTCCCTGCCATGAGTTATATTTTTGGTGACCTATTGTATATATTTTTTTCATTACTTAATTAGTTATTATATTTATAGTTTTACGACTTTTGTCTTTGAACCTTGATATAAGCTTTATAAGCAGTTAACTACTACCTTTACTATATATTTCCATTTACTACTGAGATTCTTACTTTCTTACATTTTCTTGTTACTATTTAGTACTTTTTCTTTTCAGCTTAAAGAAGTCCCTTGAATATTTCTTGTAACTTTGGTTTAGTAGTGATGAACACCTTCAGTTTTTTGCTTGTTATGAAAACTATAATCTTTCATTTCTGAATGATAAACTTAGTGGGTAGAATATTATTGGCTGGATTTTTTTTCCCATCAGCACTTTGAATATATTATGTCACTCCCTTCTGGCCTGAAAATTTCTGCTGAAAAGTGCTGAGGGTCTTATGGGGTTTCCCATATATATAAAAACTTTTCTCTTGTTGCTTTTAATATTTTGCCTTTATATTTAACTTTTGATGTTTTAATTATAATGTGTCTTGGTATGGGTATCTTTGGGGTAAACTTATTTGAAGCTCTCTGGGATTCCTGGAGCTGGATACCTATTTTCTTCTGCAGGTTAAGGAAGTTGGTAGCCATTATTTCTTCAAATAAGTTTTCTATCATTTTCTCTCTTCTGGGAATGTTGCAATGTGAATATTATTACATTTGATGTTTTCCTAAAAGTCCCTTAAGCTATCTTTGCTTTCTAAAATTATTTTCTTTCTTCTTCTCTGATTGAGTGATTCCCACTACCCTGTAACCCAGGTCAATGATCTGTTCTTCTACTTTATCTAATATGCTGTTGAACCCCTCAAGTGTATTTTTCAGTTCAGCTATTGTATTCTTCAGCTTTGTGACTTCTGTTTGGTATTTTCTTATGTTTCCTGTCTCTCTGTTGAAATTCTCACTGTGTTCATCCATTATTCTCCCCAGTTTTGGATCATCCTTATGACCATTATTTTGAAGTGTTTGTTGGTAGATAACATCTCTGTTTTATTAAAGTCTTTTTCTGAGGTTTTGTTTTGTTCATTTGTATGCAGCACATTCCTCTGTCTACTCATTTTGCTTGATCCTTGGTTTCTATGTATTAGGCAAAATATCTACCTCTCTTATTCTTAAAGTATTGGCTCTATGTAGGAGATGAAACTTATTCAACCTAGACCTAGCTTTTAGTTGTTTCTCATATCTTTGCAGTTATATAAATAGATAGATTGATTCTTGATATGTCCCTCTCTTTGAGGGTGTGCCAAACCTGTCAGTGTTCCAAAGGGAGTGATCTCAGACAGTCCCTGATGTCACTCATATTGGAGGCCAGATCCTTAGGTAGAAGCTTTTATGGTATGGAAATATATAGAATCTAGTAGGTCCACAATCATAAATCCTGGTATATTTCCAGACCAGGATATCTGGAGGTAGCTCCTGTGTGACATTTGCAAAATTCATGACTTTGTGTGTTTAAGCTGCCTTCTGGGAGCTATCAGTGAGCTGTGTAAGGCCAAAGGAGGTTGCTAATATGTTTTTTCTCTGCTCATTTTCCCTTGGGTCACCTCTCTAGCCTCTGGATATGTGGCAAACCTGAAGCCTGACCTTAATGTTGAAATTCCAGGAAAATAAAATAATCTTTTTCACGTGAAATGGGTGTGTTTCAGTCTGCTGTTTGTGCAGTACCATGGGACTAGTAGCCTGCCAAGGAATGTTTCTATGATTGCTTCACACATGTGAGGCCCAGAAACACAATCTTCCCTGGCCATCAAAGCCAGGCTGTCAAGGAGCATCCCCTACATGGGCTACATGTGGCTACTGAGTGTGGCTGTGGTGGGTCTGGGCAGGGCACTACTCCTGCTGGAGCTAGTAGGCTAGATGTGGGTGTGCAAAAATGGCACCCACCACTGCTGGCCCCCACAAGACAGAGCAAGAATACAAAAATGGCACACGACAGCACCTCCATCAATACAGAAAGTCCCAACGGGTTCCTTTCTCTGTGGCAGACACTTTTAAAAATGCATCTCCTTTCCAATGGTCTAAGTACCTTTCAAACTTTTTTTTGTGCTGGGTACCAAGGTGCGTGAAACTGTACACAAGTTCTTTAAGAGAAGATTTTCCATTTCCTATAGCTTGTGGTTTTCTGACAGTAAGCCCCATTGATTTTTGAAGCCAGACATTTTGGGGACTCATCCCTCCAGTGCAATTTCCAAGTGTTGGGGTGCTTGACGTGGGTGCCCCTCACTCTTCAGGGACAAGCTCCATATTATGAGATTCCCTCCTGACAGTGGGTCACCACTGGCTAGGGTGAGGTTTCTTTTGAGACAAGGTCTCTACCTCGCCTACCTGTCTCAATATGGTCTTTTGCATCTTTTGTTGTTGAGGCACTGATCAGCTAGTTTTAAGGTCTTTTTCAGAGGGAATTTTTCCATACATAGCTGTAGACTTGTGTTCATGAGAGGGCGTAAATGTAGGATCTTTCTATGCCACTATCCTGAACAACTGGGAAACAGTTTTTAAAGAAATACAAGAGTGACCAGTGACAAACCTAATGAAGCAAGTATTAAATATGAAGGTATGGCTCACAGGATGGAATGCCAAAGTTTCAGTGAGAGAACTTGAAATTTGTCATTATTGGTGTCTAAACTTTTCAGTTCTTCGATAGATCATAGAATAAATCCTCAACGCTACATACTAATAACACCTGACAATCTGTCTTCTAGTAACAAACACAAATCCAAGTAATCATATAATCTATTTGGCTCACTTTGTAAACTTAAGTTCCATGCTGTTAAATGCTTTACTTTGTTGGAATTTTCTGTTAACAGAGCTCACAACTTTTTGAATCAAAGTGATTTCATAAGAGACCAGAGATGTAGCCTGGTATTAAAATAAAATTTTACAGATGGTGATAAAAAATTGAAAAAGTTTGCAGAAAATAAATCTGCCCACTTAAAAAAATATTCATATACTCTTACCCAGATCCTCACAATGTAATAGGAAAACATGAGGTAAGTAATCATTACTTCTTAAGGAGAATTTTATATATATATTTAGGAGAATTTATATATATATATACATACAAAAAATATGCACAATATAAATGTATATACAAACACATTCATCTAAATTGACAAAAATCTCATATGTTTTGTAACTGATGGATTTTAAGGACAAGACAAATAAAAAGTAGCTATTCGTTAATTCATAGTAAAATTTTATAACACTGTATTCTTCAGTTTTAGTTATAGATTTCCTCAATTATAAGACATATCGTGTTTTGTCTGTGGGTGGGCCATATCTTAAGCTCAATGGCACATTATAATTGTCATTGTGCAGGTGGTAGTCATAACAACACTGGTTGTCACAGCCTGCACATGAGTGAGTCTTGTTATTTTTTGTTAGCATGACTAGATATGCTTAGCCATTCAATATTTCAATCAATAATAATTTTAATGTAAAACACAGATTTTACTAACTTTAGGAGAAAAATTATTTGAAAGAGTGGCTCTACAATTAGAAAAAAATAAAACAACAGTTTTTCAGGGATACTGGGGGATTCCATGTTAAAAGTCTTGATTATTATATGCCACCTGAAGTTTAATTATAGCGAGCCTACTCAATAGCCTGTTGTTTTACTGCAATGTTTCCAAATGTTATTTAAAAAAAATTAAATATCTAAGGGCAAATATTGCAACCCAATTTGCATGTTAATGTAATATTCTTACAGTAATACGAGAACAGATTTAATGTAATTTATAGATATAATTTCAAGAACATAATGATATTAGAACCATAAAATAATTGTAATTTATATGTATGCACATGTGTGTCTACAGGTGAAGTTTTTCCTTAATTTTGCATTTTAACTAACATTTTAAGTATATATTTATTGTTTCTTATTTAAGTCCAATTAATTAATGTATATATTTAAATCACTGTAAAAACACACTGCTTTTTGCAGATAGGGTAAGTCTAATATTTGGCAATAATTTCACATGCACAATCAATGCTACCTCCACTCCTGCCAACTTCTTTAGAAAATTGCTTTCTAAATGTATCTGTCACCTGAAAATTAAAGGAAGAGGCTTCAATCTTAAAAAATTCACTGACCAACTGGTTAAATTTGAATATTCAGAATCCTTTTGTTTGTAAATGTTTATTGTTACATATTTATTATTTTCAGAAAAACATAGGTAGTCACCCTTCTAGAATTTTGAAGGGCAAAACTCATTATTGACCTGACAAACTGAAAGTAACCAGAGCTCCCCATGTGTTTTTTCAATAATTTCAGAACTTTCCTCTTTCCTCTCTCTCTCTCTCTCTCTCTCTCAACAGTATGCAGAGATTGGATAGGACTAAACTTTAGGAAGTCACACATCTTTATCTTCTGTTTGCAGCATGTGTATTTCCAGTGCTGGTAAGGTAAAGAGAGTAAAGACAGTGTTTTATCAAATTGACTTGACTTCCCAGATTGGCCAATTCCTAGGAAAATAAAGCAGTAAGAAAAAAAGTTCTTAAAGTTAAGTAATACGGTATAGGAAACCAGTACAAAAAAGCTTTTCAGCAACTAATTTTCCAATGTCAATTCAAATACCTCTGTTGGAAGATTTAGGCAGTGGTTGCTTGTCCCATGCTGTTATTTCTTTGCTTCCCTGTCTGTTATTCTCCACTTTCTACCTTCCTCAGCAAATGAATCAAGAAGACAAAATGAAAGCAACATTAATCCACATTTGCAGGTTGGCCATTTATTTCAGTCCAACAGATGAGTAGAACAAATTACTAAAGAAATCCTAATTTAACTGAAAGAGTCTCTTAAGCAATCACTTGCATAAAACACTATCAAAGTTATGGATGTTTGATCCACTAGTTTGGATTGTAAGAACTATGGACCATAGAATACAAAAAAAAAAGAGTATATACTAGGGCTCTTCTGTTATGGTATCACTAGAGAGAAAATAATTCTATAAAACAATTTCAGTGAATATGGATTTATGTATTCTTAAATTGACTAAAATTCTTTGAATCAATGTAAATTGTCATGCCTATTGATTCTATTTTTACTATCAAAATATGGAAGGCTGTCCCTGAATTTCTATTTCTAACTTCTTTTCCAAGTTGACCCTAGCTCACGTTCTGTCAATCTTGATATCCTATCTGTGACCCTTTTGAATTCCTTTCCCTTCTTTACATTCTTCAGACATTTTATAAATGTGTTTCTCCTATATATAGCCTTGAAGCTATTGCATCTCAACATTTAAGACAGGTTTTGGTATTGTATTCAGTCATTAAGTATTTGTTTATGTAGAAAGGGGCTATATGTGTAAAACTATGGAAAAATAAGCAAAAAAGTATTTTAATACCATTAAAAATAACTGTAAAGTCTATCTACAATGGTATTTGATACCATTATCAACATTCAGAGGAAGGGGGAAAAGGTAGGCGAGGGAGAGATCATCTCTCAACCCACTGTTCTGTGCCACTCTCAGCCTATTGATAACCTAATATTGTGGTAGGACTGGCCCTTGTGGTTCTTATGTTTGCAAGGCACCCTCAGCAATATCCCTTAGAAAATTGAAAGAGATGAGGTTTATTATAATTCCTGAAAATTACATGACACAACTGGCAGCACAGAATGAGGTTGAGAGAGAGTCAGCCTGATGTTCTGTTTTTACTGAGGTTGAGAATGGAGGCCTAGGTTTTCTCAGGACTACTCTACATTGGTGAATTTAAAACCTAAGAGAGGAATTTAAAGCTTGGAAAGAGGAAAACAAGCAGCCCAAATGATCAGATATCAAAATCACCCAAGATCTCTAAAACAAGGATCCTTGTGTGACGTAGGGGGTAGAATTGGGGATGAAGGTGGGGGTTGACTTTATCTAGTCTGTGTGGCTCACAATGTGTTTATCCAAAATAGCCATTTTTGACATGGATACCTGTTTGAAAGTTTAAGTAAGGTACTTGAATTACAAAAAAAAAAAAAAAAAAAAAAAACCTGTCAGGGTTTATACTATACCCATTCACTTCTACTTTGAAATCACCAAACAATAAAAGCCAAGGGGAGAGTGAAAAAGATTGTTTCTCTAAATATTGGAAAAGGCAGTTTTGATTTTCACTAATTGCCATTTCAAGAATAACATATGGTAAGTACATAAGGAAGATGATCTGAAAAGTTAGTATAAACTATTTGATTGATTTAGTTTCACCTTTTATAGAAAATCTTATTTAGGAAATGCAACCAGCCAAGAGGAACTGGTAATCCTTTAAAATCTTTATAACCGAGCTAATGTCCTCTGTGTAATCTCAGATCCAGAGAATTTTCTCACATTCTCAAATACAGAACAAGGCAGAATATACATTACCATGAGACTGAAATAAATATACATTCACTATTTTGTCACAAAGCCATTTGAATCTGCCAGCATGTGACTATGATTTAGTGATACATGCTTTGAACTTACTAATTAAGAATAGTAAGATACTCTTTATTTGAGAGTGGAAGAACTCACAAGAAGAATTCCTCAAATTTTAACAATGAGAAAAAATAAGTTAATCTACAGAATCATGTTTCCTTGAACCTTTGAGAGAACTGATATTGCAAGGCAAATAAGTAAAATAAATTTCAGAGGGTGATAAATCTCCTAAAAAATAGAGAACAAGCTCGTTCAGTTTGGTAGATAATGGACTTGCTTGACCCTAAGGCTGGAGAAAGAAAACCAAGAAACTCCCCTTGTCTTACAATGAGCTTTCCATCAAAAATAAGCAACCATAACCTCCTACTGGGTTAGGTGTGAGAGTGAAAGAGAATCCTTCTGTGCTAAACATGCAGAAAGCTAAGAGTGGAAATAAATGGCTGAAAAACAAACAAACAAACCCTGGAACTCTAAAACTCCAGAAAGCACAATGTAAAGCAGAATATGGAGACAGCATCAATTTCAAAGCAATAGTATCCAATACTCTCTTCCCCCAAAATAAAAAGCCTAACTACTGACTATATTGACTACACATCACAAAAATGTCCTGTCAGAAGAGATGTGTGTGTACATTACTGAGTATAAACAATATTTTTCTCAGCCTCTACATTTTCTTTTTATACACAACTTTTGGCACTCAATGAAAAATTGAAACACTAAAAAAGCAAAAACAAAACCTGTCAAAACTGACTCAGTGTTAAAATATAAAGCCATCAACAACTCCAGCCATAGAAGACAAATGTTTTGGGAGTAACAGACAAGAAAATTAAAATAACACTTTTATGGTAAAAAAAACTAGTGGAAAATATAGGAGGAGGAAAATAATGGAGAATTTTAAGAGAAATGGAAATATAAATAATAAAGGCACAAATACAATTTTTAAAGAACACTATTCTAGATATGATGAACTCTTACCATGGGCTATTAGCAAATTGGATATTGCAAAAGAATCAGTACACTTGAAAAAGGGCAGCAGAAATTATAAAAACAAACACAATGAAAGTGTTGGGCAGCTGCATGTGGGGAGGTCTCTCCCTGTGCACTAGGTGATGCACTAGGTGAAACTTCAACCTAGATTGGGGAGGGTTCTTGGCTCTGGATGAGAAAGAATTCTCAAAGAGGTCAGACAAGTATAGGTAAGGAAGAAATTCATTAAAATGAGAGTAATAATGAATGGCAGCTGCCTAGCAGACAGTAGAGAGTAAGGAATAACAGAGGGAAGAAAGTGAAGTTCACTGAACTCTTGCTCAGCATAGGGCAGATCCCTTGCTAACTCTTGAAGTCAGGGTCACCTGGAGTCTAGTGTCCACTTGAACCTACATGGCATGGGAACTAAATACCTAGGATTTGGGGGAGCCACAGAGCACTGGATGGAGTGAGATTATGTTCTGAGAACTTCTCAAAGGCAAAGAAAGGAGATTGTTGAGGCAGGCTACTAAAGAGCATGATCACACAGCTTCAGTCCTCCCAGTGTAACTCTGGTTATAGAAATTTGCAAACCCAAACCCGACATCTCAGTAGCTCCTCCCTACTTTCCTGAAGTAGGACAGAGAGAATGAAGACTTGTGCTTAAGTTTAGAAAATTGAATGAAATACCAAAGTAACAGAGACACCTCACGGAAAAGATACAATAATTTGAGCAGTGAGAAGTCTTTATTTAATCTGAAAAATATACACTTCAATAAATAGTGTGGGCAACCTCAGAGAGATGCACATAAGGGCTTAAAATTCTGTCTTTTAAGGCTTTCAAGAGTGGGGCAAAGGGTGGTGGGGGTGTGGAGGTGTAGGCTTGACTGGTAGCCTCATGATGTCTCTCTCTGGTGAGAGACAATATGCCACCATTCAGTCAGTCTTCTAGATAATTCTGTAAGATAAACTTAACCCAAGGAATTTATCGATCCTGTTCTTCTCCAAGACAGTGGTTACCCTTAAGCACTGGGAACATATCATGTAGGATTGCTTGCCCTGCCTTAAGAAAGGTATGGACTGATTACCAAAGAATATGTTAGGAAGCATACCTCCTAACTTCCTGTTTTTTAAAGTGGAATCTTAGCCTTAAGATGGAGACCCTCCTGTTCTTACTCTGTGGTTTATATGTTGGCATTTTTTTGTCATAGGCAGAAAAAGTTGATCATGATGCTTGTCCCATGTCCATGTCCTACTTCAGAAGCAGCACAGAGGGAAAACAAAACAAAACAACAAATACAGAGCATCTAAGAGCTGTAGGACAATATCAAATTATCTAACATAACATATAATGGAAGTCCCAGAAGATGATGAAGAAAAATGAATAGCAGTTAGACAGGGGCAGTAAAAGCATATTTATTTTTGTAGAAACTGCCAGACTATCTTCAAAAGTGGCTGTACCATTTTGCATTCCCACCAGCAGCGAATAAGGATTGCTGTTGCTCCAAATATTGTCAGTATTTGATGTTGTCAGTGTTCTGAATGTGGGCCATTGTAATTAGTGTGTAGTGATATCTCATTGTTTTAATTTGCATTTCCTTAATGACAGATAATGTGGTGGACCTTTTCATATGCTTACTTTCCATCTGTATTACTACTTTGGTGAGGAGTCTGTTAAGATCTTTTAAGTAGGGTAGTTTGATTTCTCATTGTTGAGTCTTAATAGTTCTTTGCATATTTTGAATAACAGTCCTTTATCAGATACATCTTCTGCTAATATTTTGTCCTAGTCTGTGTCATGTCTTTACATTCTCTTGGCAGTCTATATTATAAAGTAGAAGCTTTTAATTATAATGAAGTCTAGTACAAATTCTTTCATGGATTGTGCCTTTGGTGTCGTATCTGAAAAGTCATGGTCATACCCAAGGTCATCTAGGTTTTCTCCTATGCTTCCTTTTAGTAATTTTATAGTTTTGCATTTTACATTTAGGTCTATGATCCATTTGGAGTTAATTTTGTGGGAGACTAGAAATTCTATGTCAAGATTTTTTTTTGATGTGGATGTACAGTCAATTTAGCACAACTGTTGTCAAAGATCAGCTAACTATAATATTAGGGGTCTATTTCTGGCTTCTCCATTATGTTCCATTTATCTGTCTATTCTTTCATCAATACCACCCTCTATTGATTAGTCCAGCTTTATAGTAAGTCTTGAAGTTGGTAGTGTCAGTCTTCCAACTTTGTTCTCCTCCAATATTGTGTTATCTATTCTGGGTCTCTTGCTCTTCCATATAAACTTTAGGATCCATTTATCAATATCCACAGAGTAACTTGCCGGGATTTTCATTTAGATTGCATTGACAATGTTGAGTCTTCCTATCCATGAACATAGAGTATCTCTTCATTTATTTAGTTCTTTATTTCTTTAAATAGAGTTTTGTAGTTTTCCTCATATAGATCTTATACATATATACATTGTTAGATTTTTTTTATATAAGTGTTTCATTTTGGGGGTGCTAATGCAAATGGTATTGTATTGTGTTTCTAATTTGATTCCACTTGTTCATATCTTGCGTATAAAAAGTGATTGACTTTTGTAAATTAACTTTGTATTCTGCAACCTTGCTAAATTTTTTCATTAATTCCAGTTTTTTGTTGATTCTTTCAAATTTCTTCATAAATGATTAGACATTTGTGAACAATGACAGCACTATTTCTCCATTGCCAATTTGTTTAACTTTTTTTCCTTTTCTTGTCTTGTTGTATTGGCTAGTACCTCCAGTATGATGTTGAAGGGTAGTACTGAGAGTGGATATTGTTCCTGGTATTAGTGGGAATACCAGGGAATACTTACCTTTTTCCTGGTGTTAGTGTGAAAGCTCCAAATTTCACACCATTAACTATGATGTCAGCTGTAAGTTTATTTTAGGTATTCTTTGTCAAATTAAGGAAGTTCCTTTTGATTCCTAGTTTAGTAAGAGTATTTTTTTTAATGAATGGGAATTGGATTTTTTCAAATGATGTTTCTCCATATATTGATATGATTCTGTGGTTTTTCTTTATAGTCTTGAAATGATGAATTACATTACTGATTTTAAAATGTTGAACTAGCCTTTCATACTTGTAATAACCCCCAGTTGTTTGTAGAATATAATTCTATTTTTTACATAATTGGATTCAATTTGCTAATATTTTGCTGAGGATGTTCTTCACCTATGTTCATGAGATGTTTTTCTGTAGTTCTTTTCATGTCTTTAGTATTAGGATAATGTTGGTCTCATCAAATGAGGTAGAGAGTATTCTCTCTTCTTCTATCTTGTTAAAGAAATTGTAGAGAATTGATATTTTTTTCTAAAGTATTTGATAGAATTCCTCAGTAAACCCATCTAGTCCTGGTGCTTTTTTTTTGGAAGGTTATTAACTATTGATTAAATTTTTCTAATAGTCAATGGCCTATTAAAATTAAAATTCTCTAATAGCTAATGCCCTATTAAAATTGTCTACTTGTTCTTATTACTCTTTTAATGTCCATGGAATCTGTACTGATGTCCCTTCTTTTATTTCTGGTATTAATGATTTGTGTCCACTCTCTTTTTTCCTTAGTTGACCTGGCTGGAAGCTTATTGATTTTATTGATATTTCAAACAACAAGCTTTTGCTTTCATTGTTTTTTTTTTCCTTTAATGATTTCCTGTTTTCAGTTTCATTATTTCTACTCTAATTTTATTATTTATCCTTCTTACTTTGGACTTTATTGCTATTCTAGTTACCTAAGGTAGAATCTTTGATTACTGATTTTAGGTATTTCTTCTTTTTAATATATATTCATGCTTTAAAATTTACCTTAAGCACTGATTTCACTGTATCCCATGTTTCTTTGATATTTCATAATGATATCTCATTATTCCTGACTTGTTTCTAAATTATGAAATATTTTTATTCAGTTTATATTCCAGAAAATGAATTTATTTCTCAGAAACGTTTATTTTTCAGTTATTTTTTAACTTGTAATTTGGTAATATACTTTTTTGTATCTCTAGGGGATTTTGGTTTTGCTCTAATTATGTTTTCTAGATAATTCTTCATTTTTAATTATCTTTTCCATCTCTTTCATTAGTTCATACTGGCCTTTCTGCATCAGGTTACTGAGTCATCTTAAAAAGATTTTCCTCTGCTTATTCAGGATAATATGGTTTCATAACACCTGCAGAAATCAATTTGTTCATATGATAGAGCAATAGCCAAGCAACAGGAATAATAGAATTAATATCTTTTGTTCTTATAGGCTGGGAAAAAATTAACTGGTGTGTCGTATCCCTTTTTTAAGTTATTAGGTGGCATTCTATTTCCTCTCAAATTCACCCAGATGCAATGATATTCCATTCCAAAATTAAAAGTTCATGAATAATTTAGATCAAAAGTGCAAGTGTTGATCTATCTGTTTTAGAAAACTTGAATACTTTGTCCTTTCCCAATCCTCCAAAAAAAAAATCAGGTACCCTTGAATAGAAAAAAAGGTTTCTCAAATCATTATTGTGTCCTATTACTTGTCATATCACCAAAAATGTTGGTCCTGACAGCTTTCAGCTCTCTACCCTGGAGTTCCTTGATATATTGAATCTTGATGCTTCAGAAACCAAATTCAAATTTCTGCCTCTGTCCTCTTACTTATAGTGCTATATCCTTAAATGTAATTGGCAGGAAAAGAGGTCCTTAAATGCACATTTAGTCTGTTCTTCCAGAATATGCTTAAAAAATATATTCATTTGGTGTATTAGTTTCCTATTAGCTGTCATAACAAATTTTCACTAATGTAATGGCTTAAAAAAACAAATTTAATGTTATAGTTTGATATATATTGAACCTTATAGTTACATAGTTAATAAGTCTGATTTGAATCTTAGTGGGATACAATTGAGGTGTCTGCAGGGCTACTTTCATTCCTAAAATTTTTGGGGAATAATCTTTTGTTTTTCCAGCTTCTAGAGTTCCTCTTCTTCCATTTTCAAAATGAGAAATATGACAGCACTCTCTGCCTTTCTTCAATAGTCATGTGTTCCTCTGAATCTCCTTTTCGGCTTCCCTCTTCCACTTTTAAATACCCTTGTGATTACATTGGGATGATTTGAATAACCTGTGATAATTTCCCTATTTCCATTTCAACACATTATTAACCTTAATTTCATTTGAAACCTTAATCTTTTTATTTTTGGCATGTAAACTAAAATATTCACAAATTATGGGGACTAACATTGAGACCATTTCAGAAGGCCTTTGTACTAACAAATCTTTAATTTTGAAATATATTTACATTGTGTATACACACATAAAAACACATATGAATTACATAATCATAACTGTGTTACATGACATTTTATTTAAATTCATTAAAAATATTTAAAAGTAGAGAATGTAATATACTCTATAAATTTATAACAAGTGAGTATTAATTTACAGACTGGAAAATTATAAATTGTTATAAAAATATTGCTAAACCAAAAGGCTCAATAGCCTTTCTCTAAAATAATAAAGTTTCTTTATGGTTGAATTAAAACACTCTTAATTTTTAGTTTGTCAATTTTTCTGTTTTTAAATTCAGTAAATTAATAAAATAACATTAAGAAATCTTTGACTTCAGGATTCAAGATGGTGGCATGAGAGGTGATACAGAGAAATCCTCCCAAAACCACAGACAGTGAGAAAATATAGTTAATACAACTAACCTTAAAATAGCAACAGGATAGAAGGCTGCACCAGACTGGATACAAAACTCACGAACAGAGCAGATCTCACAAAACAGGGTAACATATGAAAGCCTTGATCCGGCAGGACCCAAGCCCTTTCCCCACCCCAGCTCAATGAGGGAGGAAGAGAAATGAAGCAAGGAGGGGTTGGATGCCTAGAACTGCTGAATACCCAGCCCTGTATGTCTGCTTTGCAAGCACAAAACTACACTGTGTGGTGCTCTGTATGATTGGGAGATGGGACAGACAGAGTGCTTGAGAAACAGATTCCGGCCATTTGTGGAGGACAGGATCCAACCCAGCCGCTCTGGGACTAAGGAAAGGTGGGCGATTTGACAGGCTTCCTAGCAGCGAGAGGGCTGCTGAAGGGGTGGGGTTTGCATGGAGCTTCCTGTGCGGGAGAAGGGATGGGGGACAAGGTTGTCTGGGCGTGCTCTGCCCAGCAGATTGGGAACTCTTTGAGGAGCTTCAGGTGCTCCATACCCATGCTTGGCTACTCAGCTCCAAGTTCCCCACTGTGACAAACAGCCTGCTGAGCTTTCCTACTGGCCTGCAAACACCTGACCACAAACTGGCAGGCACTGCGCTGGTGTCAGGCCAGTCAGAGGGATGCACCACCTACAACACCTAGAGATGCACAGCACAGAGGCTTAAACCGGTGTGACCGGCCCACTGGCTCCCATACAGGAGAGAGGCATGGCAGGCGAGATTCAGGAAACATCTCTTTCCTCACCAAAGGGATGAGCTCTGCTCCCCTATAACCCACAACCTCGCTCTATGGGCTGAGCAGCTCCAGAGACTGGAGCATCTGAGCACTAGAGGGCACCAAACAGAAATACGAAAAGTCAAAAGAACATGGTTCAGACAAAAATCTCACAAACCCCAGAAAAAGGGCCAAATAAAACTGAACTCACTGTTCTTCCTGAAAGACAGTTCAAAATAAAAATCATAAACATGCTTATGGAGGTACAGAAAAATATTCAAGAACTCAAGAACGAATTTAAGGCAGAGATTCAATCATTAAGAAATTTCATATCTGAAATGAAACATACAATGGAGGGATTTAAAAGCAGATTCAACATAGTAGAAGAGATGGTAAATGGAATAGAAATTAGAGAAGAGGAATACAAAGAACCTGAGGCACAGAGAGAAAAAGAATCTCTAAGAATGAAAGAATATTGAGAGAACTGTGGGACCAATCCAAATGGAACAATATTTGCATAATAGGAGTACTAGACGAAGAAGAGAAAAAGAGATAGAAAGTGACATTGAGGAGGGAATGCTGAAAACTTCCCCAATCTGGAGAAGGAGATGGTCTTTCAAGCCATGGAGGTACACAAATCTCCCAACACAAGGGACCCAAGGAAGATAACATCAAGACATATAATAATTAAAATGGCAAAGATCAAGGATAAAGACAGACTTTTAAAAGCAGCTAGAGAGAGAAAAAGATCACATACAGAGGAAAACACATCAGGCTATAATCAGATTTCTCAACAGAAACATTACAGGCCAGAAGGGAGTGTTATATTTAATGCAATAAAGCAGAAGGGCCTTCAACCAAGAATACTCTACCCAGCAAGGTTATCATTTAAATTTGAAGGAGGGATTAAACAGTTATCAAATAAGCAAAAGCTGAGGGAATTTACCACCCACAAAATACCTCTACAGTGCATTTTGGAGGGACTCCTATAGACAGAAGCATTCCTATGGCTAAATTATTGTCAGCCAAGGGATAGACAAAGAGAACAGAATATGATTCATAACATACAAAGAATGGAAGAGAAGGAAAAAAAAGAATCTTTAGGTTGTGTTTGTAGTAGCATACAAAGTGAGTTAAATTAGACTGTTAGATACTAAGGGAATTACCCTTGAACCTTTGGTAACCATGAATCTAAAGCATGCAATAGCAATAAGTACATAGCTACTGATAATCACCCTAAATGTAAATGGACTGAGTGCACCAATGAAAAGATATAGAGTCACTGAATGGATAAAAGAACAAGACCCATCTATATGCTGCCTACAAGAGATTCACTTCAAACCCAAAGACATACACAGACTAAAAATGCAGGGATTGAAAAAGATATTTCATGCAACTAATAGGGAGAAAAAAAGCAGGAGTTGCAGTACTTGTATCAGACAAATAGACTTCAAAACAAACAAAGTTACAAGAGACAAAGAAGGACATAACATAATAATAAAGGGGTCAGTCCAACAAGAGGAAATAACTATTAGAAATACCTGTGCACCCAACATAAGATCTCCTACATATGTGAAACAAATACTACCAGAATTAAGTGGGGAAACAGAATGCAGTGCATTAATTTTAGGAGACTTCAACCCACCACTCACTCCAAAGGACAGATCAATCAGACAGAAAATAAGTAAAGAGACAGAGGCACTGAACAACGTTATAGAACAGATTGACCTAACAGATATCTACAGAAGACTCCATCCAAAAGCAAAAGGGTACAAATTCTTCTCAAGTGCACATGGAATATTTTCCAGAATAGATCATATACTAGGCCACAAAAAGAGCCTCAGTAAATTCAAAAAGACTGAAATTGTACCAAGCAGAATCTCACATCACAAAGATATGAAACTAGAAATAAATTACACAAAGAAAAAAAAAAGCCCACAAATGCATGGAGGCTTAAAAACATGCCCCTAAATAATCAATGGATCAATGGCCAAATAAAAATAGAGATAAAGGAATATATGGAGATAAATGAGAGCAATAATTCAACACCACAAAATCTCTGAGACACAGCAAAGGCCATGAAAAGAGGGAAGTATATTTCAATACAGGCCTACCTCAGGAAAGGACAATCCCAAATGAACAGAGTAAACTCACAATTAATGAAACTAGAAAAGGAAGAACAAATTAGGCCCAAAGTCAGTAGAAGGAGGGACATAATAAAGATTAAAGCAGAAATAAGTAAAATTGATAAGAATAAAATAATAGAAAGTATCAAAGAAACAGGAGATGGTTCTTTGAGAAAATAAACAAAATAGATAAACCCCTAGCCAGACTTATCAAGAAAAAAAAGAGAGTCTGCACACATAAACAGAATCAGAAATGAGAAAGGAAAAATCACTACAGACACCACAGAAATACAAAAAATTATAAGAGAATACTATGAAAAATTATATGGTAACAAGCTGGAAAACCTAGATGAAATAGAAAACCTTCTAGAAAAATACAACGTTCCAAGGCTGACCCAGGAAGAAACAGAAAATATGAATGGACCAATTACCAGCAAAGAAATTGAATTGTTAATCAAAAAGCTACCTAAGAACAACATGCTTTACCCAGATGGTTTCACTGCTTAATTTTATCAAACATTTAGTGAAGACCTAATACCCATCCTCCTTAAAGTTTTCCGAAAAGTTGAAGAGGTGGGAATACTCCCAACTTCATTCTACAAGGCCAACATCACTCTAATACCAAAACCAGGCAAAGGCACCACAAAAAAAGAAAATTAGAGACCAATATTCCTGATGAACATACATGCAAATATATTCAACAAAATATAAGCAAACCAAATTCAAAAATACATCAAAAAGATCATCCATCATGATCAAGTGGGATTCATCTCAGGGATGCAAGGATGGTACGACATTCAAAAATCCATCAACATCTTCCACTACATCAAAAAACAGGACAAAAACTACATGATCATCACCATAGATACTGAAAAAGCATTCCACAAAATTCAATATCCATTCATGATAAAAACTCTCAACAAAATGGGTATAGAGGACAATTACCTCTACATAACAAAGGCCATATATGACAAATACACAGCCAACATTATATTTAACAGCACGAAGCTTAAAGCTTTTCCTTTATGTTTGGGAACAAGACAAGTTTGCCCACTCTTCCCACTTTTATTCAACGTAGTTCTAGAGGTCCTAGCCACAGCAATCAGACAACACAAAGAAATATAAGGCATCCAGATTGGTAAGGAAGAAGTCAAACTGTCCCTGTTTACAGATGACATGATAGTGTACATAAAAAAACCTAAAGAATCCACTCTAAAACTACTAGATCTAGTATCTGAATTCAGTAATGTTGGGGGATACAAAATTAATACACAGAAATCTGATGCATTCCTATACACTAATGAAGAACTAGCTGAAAGAGAAATCAAATCAGGAGAACAATTCCATTCACAATTGCATCAAAAAATAAAATACCTAGGAATAAAACTAACCAAGGAAGTGAAAAACCTATACTCTGAAAAGTACAAGATGAACACTCATGAGAGAAATTAAAGAAGATACCAATAAATGAAAATACATCCCATGCTCATGGATAGGAAGAATTAGTATTGTCAAAAATGGCCATCTTGCCTAAAGCAATCTACAGATTCAGTGCAATCCCTATCAAAATACCAACAGCATTCTTCAACAAACTGGAGCAAATACTTCTAATATTCATATGCAACCACAAAAGACCCTGAATAGCCAAAGTGATCCTGAGAAGGAAGTATAAAGTGGGAAAGAATTATGCTCCCTGACTTCAAGCTCTACTACAAAGCCACAGTAATCAAGACAATTTAGTACTTGCACAAGAACAGACCCATAGACTGAAGGAACGGACTAGAGAGCCAAGATATAAAAACAAGCATACATAGTCAATTAGTATATGATAAAGGAGCCATAGATATATAATGGGGAAATGACATTCTCTTCAACAGCTGGTCCTGGCAAAACTGGACAGCTACATGTAAGAGAATGAAATTGGATTATTGTATAACCCCATACACAAAAATAAACTCAAAATGGATCAAAGACCTGACTGTAAGTCATGAAACCATAAACCTCTTAGAAAAAGACGTAGGCAAAAGTCTCTTGGACATAAACATGAACAACTTCTTCCTGAACATATCTCCCTGGGCAAGGAAGATAAAAGCAAAAATAAACAAGTGGGACTATATCAAACTAAAAAGCTTCTGTACAGGAACAGACACCGTCAGTAGAACAAACATCTCCTACAGTATGGGAGAATATATTCATACATATCATATCCGATAAGGGGTTGACATCTAAATTATATAAATAGCTCATGCACCTCAACAAACAAAAAGCAAATAGGCCATTTAAAAAATGGTCAGAGGAGCTGAACAGACACTTCTCTAGTGAAGAAATTCAGATGGCCAACAGGCACATGAAAAGATGCTCCACATCGCTAATCATCAGAGAAATGCGAATTAAAACAACAATGAGATATCACCTCACACCAGTGAGGATGGCCACCATCCAAAAGGCAAACAACAACAAATGTTGGCGAGGATGTGGAGAAAGGGGAACCCTCCTACACTGCTGGTGGGAATGTAAATTAGTTTAACCATTGTGGAAAGCAGTATGGAGGTGCCTCAACAAACTCAAAATAGAAATTGCATTTGACCCAGAAATTCCACTCCTAGGAATTTACCCTAAGAATGCAGCAGCCCAGTTTGAAAAAGACAGATGCACCCCTATGTTTATCGCAGCACTATTTACAATAGCCAAGAAATGGAAGCAACCTAAGTGTCCATCAGTAGATGAATGGATAAAGAAGAGGTGGTACATATACACAATGGAATATTATTCAGCCATAAGAAAAAAATCGTACCATTTGCAACAACATGGATGGAGCTAGAGGGTATTATGTTCAGTGAAATAAGCCAGGCAGAAAAGGCAAGTATCACATGATTTCACTCATCTGTGGAGCATAAGAACAAAGAAAAAACTGAAGGAACAAAACAGCAGCAGACTCACAGAACCCAAGAATGGACTAATAGTTACCACAGGGAAAGGGACTTGGGAAGATGGGTGGGAAGGGAGGGATAAAGGGGTAAAAGGGATATTACTATTAGCACACATAATGTAGTGAGGGGGGCATGCGGGGAAGGCTGTATAACACAGAGAAGAGAAGTTTTGATTCTATAGCATCTTACTGTGCTGATGGACAGTGACTGTAATAGGGTATGTGGTGGGGACTTGATAATAGGGGGAGTCTAGTAACCATAATGTTGCTCATGTAATTGTACATTAATAATACCAAAATTTAAAAAAGGAAGAAATCATTAATCAATAGGTTTTTCTTGAGTATATATAACTGTAATAGTTCATTGTACTTTAAATTTTAATATTGCTGAAAGGCTTTATTTACTCAAAGCTGATATTTTGCAAGATAAATCACTCTGTACTCATTTTTATTGCTTGACACTTCCTAATTCATGGTAAGTGATGTTACAAACTATGTTAAAACAGAATCAACATTGCAATCTTTAACATGATTATCAACATGTAAAGATAACTCTATTTGGCATTGATGTGCTTTCAATATTAGTTAAGAAAATATAGTCTAAAAGCCAATTAATTACATTGTTAACAAAAGGGCATTATTTTTTTACTTGGTATCATTAGTGTACAGTTACATGACCAAAATTATGGTTACTAGACTCAACCCATTATCAAGTTCACACCACATACAACATTACAGTCATTGTCCATCAGCATAGTAAGATGCTATGGAGTCACTACTTGTCTTCTGTGTGTTATACTGCCTTCCCCGTACCCCACCCCTACAGTACATGTGCTAATCATAATGCCCCTTTTTCCCCCTTATCTCTCCCTTCCCACCCATCTTCCCCAGTCCATTTCCCTTTGGTATCTTTTAGTTCATTCTTGGGTTCTGTGAGTTTACTGCTCTTTTGTTCCTTCAGTTTTTTCTTTGTTCTTATACTCCACATATGAGTGTAATCATGTGGTACTTATCTTTCTCCACCTGGCTTATTTCACTGAGCATAATACCCTCTAGCTCCATCTATGTTGTTGCAATGGTAAGATTTGTTTTCTTCTTATGGCTGAACAATATTCCATTGTGTATATGTACCACATTTTTATCCATTCATCTACTGATGGACACTTAGGTTGCTTCCATTTCTTGGCTATTGTAAATAGTGCTGCCATAAACATAGGGGTGCATATGTCTTTTTCAAACCGGGCTGCTGCATTCTTAGGGTAAATTCCTAGGAGTGGAATTCCTGGCTCAAATGGTATTTCTATTTTGAGTTTTTTGAGGAACCTCCATACTGCTTTCCACAATGGTTGAACTAATTTAGATTCCCATAAGCAGTGTAGGAGGGTTCCCCTTTTTCCATATCCTTGCCAACATTTGTTGTTGTTTGTCTTTTGGATGTTGGCCATCCTAACTGGTGTGAGGTGATATCTTGTGGTTTTAATTTGCATTTCTCTGATGATTGGCAATGTAGAGCATCTTATCATGTGTCTGCTGCCCATCTGAATTTCATCTTTGGAAAAGTATCTGTTCAGATCCTCTGCCCAATTTTTAATTGGATTATTTGCTTTTTGTTTGTTGAGGTGCATGAGCTCTTTATATGTTTTGGATGTCAAACTTTTGTCAGATTTGTCATTTATGAATATATTCTCCCATACTGTAGGAAGCCTTTTTGTTCTACTGATGGTATCCTTTGCTGTACAGAAGGTTTTCTGCTTGATATAGTCCCACTTGTTCATTTTTCTTTTGTTTCCTTTGCCCAGGGGGATATGTTCATGAAGAAATTGCTCATGTTTATGTCCAAGAGATTTCTTCCTATGTTTTTTTCTAAGAGTTTTATGGTTTCATGACTTACAATCAGGTCTTTGATCCATTTTGCGTTTACTTTTGTGTATGGGGTTAAACAATGATCTAGTTTCATTCTCTTACATGTAGCTGTCCAGTTTTGCCAACAGCAGCTATTGAAGAGGCCGTCATTTCCCCCATTGTATATCCTTGGCTCCTTTATTATATATTAATTGATCATATATGTTTGGGTTAATATCTGGACTCTCTATTCTGTTCCACTGGTCTATGGGTCTGTTTTTGTGCCAGTACCAAATTGTCTTGATTACTGTGGCTTTTTAGTAGAGCTTGAAGTAGGAAAGCAAGATCCCCCTTGCTTTATTCTTCCTTTTCAGGATTTCTTTGGCTATTTTGGGTCTTTTGTGGTTCCATATAAATTTTACAACTATTTGTTACAGTTCATTGAAGAATGCCATTAGTATTTTGATAGAGATTGCATTGAATTTGTATATTGCTTCAGGCAGGATGGCCATTTTGACAATATTAATTCTTCCTAGCCAAGAGCATGGAATGCATTTCTATTTATTGGTGTCCTCTTTAATTTGTCTTAAGAGTGTCTTGTACTTTTCAGTGTATAGGTCTTTCACTTCCTTGGTTAGGTTTATTCCTAGGTATTTTATTCTCTTTGATGCAATTGTGAATGGAATTGTTTTCCTGATTTCTCTTTCAGCTAGTTCATCATTCGTAGTGTATAGGAATGCAACAGATTTCTGTGTTTTATTTTGTATTATGCAACTTTGCTGAATTCAGATATTCTTGTTGTTTTGGTGTGGATTCTTTAGGGTTTTTTATATACAATATCATGTCATCTGCAAATAGTGACAGAATGACTTCTTCATTACAAATTTGGATGACTTATTTCTTTGTTCTGTCTCATTGCCATGGTTAGGACCTCCAGTACTATGTTGAGTAAAAGTGGGAAGATTGGGCATCCCTGTCTTGTTCCCTATCTTAAGTCAAAAGTTCTCAGCTTCTCCCTTTTAAGTATGATGTTGGCTGTTGAATTGTCATATATGGCCTTTAATATTTTGAGGTACTTGCCCTCTATATCCATTTTTTTGAGAGTTTTTATCATGAATGGATGTTGAATTTTGTCTAATGCTTTTTCACCATCTACATAGATGATCATGTGTTTTTTGTCCTTCTTTTTATTGATGTGGTAGATGATGTTGCTGGATTTTTGAATGTTGTACCATCCTTGCATCCCTGAGATGAATCCCACTTGATCATGGTGTATGATTCTCTTGATGTATTTTTGAATTCAGTTTGCTAATATTTTGTTGAGTATTTTTGCATCTATGTTCATCGGGAATATTGGTCTGTGGTGCCTTTGCCTGGTTTTGGTATTAGAGTGGTGCTGGCTTCATAGAATGAGTTTGGAAGTATTCCCACCTCTTCTATTTTCTGGAAAACTTTAAGGAGAACGGTATTGTGTTTTCTCTATATGTCTGATAAATTCAGTGGTGAATCCATCTGGCCCGGGGGTTTTGTTCTTGTGTAGCATTTGATTACCTATTCAATTTCATTGCTGGTAATTGGTCTGTTTAGATTTTCTGTTTCTTCCCTGGTCAGTGTAAGAAAGTTGTATCTTTGATCTTTATTATGCCCTTCCTTTTGCTGACTTTGAGCCTCCTTTGTTTCTGTTTTTCCACTTTCAATAACTGTGACTTTAGACTATTCATTTGAGATTGTTCTTCCTTCTTTAAATAGGCCTGGATTGATATATACTTTTCTCTTAGAACTGTCTTCACTGCATCTCACAGAAGTTGGGGCTTTGTGCTGTTGTTGTAGTTTATCTCCATGTATTGCTTGATCTCTGTTTTAATATGGACATTGATCCATTGATTATTTAGGACATGTTGTTAAACCTCCATGTGTTTTTGATCCTCTTTGTTTTCTTTGTACAATTTATTTCTAGTTTTATACCTTTGTTATCTGAGAAGTTGGCTGGTAGAATTTCAATCTTTTAAAATTTACTGAGGTTCTTTCTGTGGCCTTGTATGTGGCCTATTCTGGAAAATGTTCCATGTGTAATTGAGAAGAATGTGTATCCTGCTGCTTTTGGGTGTAGAGTTCTGTAGATGTCTGTTAGTTCTATGTGTTCTAGTGTTTTGTTCAGTGCCTCTGTGTCCTTACTTATTTTCTGTCTGGTTGATATGTCCTTTGCAGTGAGTGATGTGTTGAAATCTCCTAAAATGAATGCATTGCTTTCTGTTTCCTCCTTTAATTCTGTTAGTATTTTTTTACATATATCAGTGCTCCTGTGTTGGGTGTATATATATTTATAATGGTTATATCCTCTTGTTGGACTGACCCCTTTACCATTATGTAACATCCCTTTTTGTATCTTGTTACTTTCTTCTTTTTGAAGTCTATTTTGTCTGATACAAGTACTGCAACACCTGCTTTTTTCTCCCAATTAGTTGCATGAAATATCTTTTTCGATCCCTTCACACTTAGTCGGTGTATGTCTTTGGGTTTGAAGTGAGTCTCTTGTAGGCAGCATATAGATGGGTCTTGATTTATTATCCATTCTATTACTCTGTGTCTTTTGATTGGTGCATTCAGTCCATTTACATTTAGGGTGATTATCAATAGATATGTTCTTATTGCCATTACAGGCTTTGGATTCGTGGTTATCAAAGGTTC
Organism: Smutsia gigantea; assembly: GCA_032199065.1. NCBI lineage: Eukaryota > Metazoa > Chordata > Mammalia > Pholidota > Manidae > Smutsia > Smutsia gigantea. The sequence goes on along the minus strand of JAVSCE010018196.1, from coordinate 88,973 downwards.
CAGGGTAGATTCTTTATTATCTAACTGTCTAACTCTACCTCACTTATTACACTATTATAAACACAGTCTGATGATTCTTTATTTCTCTCCCTTGTTATTCTTCCTCCTCCACTCTTCATATGTTAAGTGTTTTATTCTGTACTCTATTGTGTTTCCCTTGACTGCTTTTGTGGATAGCTGATTTTATTTTTTGCCTTAGTTAGTATTTGCTTTCTTTGCTTTGATTTTATTTTCTCTGGTAGCATCTATTTAGCCTTAGGAGTACTTCCATCTAGAGCAGTTCCTTTAAAATACCCTATAGAAGTGGTTTGTGGGAGGTAAATTCCCTCAGCTTTTGCTTATCTTGAAATCCTTTAATCCCTCCTTCAAATTTAAGTGATAATCTTGCTGGATACAGTGTTCTAGTATCAAGGCCCTTCTGTTTCATTGCATTAAATATATCATGCCATTCTCTTCTGGCCTGTAAGGTTTCTGTTGTGAAGTCTGGTGATAGCCTGACTGGTTTTCCTTTGTAGGTGATCTTTTTTCTCTCTCTGACTTATTTTAATACCCTGTCCTTGTCTTTGATCTTTACTATTTTAATTATTATATGTCCTGGTGTTGTCCTCCTTGGGTCCCTTGTGTTAGGAGATCTGTGGGCTTCCATGGTCTTGCGACTATTTCCTTTTCCAGCTTGGGGAAATTTTCAGCAATTATTTCTTCAAAGATACTTTCTATCCCTTTTTCTCTCTTCTTCTTCTGGTACCCCTATTATGCAAATATTGTTCCATTTGGATGGATCACACAGTTCTCTTAATATTATTTCATTCCTTTTATCTCTCTCTGCCTCAGCTTCTCTGTATTCCTGTTCTCTGATTTCTATTCCATTAACAGTCTCTTGCACCTCATCCAGTCTGCTATTAAGTCCTTCCATTGCTTGTTTCGTTAATCTTATTGTCCTCCTGACTGCATCCTTTAACTCTTGCATATTTCTCTGTAGTTCCATCAGCATGCTTTTGACTTTTATTTTGAATTCTTTTTCAGGAAGACTGGTTATATCTATCTTTCCAGGCCCTCTCTCTGGCATTTGAGTGATTTAAGACTGGACCAGTTTCTTCTGTCTTTTCATGGCAATAGAAGTGCTCACCAGTGAGTTGCGCATGTGTCAGCTGGGAGATCAAAGCCCCTTCCTGCTTGCTGGTCACCTTGCCCTTCTCTGCTCCCTGTGCCAGTTATCCTCACACAGGGAGCAGCCTCTGGGTTAATCCCCGAGCTTCCATGGGTGGGGCAGCCCTCAGGATAGCCTCGGGCACTGGCAGGGGTCTCAGACAAGCAGTGTGTGTTCTGAGAGAATAGCACCACTTCGTGCCTTCAGGCCTTTGCACTGGCTTCCTCTGGCTCTGCCAGGCACCTGCACATAGGCAGCCACCTATAGGTCTAGCCCAGTTAGCTGCACACTGGGAGAAGACTCTGTGTGGCTGCTGTGGGCAGGGCTGCTCCCCGGCTTGTCTGCAGCAATGGTGGGTCAGCCAGTTTCTTGCAGTGCTGGTGGGGGGTAATGAACAGCAAGCTGCTTATCACTGTGATAGGCTTCAGAGCTGCCTTGCCAACCAGGGGGTTAGGTTCCTGAAGTTCCTTAAAATTCCCAGCCTGCTAGGCTGAATGTGCCAGGATGATTTTGTCCACCTGTTAAGCCCTTGTCCCTTTAAGACGTTTAAAGCGTCCGCTTTTCTTTTGTCCCAGGGAAGCCGGCTGTGGGGACTCGCTCACAGTCTCAATCTAGGATCTTACTTTTCCATTTCTCTAATATCCAGTACACCATGCAATGTGTGTCTGAGCTCCTGGTGCAGATTACTAGGGCTGGTTATTTAGCAGTCTTGTTCTTCTACTCCCTCTCCACTCTGATTCTTTTCCTCCTGCCAGTGAGCTGGGGTAGGGGAGTGCCCAAGTCCCGCTGGGTCCCGGCTTTGTATTAGATGCTGAGTTCTCGCCGATGTATATGTAGCCTAGCTGTTGTACTGTATCTTCTTGTGTCTCTTTTAGGAATAGTTGTATTTGCTGTATTTTCAAAATATATATGGTTTTGGGAGGAGATTTCTGCTGCCCTACTCATGCCACCATCTTGAGAAATCCAAAAGGGCATTTTATAAAAATTGTTTTCTAGAGGTAGCAAATGCAGGTGACAAATTGGAGAAAAGAACAGCATATATTAAGAACTCTATTGTTTTATTTTCATTATTGCTTTGGAGTTAGACTGATTATATGTGCTAATTTTGTTGATTTTTTTCAAATGAAAACATCAATACTAATTATGTATTTTAAAGAATTGTAAACCTAAAAGTAGTAAAACTATTAGCACAAAATGCAGTAAGGCACATTTGAAAGCTCTTTACTTTTCTGTAGGCCTCTACATTGCTATTCTCCCAAACCCTGGAGTTCCCTACCAGTAACACTGTATGATCACTTGGAAAATTACAAGTTCAGTGAGCAAAAAGATAAATTCAATGCAACACCTCTCATATTATTTCCAAATATCAATCACCGTTTCAGTTTATTTATAGTTGTAATTTGTTCTGCAGGATTTGACATCACTTGGCAATATGGAGCTAAACTTACCCCCCATCATGAATAGCCCTCCCAGGTTTTGGGTACCATTTTATGTCAAATGTCTTAAAGACAGAAGTGGGCATACTGAAATAAAGTGGTGGAAAGAAAATGTAATTATGTATCAGAAAAATGAATAGACAGAAAATTGATGTGTTTTTCTTGAGTTTCACAAATACATATAACTAAGGATTACTTAAAGTCTGTTAGAAAATCCTGCTTTATAAACAAGAAAATAGAATGGTTTAACTAACAGGGTATATTTCATATCGTTTTTACTTTTTTACCTAAAATTTAGATAAAATTGTTCGAAAAAATAAATGAAAATCTGTATTGTAATACAGAAATATATTTTTAGTTGGCTGTTAAAATTTGGCATGCTATCAGTTGATGTAACTATGAAGCTGTAGAATACATTATGCTATTCTTTTAATGGAAGTATAGCTGACATTAATTTCAGGTGTACAACATGATGATTCAATATTCATATACACTGTGAAGTTGTCACCACATTGTCTATTTATATCCATTACCCATATGGTGATACATGTTTTTCTTGTGCTAAGAACTTCTAAGATTTACTGTCATACCAACTTTCAAATATACAATAAGGTATCATTAAATATAGTCACATTGCTGTACATTACATCCCTATGACTTTTTATTTTATAATTGGAAGTCTGTACCTTTTCACACCTTTCACCCATTTCACCTACTCCTCCAACCCTCACCTCTGGTAACCACTGCTTTTTCTCTGTCTCTGAGCTTGTATTTATTTCTTTGTCTATTTTAAATTCCTCATATAAATAAAATCAAATTGCATTTGTCTTTCTCTTTCTCACTTACCAGGTAGAATGCTCTTGAGGTCCACCCAGGTTGTCACAAATGACAAGATTTCATTGTTTTGATAAATGAATAGTATTCCATTGTGTGTGTGTGTGTGTGTGTGTGTGTGTGTGTGTGTGTGTACCTTGCATCATCTTTATCCATTCATCCATCAATGGACACTTAGATTGTTCCATATATTATTTTAAATAATGTAATGAACATGGGGATACATATATACTTTTTTGAGTTAGTGTTTTAGTTTTCTTTGGATAAGTCCCAGAAGTGAATTTGCTAAATCATATGGTTGTTCTATTTTTAATTTTTTGAGGAAACTTTGTACGTTTTCCATAATGGCTGAAGCAATTTATATTCCCACCAAAAATGCACAAGTGTTCCCTTTCCTCCACATCATCACTAACACTGGCTATTTCTTGTCTTTTTAATAATAACCATTCTATTATCTAAATATGACAGTGTGATAATTTTATGTATCAACTTGGCTAAGCCATTGTACTCAGATATATGTTCAAACACCAGTCTAGATGCTATGAAGGTATTTTTCAGATAAGATTAATATTTAAATCAGTAGGTGTTGTGTAAAGCAGACTGCCCTCTGTAACATAGGTGGGCCTCATCCAATCAGTTGAAGACCTTAAGAAATGCATGGTCCCTTAAGGTAGAGGGAATACTATCTCCAAATTGCTTTTAATCTTGAGCTAAAACATCAATTCTTCACTGGGTCTCCAGTTTATCAGGCTGCCTTAAAAATTGCAGATTTATCATCTTCCAGAATTAAATGAGACAAATCTTTTTTTTTCTTCTCTCTCATTTTCTCTCTCTCTCTCAATATCTCAACCTTTCTCTTTCTCTTTCTTATGAGTCTTTCTAACAGATTATGTATTGATCTTGGTTAATAACCAATTTTGATTTCACTGAATTTTCTCTATTGTGGTTCTATCTCTATTTCATAACTTTTCTTGCTATTCTCATTATCCTTCCTTCTTCTCATTTTGAGGATAGTTTTCCTTTTCCTGATGCATAAATGTGAAAGGTTGTGTTCATTATTTTATAATCATTCTTCTTATATAAAATAGGTTGTTTGTTTTTCATCATGACCTATTTCTGGGCTTATTCTTGAGAAGACACAGAAGATGTATATCAGTGAAGGAAATATATCTTTTGCAAACTTGGGTAACTGTTTGGTGGCTGTAACATATATTAATTTTGTTCACAAATATTCTTATTCTGATTTTTCCAGGAATTGGGAGGATTGTGCTTCAAAGTCCTTTTAAAATTGAACATGGTCATGTAACTCTTTGTTACATGAAATTTGAGTAAAATCTTTATCTGATAAAATATAAGTAGAATTTTCAAAGTCCAATGCACAATTCACTCAGGCATTGTGGAGTATGTGTGTGGGCAGATCATAATTTATCCTAGGTGCCTGTGTCCCTACTGACCTATACTAGACATGTCACATGAGTAAAAAAATAACTTGTGTCTTAAATCACAGAAATTTTGAGGTTTTATTTTAGCATATCTTAACTCATTCTGAGTGCTACAGTTGTTGATGTTAGTTTGAAATACTAATGTTAACATGGCCTCCTTATTTCAGAGGATAGAAGGATCATATAGTGGCAGAAATCCATTAGTAAGAATTAATTCCCGGAGATAAAGTGACATAGATACCAAAAAGACAAAGTCACAATGGTTATATTATTCTGACCAGAAATGTTTTGTGGCTCTTAATTGATCATGGATTCCTTGGGACCAAAAGGTGCAAATAGCCAATTAAGTTTCAATTTGGTATATAAAACCTCAAAATTACAATTTTGTAAGACATATCCTGACCTACCACAATAGCTCTGTGACCACTAAGCCAATAACTGTATAAATTACTAGACCTAAAATCAGTTGAGGAAATGGTAGCTTAGACACATTTTAAGGACTACACAATGACACTAAAAATATATGCTGAGATTATGTCTCTTAGTCATTACCAAGGAGCTGTAGGCAGTTATCAACATCATCAGATATGGTGCAAAAATCAACACTTGAGGAAATATTAAACCTGAATCTGAGCTCTCATGTTTTTGTGATACAAAGATTTTTAAATCACCAGTAAGTTTGAGACCGTATGGGAGTTAGGCAATAACCGCAATTTTGACAGAAATACTTCAGGATGTCCAAGTAGAACACACATATTCTCATTGTAATATCTTGGGGTTTTAAAAATTGAAACATTTATATATCTTATTTGAAAATCTATTTTAGAAGAAGTGTCAGATGGAAACTCTCAGCCCTTACTTCCCCAAATGGAAACAAATCAAACATTACACACAAAACCTCCTACAAATAGATTGTTCTTGGACTGCAGAAATTTCTCCATATTAGAACTTTGAAATACACAAAAATGATTGCTAACACATTCTCATTAAATTATCCACTTCACTTGGCTCAACAGACAGATGGGACTTACAGAATGACAGATAATCATCTGTTTAATTGGGTGGTGAATCTGGTTACAGATGTTGTCCAGATGTGGTCTCCTTACTTGAGCAAATTAATGAAGACACTTGTATCTTGAGTATCAGTAATATCAGTTTTTTCCTCTCTTGTGATAAAAATTAAGAGAAGAAAATGTTTATGGAGACACAGTGACAACAGTACAGTCAGTCCCTGGCTTTACAAAGGTTTGACTTAATGATTTTTTGACTTTACAATGATACAAAGTGATAAACATTCATTAGAAACCATACCTCAAATTTTGAATTTTGGTCCTTTCTCAAGATAGCAATATATGGCAGGGTACTCTCTCATGATGCTGGGCAGAGGTAGCAAGCCACAGTTCCCAGTCAGCCACACAACTGCAATGGCAAACAACAGATATATTTATATCCCTTCTCTACACATACAACTATTCTGTTTTCCACTTTCACTACATGTTCAATAAATTACATGAGATCATTAACATTTTATTATAAAATAGGTTTTGTGCAAATGATTTTTCCCAGGTGTTGTTTAATATAAATATTATGAGAATGTTTAAGGTAGGCGAGGTTAAGCTATGATATTTTGTGGGTTAGATGTATTTGAATGCTTTTTCAACTTAGGTTAGGTTTATTGGGATGTAGCCATATTATAAATGGAGGAATATCTGTGCCTATTTTATTCCACACCTCAGGGATGTATTACCACTCTATTTTTGTTCAGAAATTGAATCCCCAAGAAGCATAACTGTTCACTGTCTCAGATATTATTCTGTTCAATAAATTAATGGTATTGTAGGGAAAATGGAAGCTCCATGGCCAGGATTCTCACCTAATCCTAATCTACCCACTGTGCACGTGCAATGATGTAATAATTAGTCTACTGTGCAGGCAGCATGCTTGCATATCTATTGGTGATAAGCCATTATTGCCTGTGTTGCTATAAGAAGAGTTCTCCCAGTGCTAAGAGCAGAACCTAGAGAAGAAAGCAAGAGAGAAAAGAGCAGAGGCTGGAGCAGAGACAGAACCTGGGGCAGAGGCTAAGCCAGAGGCAGAGATGGAGGTGGCTAGGATTTTAGCACCAGACCTGCCACCATGAGACTAAAGCTTGGTATAATCTCCTTTTTACCCTCAGTGTTCCATTGCCATTATTTGGTCTCATCGAATCCAGAGTGAACTTGCCCAGGGATAAAACCCTCAGGTGAGACAAAGTCTTACAACTTGAAGAACAAGTGTCTGGACTTCTAAGTTAAGAGAGCTATGTTTAAGTCAGGTGTCACAAAAGTAATAGATACTCTAGCGGTAATTCAATGGCCTGCCAGCACTTTAAAGTTCCTTGTAAGTCTATTGGTATAGATAGGTTAAAATAATACTTCTTGGAGGACAAAATGGTACACCCTATCCATTCTGTCACTGAGTACTAAGCTTTAGTGTGTCAACTAATTTTTGAAGAAAAATATGCTCTTTCTAGATATGCTACTTTTACCTATTTACTGAGTAACTGAAGATCTTTCACGCTTTGAATGCATTTAGAGTATAAAACGAGTTTCCAGATTTTTACACAGTGGTGGAAGCATTTGACTGTATAGACAAACTAGTGATGGAAGCACAATTATCTCAATATCTGAAACAAATTATGATACAGCATGGGAGCCATGGAAACACATATAATTGTGAGTAAAGCTTTACTGTTTTTGGTCAGTGAATCTTCTCATTGATTTTCAGCACCTGGCTTTGTACTGTTATTGATGTAATATGAAGCCCAAGTGAACATGAAAATCCAAGGTGCCCATTCCAAACTTAGTCTGACCCACATAGCTATCAGGTAGATTTCATTACAGTGCCAAACAAAAGTACACCAAAGAGACTGGGCCCAAGCATATCTGAAGAACTGCTTAAGGAGATTTTTTGCCTTCCTACTGTGACTGCTCTTGCTCAGGTGTCTTATACATTTGCTGCAATGGAACTTATTTTTAACTAGTTGACTGATGAGGGTAAAAAACAGTTCAAATTTGGTAAACAAAAAGTTCAGTTTCATTTATTCCCATCAACCCAGTGGCCTGGTACAAATTTATACTACAGTTCATTAGAATCCCTGAAGAGCAAAAAGATGCCACATACATCCAATGGACTTTCTTTAAACTGTACACCTTATATTCTGCTTAAAATATGAACTTAGATGATATAAGGAGCAAATATAATCATACAAATGATTGAAGGCTTGTTTTGTTGGAAGACTGAGTTTAAAGTTTGGTTATTTCTCAGAGTAAAATAAGATTTTTTTTCCCGCCAAGTATTCTACATTGAAGATAATTTGTATAATAAGGTTGTCAAAATGAATTACTCACCAAATGCTAGTAAGATTTTGTCTCAATTCTAGCTAGTCTTGTCCAATGGACATGAGCAAAGTATCATGATGCTAAAAATTAGTACTGAATACTATGTATGGATTTAAGTCTACTTAACATGGTCTTAATTTCACTGCTAAATGTTTCATATGCCAGCAAAAGGACCATTGATTGGTTCCTATTTTTATCATGCTTTAAAAAGGCATTCCCTTTACCTACTAGCAAACTTGACAATTTCACACTGCTTTCATTGTGAAAGGGGGTGCTATTTACTCTCTTTGAAATAGAAACTTATTCTAAACTAAGGCATGCTTTCCATGTGTGCTTTAATTCCATCTGTAAATATATTTAATACCATTAATATGAAATCTATTTTTATAAAATCCTATACAACCTTTCCATCACCAACGTGGCCAATTAAAGACTTTATTGCTTTGGCAGCTTGGAGATAATATTCTGTGAACCCGAGACACAAACCCAAATGTTTACATATACTGTGACCCAACAAACAGTGTAAGATGTTTCTTTCTTCTAATACCAGATGTTTAGGTACAAGAAGAGAGGAACACAAATGGGAAAATCTCTTAACATTATATCTAATGACCCACTTACAAAAAAGTGCTTTTGTTCCTCAATACTCAGAGCTCTGATGGTTTAGATATTTTAAGATTTAATAAATGGTTAATTTTTTATTAAATGAATGCAAGCATTCATGGAGAAAAATATTGCCAAGGATCTAAAAACAGATGTGGAAAAATACTTGGCCAGTTAAAAAAATTTTGTAGTTCAGTATTGATGTTAGTTCATTAGTTTATTCAAAACATGTATTGAATGTATACTGAATGATAGAAACCCTTGGATGTTTAGCTGCTTAAAAACGCATTACGATTAGCAGACGTAATGTTGGGGGGGCACAGGGAGGGCTGTACAATTCAGAGAAGACAAGCAGTGATCCTATAGCATTTCACTATACTGATGGACAATGACTGTAATAGCATATGTGGGGGGGGACTTGGTGATGTGGGGAGTCTAGTAACCATAATGTTGCACATGTAACTGTAGATTAATGATGTCAAAATAAAAAAATTTAAAAATTTAAAAATTTAAAAAAAGATCACTGAACAAAAAATTCAAAGATCCACATCTGTTAGGCTGTTTTAAGTTTTGGGGTGGTTTCTAATGCAGCATTAGGAAATGATATAACTTTATGAAATGAATGAAAAGCCACCATCACTCACTGAGACCTATATATTTTTATGTATAGGTTAAATAGCAAATGAATATGACTATAATAGAAATCACTGCCCTGGCATCTTTCAAGTCCTTGATGGTAGCAATATTCTCTGAAGTCCATCAGTAAATATAGTTTTGCTTTTAACTTGCTGCTATAGATAGGGACAGTATTGATAGATTCCATTTGACCTCTCCTATGGTACAAATTTTCATTCCATGGATCATGAAAGGCAATGTGAATTTTCTGCCAGTTACTTGACTATGTTTGTTGAAACTATACATTCTGAAACTGGGGAAATTATCACAGAGAGGTTTGAGGAGGACCTGGGCCAAAAGTAAAGTGAACCCAAGTCAAAACTCTACCTGATTTTCAAAAATCCCTTAAAAATGACTGGTAGAGTACAATGGCATTTTGGTTGTTAACTGTTAGTTTCAATTTGAAGCCAGGACTTCCTGAAGTTTTTTTCCCCTTTGCCAATGCACATTTACCCTGGTAATGGTCTTATTCTCCTTTTCACTCTCCATTTTTTTAATTGTGGTAAGAGCATTTGACATAAGATATACCCATTTAAAAGTTTTAAATGCAGAACACAGTATTGTTAACTAGAGGTACATTGTCATACATCTGATCTTTAGAATTTACTCATCCTGCATAACTAAAGTGTTAAAGTGTTATACCCACTGAACAGCAACTCCCCATTTAACCCCCCCTCAGGCCCTAGCGACCACCATTTTACTCTCTGTTTCTCTTATTTTGACTCTTTTAGATACCTCATATAAATAAATCATGTAGTTTTTGTCCTTCCATGGCTGGCTAGTTTCTCTTTGCATAATTCCTCAGGTTATCCATGTTGCCTCCTATGGCTGGATTTACTCTTAGGCTTTACTAAAGGGAAAATTACAGAGTAACATTTGGTTATGTAGCAAGATACTTCTCAAGAAGATATGTTCTCACCTTTATTCAAAGATCTTTGGCTCTATAAAGAGGATCAAGTCTGGGAATTGAGGACTGTAGTTGTAACCACTATGGTAATTCCTGTCACATTCTGTTCAACAAATATAGATATTTCTTGCATATGCAAAACAAATATGATCTCTGTCAGCTGCTCATCTATTTCCATTGTTGGGATCTTGATTAGCGAGCAACATCAAAAATCTCAATGAGCCAACAATTCTGATTCTTTGTTCTGCTGCCTATTATGGTAACCATACACTTTATGAATGGCATTTACATCATGCCATTTGGCCTCACCACCACAGATCCTGTCATCTCCATTTATTTCAGTGAGCTCATTTTCATGCATCTCTCTCACTGAAATTCCATGCTTATAGATAAGAGCCACCATATTATTTTTCGAGAATATTTAGGCCACCTCACAACTTTTATGAAGAAATGTCTTTTTGGTCCTTTCAGAGAACAATTATAAGGGATGAGTAAATAACTTTTACATGATAGATCCACTAAATTTCTCATCTCTTTCTCTGTCTCTTAACATTTTTTCCTACACAATACCAAAGATGTTCAGGAGTTTGAACGTTATTTTGTTAAATCACCTTTGGGTTTATGACTATATTAATGAAACAAGAAAAGTGTTAGTCATTCCCAGGCTCTTGAGTTGGTACATGGAAACTAGACTCCTTATTCTACCCAAATCAAATGTTCAAGCTGACCCAACACTACATCTCCTTTAAGACCTATTTCTACACTTTTTCCCCCCAGGCTTAGTATTAAATGCATATATTAGAAAAGAGGTAGAGATTGAAATCAACTGCTAATTTGCAATTTCATGAATTTAGATAAATAACATTCCAAGGAAGTAGGGGAAAGGAAAAAAAATAATTATAGGATTAAAAAACTAAATAATTTGAAAACAAGAAGTAATAGAAAAAGCAATAACAGCAGAAATTAACTCCTTGAAATTATGAATAAATTTGAAATTGGAATTAAAAGTTGAAAAACTAAAAAGGAATATATTATAAAATACCAAGCTTAGGAATGAAAATTTCATTCTTCCTTATTCTACTGACGATAAAAAGATGCAAAAATGAAAAGTATAAGCCAATCAAATAAAATTACACAATGGAAAAATCCAGGGAAAAGAAAATTTAAACGCATCAAAATAAATTTAACACACATTTGTATAATTCCAGACAAAAACTGTTTAAATGATTTATAGGTGAACTGTCAAATATTTAAGAACAAAAAACTTATACAGTAACAGAATATAAAAAATTATAATGCATTTCCCAGTTTTATGAGATGCCCGTAATTGTGCTGAAACCAAACACAGTAAGTAAACAAAAAAGTAAACCTAGGGAAGGCAGATCATTTTTATTTATAGTTCAATCTCTGTCATGAACATGCCATAAAAATCCTAAACAAAATATTAGCATATCAAACCTATTGATATATAGTATATTATGACATGGCAACACTAGTTATATATCAGGTAATCAGCATTAGTTTGCCATTCAGAATCAATGTAACATATCCACAATAACAGCATGAGAGAAAAAATGTCATATTCTCAATATAATTTTATACACATATTTGATAAGTGTTTATGAATAAAATAAGGAGAGCTAGGAATTAGCACACTTAATCTGTTAAATTATATCAACAAAAAACTAAAGCATCATATTAACAGTGAAATATTGAGAACTTTCAATTCAAGATTGGAACTAAGACTGCTTATTATCATAATTTCTACACATTATACTGGAGCATCCCAGTCAATACAGTGAGAAAAACCACACTAAAACATGTAATTAGAAAAAAGAAAAACTGTCAGTAATGGACAAAAGAGATTGTGTAAGTAGAATATAAGATAAAATATGCATATTCTGTCTAAAAGTTAACACTGTATTTAGCTGAGTTCAAGGTACAATTCAAACTTTTGGCAAAAATATATACATTATATTAAGAATATATACAATACATTTTGTTATACTTTCTATTGTAGCATATGGAAGTATCCAAAACCCAGTAATAAATACTAAAAAATATATAAAATAGCTCAAAAACCTAAGAACAGGAGGCAATATGCTGAATATATTTGTAAATAGAATATATGAAATTCATAAAGTTGAAGATTTTAAATGGAAACCATGTCATTTTCCAACTTTGTGAATAATTAGTTCCAGTAAATTTCCAGTATGTATGTGTGTGTGTAAATTTATAATCCAAATGATATTACAAATTGCAAAACTCCAAAGATAACATGAACATTCTCGAATGAAAGGACAAATCTGAGGATAAAAATATATTAACAATCTTTTAAAAGCCACTAATTAAGATAATGTGGTATTGTTGTTAGAAGAGCTAATTAGACTAAAGAAGCCAAATACAGAAATCAGCACATTAGAATCACTCTCCACGCTTGCATAGTTTTGTACTCAGTAAATATTAATCGGCACATTATGTACAGGTCTGGATAATTCTATAAATTCAGCATCTCTGCTCCCCAGATTTCCAGTCTCTGCTTTTTCATCTCAGCAGGCCTTTTGGACTCTGGTTTCCCATACCTGGTTTTGTATTAAAAAGGAATACATATAGGGAGAAAACCTGAGTCAACAGAAAAGATTTTTCATTTGTTTGCTTCATGTCTATAATCAAAATCCTGCACTTTTCAGTGTCTAATGTCTGAAACATTTGTTCATAATTTGCCAGGATTTTTCATTGGTTTGGTTTTTGTTTTAGTTATTTTTAGGGCATAAGTATGTCTTTTCTGTTAATTCATCATTATTGGAAATGGATAAACTTATAATTTAAAAATGTAGACAAATGAAGTGAAAATACAAAGTATGTTTTCATGATGTTTTATACTCTATATATACAAATACAACATAGTCATTATTCTTAAAGCAAATATTAGGTAAATTACCTAAATAAATAACACCTGATGCATATTATTTTTTTAGTGTTTTTGGAACTTGCAAACCTAGGAGTAACTTGGTAAAGAATTTTGTAAAATGAAATATCACTATTTTTTATGTGATTTTCATGTGAAAATAAACTATCATTATACATTAATACCATATTTTAATAAGGTCAAGAAAAATAAGTATAGCATTCATAAAAAGTAATCCTTCTTTGCAAAGTTGTAATATTAATTCATAGATTTTATGCCAGAGTCAAAAAGAGACATTTATACATACATATTTTGAAATGTTACAAGAAATCAGTAAACAGATAAGCAAACTATGTTATTCTTTATTGTTAAAATGTTAGTTTCCTCCTTAATAACATATTTAAGGTTCTTACTTAATCCATCATATGATTTCAGGTGAGGGTATAATTTGTTCTGCTGGTTTTTTAAACATGATGATTTAAAATACTTAAACCAATATATTTCTTTTCTTTGGATTGAAAATGTCATATATTTGTTAAATTTATTTTACATACTTATTTTGTATAGCATGCTGGCAAATGTAAGAAAAGCTCAGTTTGAAGGAATTATGTTATTTTTACATTAATGTTTTTAAGAAGCCAGTACAATAGAAAGTTACTAAACCCTTTAGCTATAATGCCTGGGGCAGGTTGATCCAGTCATTTTAAAGAACATAATTATTTCAAACATCCCTTTTAAGACAAGAAGTCAAGGCTAGATTATGTCATATGCACTGGATGTCTAGCAGTGATTTAGTCTAAAAATATTTATTTGGGTATTGAAATTTATGAAACCCTAATAGCTTATATTTATGGAAAGTTTTATGCTATTGGCACCCAACTGTTGGTTAAATCTCTGAGAATAAATAGAGAATATAGAAGTATAATCTCTTAGGATGTCAAGGAAAAGAGGAATGGTCAGCAGGAAACAAAATTTTGTTTTGTCAAAAAGGCATCTTTGTTATACATTGAATTAATTTTAAATCTAGGTAATTCTAATAACTATGTGGAAACTTAAAAGTGTAACAGGAATGTATATATAATAAATCTTATTTAGCCTTGAAACAATTCAATAAAAATTAAAAAATATAAAAAATATGTTTTTCTAAAAATATAATACATTGTATATTACTTCCAAATATTTTCTTTGGTATCATTAATCTACAATTACATGTGCAATATTATGGTTACTAGACTGCCCACATCATCAAGTCCATACCACATACCCCATTACAGTCACTGTCCATCAGTGTAGTGAGATGCTATAGAATCACTACTTGTCTTCTCTAAGTTGTATAGCCTCCCCATGCCCACCCCCCTACATTATGTCTGGTAATTGTAATGGCCTTTTTTCCCCTTTGTCCCTCCCTTCCCACCCATCCTCCCCAGTCCCTTTCCCTTTGGTAACTGTTAGTCCATTCTTGGGTTCTATGAGTCTGCTGCTGTTTGGTTCCTTCAGTTTTTTTCTTTGTTCTTATACTCCACATATGAGTGAAATCATTTGATACTTGTCTTTTTCCACCTGGCTTATTTCACAGAGCATAATACACTCTAGCTCCATCCACGTTGCTGCAAATGGTAGGATTTGTTTTCTTCTTATGGCTGAATAATATTCCATTGTGTATATGTACCACTTCTTCTTTATCCATTCATCTACTGATGGACACTTAGGTTGCTTCCATTTCTTGGCTATTGTAAATAGTGCTGCGATAAACATAGGGGTGCATATGTCTTTTTCAAATTGGGCTCCTGCATTCTTAGGGTAAATTCCAAGGAGCGGAATTTCTGGGTCAAATGGTATTTCTAATTTGCATTCCCACGAGCAGTGTACGAAGGTTCCTCTTTCTCCACATCCTCGCCAACATTTGTTGTTGTTTGTGTTTTGGATGGTGGCCATCCATATTCGTGTGAGGTGATATCTCATTTATCTCATTGTGGTTTTAATTTGCATTTCTCTGGTGATTAGCGATGTGGAGCATCTTTTCATGTGTCTGATGGCCATCTGAATTTCTTCATTGGAGAAGGGTCTGTTCACATCCTCTGCCTATTTTTTAATTGGATTCTTTGCTTTAGTTTGTTGAGGTGTGTGAGCTCTTTACATATTTTGGATGTCAACCCCTTATTGGATATGTCTTTTATGAATATATTCTTCCATACTATAGGATGTCTTTTGTTCTACTGATGGGATCTTTGCTCTACAAAAACTTTTCAGCTTGATATAGTCCCACATATTCATTTTTGCTTTTGTTTCCCTTGTCTGGGGAGATATGTTCATGAAGATGTTCATGTTTATGTACAAGAGATTTTTGCCTATGTTTTTATCTAAGAGTTTATGGTTTTACGACTTACATTCAGGTCTTTGATCCATTTTGAATATACTTTTGTTATGGGGTTAGACAATGATCCAGTTTCATTCTTTTACATGTAGCTGTCCAGTTTTGCCAACACCAGCTGTTGAAGAGGCTTTCATTTACCAATGATATATTGATGTCTTCTTTATCGTA
Source organism: Smutsia gigantea (assembly GCA_032199065.1). Classification (NCBI taxonomy): domain Eukaryota; kingdom Metazoa; phylum Chordata; class Mammalia; order Pholidota; family Manidae; genus Smutsia; species Smutsia gigantea. Next base: position 73,099 of record JAVSCE010018196.1, on the reverse strand, counting down.
TATTAATTGACCGTATACGTTTGGGTTAATATCTGACTCTGTATTCCATTCCACTGGTCTGTGGGTCTGTTCTTGTGCCAGTACTAAATTGTCTTGATTACTGTGGCTTTGTAGTAGAGCTTGAAGTCAGGGAGTGTAATTCCCCCTGTTTTATTTTTCCTTCTCAGGATTGCTTTTGCTATTCAGGGTCTTTTGTGGTTCCATATGAATTTTAGAACTATTTGTTCCAGTTAGTAGAAGAATGCTGTTTGAATTTTGATACGGATTGCATTAAATCTGTATATTGCTTTAGGTAATATAGCCATTTTAACAATATTTATTCTTCCTAGCCAAGAGCATGGGATGAATTTCCATTTGTTAGTGTCCTCTTTAATTTCTCTTAGGAGTGTCTTGTAGTTTTCAGGGTATAGGTCTTTCACTTCCTTCATTAGGTTTATTCCTAGGTATTTTATTCTTTTTGATGCAATTGTGAATGGAATTGTTTTTCTGATTTCTCTTTCTGTTGGTTCATCATTAGTGTATAGGAAAGCAACAGATTTCTGTATACTGATTTTGTATACTACAACTTTGCTGAATTCAGATATTAGTTCTAGTAGTTTTGGAGTGGAGTCTTTAGGGTTTTTTATGTACAATATCATGTCATCTGCGAATAGTGACAGTTTGACTTCTTCATTACCAATCTGGATGCCTTGTATGTCTTTGGTTTGTCTGATTGCCGTGGCTAGGACCTCCAGTACTATGTTGAATAACAGTGGAGAGAGTGGGCATCCCTGTCTTGTTCCCAATCTTAGATGAAAAGCTTTCAGCTTCCCACTGTTAAGTATGATGTTGGCTGTGGGTTTGTCATATATGTCCTTTAAGATGTTGAGGTACTTACCTTCTATACCTATTTTATTGAGAGTTTTCATCATGAATGGATGTTGAATTTTGTCAAATGTTTTTCAGCATCTATGGAGATGATCATGTGGTTTTTGTTCTTCTTTTTGTTGATGTTGTGGATGATGTTGATGGATTTTCGAATGTTGTACCATCCTTGCATCCCTGAGATGAATCCCACTTGATCATGGTGTATGATCCTCTTGATGTATTTTTGAATTCGGTTTACTAATATTTTGTGAAGTATTTTTGCATCTATGTTCATCAGAGATATTGGTCTGTAATTTTCTTTTCTGGTGGGGTCTTTGCCTGGTTTTGGTATTCGAGTGAGGCTGGCTTCATAGAATGAGTATGGAAGTATTCCCTCCTTTCTTATTTTTTGGAAAACTTTAAGGAGAATGGGTATTATGTCTTCTCTATATGTCTGATAAATTCAGCAGTGACTCCATCTGGTCGGGGTTTTGTTCTTGGGTAGTTTTTTGATTACTGATTCAATTTTGTTGCTGGCAATTGGTCTGTTAAGATTTTCTGTTTTTCCTTGGTCAGTCTTGGATGGTTGTATTTTTCTGAGATGTCATCCATACTTCTAGGTTTTCCAGCTTGTTAGCATATAGATTTTCATAGTATTCTCTAATAATTCTTTGTATTTCTGTGGGGGTCTGTCATGATTTTTCCTTTCTCATTTCTGATCCTGTTTATGTGTGTAGATTCTCTTTTTTTCTTAATAAGTCTGGCTATTCGTTTATATATATTGTTTATTTTTTCAAAGAACCAGCTCTTGGTTTCATTGATTTTTTCTATTGTTTTATTCTTCTCAATTTTATTTATTTCTTCTCTGATCTGTATTATGTCTGTCCGTCTGCTGACTTTGGGCCCCATTTGTTCTTTTTCCATTTTCAATAATTGTGACTTTAGATTATTCATTTGGGATTGTTCTTCCTTCTTTTAATAGGCCTGGATTTCAATATACTTTCCTCTTAGAACTGCCTTTGCTGCATCCACAGAAGTTGGGACTTTGTGTTGTTGTTGAAACTTGTCTCCATGCATTGCTTGATCCCTATTTTAATTTGGTCGTTGATCCATTGATTATTTAGGAGCATGTTTTTAAGCCTCCATGTGTTTGTGAGCCTTTTGGATTTGTTTGTACAATTCATTTCTAGTTTTATATCTTTGTGATATGAGAAGTTGGTAGAATTTCAATCTTTTTTAGTTTACTGAGGTTTTTTTGTGGCCTTATATGTGGCCTTTTCTGGAAAAAAGTTCCATGTACACTTGAGAAGAGTGTGTATCCTGCTGCTTTTGGGTGTAGAGTTCTATAGATGTCTGTTAGGTCCATCTGTTCTATTGTGTTGTTCAGTGCTTCTGTTACTTATTTTCTGTCTGGTTGATCTGTCATTTGGAGTGACTGGTGTGTTGAAGTCTCCTAAAATGAATGCATTGGTGTCTATTTCCCCTTTAATTATGTTAGTATTTGTTTCACATATGCTGGTGTTCCTGTGTAGGGTACATATATATTTATAATGATTATATCCTCTTGTTTGGCTGACCCTTTTATCATACGTCATGTCCTTCTTTATCCCTTGCTACTTCCTTCTTTATCCCTTGCTACTTTCTTTGTTTTGAAGTCTATTTTGTCTGATATAAGTACGGCAACACCTGCTTTTTTCTCCCTATTGTTTGCACGAAATATCTTTTTACATCCCTTCACTATTAGTCTGTGTATATCTGGGTTTGAGGTGAGTCTCCTGTAAGCAGCATATAGATGGGTCTTGCTTTTTTATCCATTCTATTACTCTGTGTCTTTTGATTGGTGCATTCTGTCCATTTACACTTAGGGTGATTATTGATAGATATGTACTTATTTTAATTGCAGGCTTTAGATTCGTGGCTATCAAAGGTTCAAGGGTAGCTTCTTTACTATCTAACCGTCTAACTTAACTCTCCTGTTAAGCTATTATAAACACAGTCTGATGATTCTTTATTTCTCTCCCTTCTTATTCTTCCTCCTCCATTCTTTATATGTTAGGTGTTTTATTCTGTACTCTTTTGTGTTTCCTTTGTTTTTGTGGATAGTTGATTTTATTTTTTGCCTTTAGTTGGTATTTGGATGATCTGCTTTCTTTGCTGTGATTTTATTTTCTCTGGTGACATCTATTTACCCTTAGCAGTGCTTTCATCTAGAGCAGTCCCTTAAAAATATCCTGTAGAGGTGGTTTGTGAGAGGAAAATTCCCTCAACTTTTGCTTGTCTGAGAATTATTTAACCCCTCCCTCAAATTTAAATGATAATCATGCTGGATACAGTTTTCTTGGCTCAAGGCCCTTCTATTTCATTGCATTAAATATATCATGCCATTCTTTTCTGGCCTATAAGGTTTTTGTTGAAAAGTCTGATGATAGCCTGATGGATTTTCCTTTGTAGGTGATCTTTTTTCTCTCTTTGCTTTTAATACTCTGTCCTTGTCTTTGATCTTTGCGATCTTAATTATATGCCTTGGTTTTGTGCTCCTTGTGTCCCTTGTGTTCAGAGATCTGTGGGATTCCATGGTCAGAGAAACTATTTCCTTCCCCAGCTTGGGGAAGTTTTTGGCAATTATTTCTTCAAAGACACTTTCTATTTCTTTTCCTCTCTCTTCTTCTCATGGTACCCCTGTAATGCAATTATTGTTCCATTTGGATTTGTCACACAGTTCTCTTAATATTATTTCATTCCTAGAGATCCTTTCATCTCTCTCTGCCTCAGCTTCTCTGTACTCCTGTTCTCTGATTTCTATTCCATTATCAGTCTCTTGCACCTCATCCAGTCTGCTCTTAAGCCCATCAATCGATTGTTTCATTTCTGTAATCTCCCTCCTGACTTCATCCCTTTGCTCTTGCATATTTCTCTGTAGGTCCATCAGCATGGTTATGACTTTTATTTTGAATTCTTTTTCAGGAAGATTGTTTAAATATATCCCACCAGGCCCTCTCTCTGGAGTTGTCTGAGTGATTTTTGACTGGACCAGATTCTTCCGTCTTTTAATGGTGATAGAAGTGGTCACAGGCAGGTGGCATGTGTGTCAACTGGGAGAACAAAGTCCCTTCCTGCCTGTTGTTCACTTTGCCCTTCTCCACAGCCTGTGCTGGTTACCCACACACTGGGAGGCAGTGTCTGGGATAATCCCTGAGTTGCCGTGGGCAGTTCCACCCTCAGGCAAGCCTAGAGCACTGTGGGGGTGTGGAAGCCACACTGGTGCATTCTACTGCAAGGATAGGCCCTTTCGTGCCTTCTGGACCTTGCTCTTGCTTCCACAGCCTGTGCCGGTTACCCACACACTGGTAGGCATTCTCTGGGCTAATCCCCTGAACTGCCAAGGGCAGGGCCACCCTCAGGCTAGCCTAGAGCACTGTGGATGGTTACAGTCATGCCAGGTGCATTCTACTGCAAGGGTGGGCCCTTTTGTGCCTTCCAGACCTTGCTTCAGCTTCCACTGCCTATCCTGGTTACCTGAGCACTGGGAGAAGACTCTGTGTGGTTGCCATGGGCGGGGCCGCTTTCTGGCTGCTCCACAGCTGTGGCGTGTCAGCCAGTCTGTTTGCAGCACCGGCCAGGGGGAATGAATGGCAGGCTGCTTATCACTGTGAGGGGCGTCGGGGCTGTTTTACCCAGCTGGGGGTTAGTAGGCCCAAAGCTCCTCAAGATTCCCAGCCTGCTGGACTGAGTGTGCTGGGACAGTTTTGTTTAGATGTTGGGCCCTTGTCCCTTTAAGACTTTTAAATAGTGCCCACTTTTCTTTTGTTCCAGAAGAGCCGGCTGTGAGGACCTGCTTGCAGTCTCCAACTCGGATTCTGCCCTTCCGTTTCTCTAATATCCAGTACACCATGTGATGTGTGTCTGTGCTGCCAGTGCAGATCACCAGGGCTGGTTATTTAGCAGTCCTGTGTTTCCACTCCCTCCTCACTCTGATTCTTTTCCTCCTGCCAGTGAGCTGGGGTGGGGGGAGTGCTCGGGTCCCGCTGGGTCACGGCTTTGTATCTTATGCCCTTCATGAAATGCTGAGTTCTCGCAGATGTAGATGTAGCCTGGCTGTTGTACTGTATCTTCTGTTCTCTCTTTTAGGAATAGTTGTATTTGTTTTATTTTCACAAATGTATGTGGTTTTGGGAGGAGATTTCTGTCACCCTGCTCACACTACCATCTTGAGCCCCTCCCCTATTACTTCCAAATTTTAATGAACAAATATTAACCAAAATAATATTTGAACAAAATAAGACAATAACATAGATCCTATAAAAAACACACGATGCCTATACTAGATATTATGATTTTTTTCATTCTGTGAAAAGCATGAATTGGATATATTTAGCCACTTAACGAATAGAAAAAAAATAGCTGTGTAAGCTCAATATAAAATTTCCAAATAAAAACCATATAAACAGCTAAGAATGAGTATTAATCCTTTGATATTCTGTGAAATATAATAAATTGTTCCACCCTCATAGATGCTGGTATTACTCTGAATTCTGAGCTGATAGAAAATGCCAGGTAGGTGTAAGTGTGGGCACACACATACACACAAACATACACACAGACCTACGTACAGAGTCATGCACAATAACTCCAATGCTTATGTGTTTTTTGTAAAGTCTTAATGGGTATTTTTCAAATCACTCATGTCTAAATGCAAAACACTCAAATGTAATTTAAACACAAGGCACAGAAAAACAATTCAATGATTGGCTTCCAAAGTTATTAACTACTTCTTCATCATGGAGTTCAATATTATTTAAACATTTGTTATGATTAATTCAATATTACATTATATTAAGTAAAAGATTAATATATCTTTTTTTTTATAAAATATCTGTGTTTATATTTAGTCTTTCTATTGGTTATTTGTCTCTGAAAGATAACACATTACTATGTTTACATTTTAATGGATTTTTTTGTGTTTTCATAATTTGATGTCCTTCAATTTCTCAGATTTTTCTTTAGAAATAAATTAGGCATTTAATTGTCTTTATATATAGTCTGAAACTTTTCACAAGTAAATCACATATATTAGGATATTCCTGTCTCCACAGGCACAAGGTAAATGGGATGTCCTACGATATTTGACTACCCTTTCTAATACTTCACAATAGTATGATCTATGGTATTTTCTGTTCCTTGTATCCTTACAAATTTAGATGCATTCTATTTGTGTGGATAACTAAAATAATGATGATAGTCACAATGGTGATGACAGCTTGTATTGAATGTACATTATATGTCAGGCGCTACCCTGCATGTTTTATATTCATTTTATTTTTTCTTTATGAGACTATGAATTCACTACTATTATCCTTGTTTAACAAATGTGAAAATCAGTGTCCAACAGGGCCTCAATTGTCAGATTTTTTTTTGAATGGATAAGGAGTCAGAAGCAGGTTTCTGACTCCATTAACAAGCCTCTTAACAAACACAATCTATTATCTCTCAATTCATTCACACTTTGATTGCTTTCAGATATAATCAACATGTGTATATGAAAGATAATGACAACTGGATGAAACAATATGAGCCTTATGCTCTGTAGGAGGCTTCTACTCTGGAAGGAAAGAACTGTGACCAGAAATGATTTTTTTATCAAATCTTTAAAAAAGGATCATTTCATTAACCAGAACAATAAAATTTAATGAGTGATTTAACAGACATATACAATTATGACATTTTAAAATTAATAATCATATTAAAAAATTAATGGAATAAAAAGATCATGAAAGGCTCAGAATGAGTTATTGACATTAAGAAATAGATGTATACATGCAAGTTTTATTAATACAAGGCATAATAGAAAAATTAATTTAAAACTTATGATTATAAATAATCAGATATAAATCAAAGTCCCATTTTCCCTAAAGCCTTGTGGGTTTTATGGCATGATTTTGGAAAGCACATTGATTTTTATTGAAACATATGTCACATGATGGCAAAACTGACAATAATTGCTATAAATCTGTCAAAATGAAATAAGAAAGGAAGGGAAGAAAGACAGGAAGGGAGGAGAGTGGAGAGGAGGAAAGCAATATAGAAAGAAATTTCCATGCACTGTGGTGGGGAACGTAGCATGGAGCAGTGTTTAGAGGTGGAGGACAGAATAACTTAAGTAGTGATGGATATAGTACATAAGTAGAGGGCACTGAGGAGGACATTTGTGGTGGGATGAGCATTATGATTAATACATGGAAGTTCAAATGAGTACTGAAGAAAAATGAGATCTCCCATCAGTTTACCTTTTTCCCCAGAGCATTGGATTTATCTAAGAGCAATTATTAAGCTGTGAGAAGATTGCTTATTTAGTTGTCTTCCTATTGAATATAAGCTTTTAGCAGTAAAATATTTATTTGAATTTCTATCTTCAATAACAGTTCAGTGACTTTTAAATTCAGTGTATACTTGAAACCGATATATTGTATATCAACTATACTTGAATAAAAAAATCAGTGTCTGAAATATTGGATATCAATAGATTTATATTGAGCAAATGAATGCCATAATCAGTATAAGAAAGCAATGTTAAATTTGTAATGCAAACTGACTTCTATTTTTAGAAGTCTTTAACATTAAATATTTAGCTCAATCAGTCCATGATTGACCAACTAACACATATTGAGACTTTCCAATGTGCTAAGCACCTGACTACTAGGCAAGGTTACATTTTTGAAGCATCAGAACTCAAAGATTTCTCTAGAGGAGGGGGAAAAGAAACATACAAGTAACGAAGGTCAATAAATTTCCATATGGCTCATTCATTATTTATGTTCTTGCCATATTGGTATACTCTTACAGATTGAATTGTGTCTCCCTAAAATTCATGTTAAAGTAGTATGATTCCTGTGTAAAATTTCCAGTATCTCAGAATGTGACTTACTTGGAGATTGGGTCACTAATGAAATTAGACCTAATGCAATTAAAATGAGGTCATTAGGATGGGCTCTAAACCAATATGACTTGTGTCTTTGTAAGAAGCGAAAATTTGAGCATAGACTCACATAAAGGGAAAATAATATGAGGGAACTTTTCCAGAATTGTGAGAGAATACATTTGTTTTTTAAGCCATACAGTCATAGTATTTTGTTAATACAGCCTTTGCAAACTGATACAGGGCACACTGTGACAGATATGGTACATCAGTTCCAGGTTCCATTCCCACCCTCCTTAGCTCTCCACAGTTTCACAGGGAGCTGGGAATCTAGAAATCATATTTCTTAGACTCCCTCCCAGTTGAATTCAAATTAGTAGCTCTACACGAATTCCTGATTGGAATTAAAGGAATATGAAAAAGGTCATGTGTTGGCTCTGACTGTGGTAGAATCAACAACAGATTTGGGCACCTCCAGGAAACTGTGCAATACCGAGCAGCAGAGGCAAGAGGGGGAGGCTCCAGATGCAAAGCTTGGAATGTAGACCGGTGGGCTCCAGCTAAGGGGGAACATCTTCCAGGTTTCTGTGAAGCCTCTTTTTTTCTTTTTTGAAACTTTAGTCTTCCCAAATTTATAACTAAATAATTTATGTGCTTGAAATATCCAGAAATATCCTGCCTGAGCCCTGGCTGATACAGAATAAGCTGTAGAAATAAATAGAAGAGACAAATTTAGAGGAAGAAACACCTTTCAAGAAGGAAAAAGGAGCATAAGCAAGGAGATATGAAAGATTACAATTGGCCGTAACAATACATAATATAAAATTGTGATAACATGCTTTGCTTCATAGATGTGTTTGGAGGTTAGGATGGTAATATATGTGTAGGTCAGATATAAAGGGCAGCATAAATAGGTAAAAGAGGTTGGATTTCTCCATAATAGTTTATATTTTCATATTTGTCAACTCCTGCGATGTTATAAAATCTTTGAGAGAAAGGCCAGGCAGGTGTTATCTGCATATTACAGATGAGCAAATAATAGGTCAGTTGAAGTTAGCTAGTTATAATGCTAACTCAATATTTGAATGTTACTATAGCACTTTCTTTTTCACAATTAAAAAACAATAATTTGTATTTGTGAGGCATCATAACTCTTGTCTTATATTGATTTGGTTCTAAATATAACTCCCTGTAAAATCACTCATGTTTAACCCAATTTTTTTTTCAATATTATGCTTTAAGAAGACGATATTACAGCTTCTTTCTATATTCATTTGGGTAAAGATTCCAAAAAATGATGGCAGTATTTTAACCATTTACATTTGACAAGATACATATTAACATGAGCTAACTAAATGTACATTTTTTTCTCAAATGCAGTGTCCTTTTTGATGACATATCTTACTTATAAAGCAAATGTCCCAAGAGAGAAATAAAGCAAAAAAGTTATTGAAACATGTTAATCTCGTCTCGTCTATATTTTTCTTCAAATTTTTATTTTAAAAAACTTTACACAGAAGTTCTAATAAATTTAAATACAAAATATCTTAATGTTAACAGATTATACAAAGAAGAGACAGTTTCCGTTATGCTAATAATGAGGGTCTACATATTAGTCTGTTCACTAAATATCTCTCTTATAAATTATGGTAAAATTTAAGAATTCTGTGGAAACTAAAAGTCCTTCTGCTTTATAAACTTCAATCCACTGTAGGTAAGCTTACCTGAGAAGATATATGGAGTTGGACAAAGAACACCTTAAAATTCAGACACCATTAAACATGCCTGGGAGAAGCCAACCTCAAGAGAATTTCAGGGCTTAAGGAGTATTAAGAATGAGCAGGAATTAATTACATTTCTGTAATTGTGTGTATGCCTGCCAACATAGATCGCCTCACATTTGATCTCCCCTTTATAGTTTATATCCGTGTACATAAAACATATCAGATTTCCTGGGAAGAAGTCAATTAGAAGAAGTAATAATACTAGACTTATGGTAATATTTTAAAACATTCAAGAGGGTACAAAATTTATTTAAAAATATGAGCATTTTGAAATAACATTAGCCATAATAGTATTCTTAGGTTAATTGATATGTACACATGAGTATTCATTCTCAATACTAAGAATGAGGAAAAAATTGGGGATATCATTGGGTGATGAACCCATTCTCTGTTGGGAAGCAATATGGAATTTATATTCTTGATAAATCAAAATGGACAAACTTCTGTGAGAAACTTAAACTCTGCAGGCAGAATTCCTTATTTATAAAATGCGTGCTATATTAGAACATCTTAGACATTTTGTGATGAAATGAGCTCCTAAATTAACATATTTAGATTTAGATTTACAAAGTATTCAATAAATATTTTCAACAGCTTATTTTCAAAATGCGTTATATCTGTTCATGAAGGGAGTTATATGGTAAAAACTGAGGATGAAATAACAGTGCAGCTAATAATAATGAAAATGTCAGTTACTAATGTTCATTATAGTTAATTTTGTCTTGTCAGCCTCAAAAAATTAGAAATTCTTACCTCAATCTATCCTTAAATTTGCATTGCAAATTAAATATGAGTGCATTTTCACTTATCACAATATAGAATTGTTAGTAAATATTTCACAATAAACTCAGAAAAAAAAGCTGTACATAAAGAGTGATTAGGATTTATAAATTTAACTTCTATTGTTTGATTTCTTAAATTGCTGATTTTACTTTTCCTCTGTCTTTATGCTATGGGACACCAAAATAAACTAAGTGCAATTAATTAGGAAGGAACTTTAATAGTCTGTTAGAGGGTGATAGGTTTATGGGCAAACATTGAGTGGATCTGCAACAGTATAAGGCCAGGGGAGGGAATTTTGAAATTTTCCAGAGGTCAAGACAGGTCTAAATGAGAAGGCAATATTTGAGTGCAGATATGCGATGAGAGTGTGAACCAATGGAATTTCTTGTGGAGGAGAAATCTGGCAGAAGGGAACAGCCAGTGTAGAGGGTCTGGGCAGAATTATGTCTGGAATATCTGGGAGCTTTCAATAAGCTCAGTTAGACTGAAAGAGATGAAATAAGAAAAGTCAGTGGGAAGGAAGGGAGAGAATGGATGCAAAATATTCAGGACTTCTTAGATTAGATACCTTACTACTGAGAGATTATATATTATCATGGTCAAAAGTACTGGAAAAAGACCTACTGGGCTCAAACCTTATACTACCACTGTAACCAGATAATATGGGTCAAGAAACAACCTCTCTATGCTTTAGTTACTCCATTTTTGTGCTATTCCTGCCAATACCACAGGATTATTCTTAGATATTATTTTATACTGAGTGAAATGGGGAGCCATAGATTTTTGAGTAATAATATAATCTAACATTAAAAGTTTACTCTGAGCTAGAGGATTGATAATACACTTTAGGAGGAAAGCGTGAGAAAGTAGAAGCAAAAGCACTTAGGGAGTTATTACAACAATTCAGGAAAGAATAACAAATATTTGTGCTAGTAGAGGAGATGTTGAGTAGTTTAGATTTTAGACATTTTTGAGGAAATACTAATAGGAGGTCATGACCAATTGGATATGGGACCATGAAAGAACGACAAGAGTTAAGGAAAAACTGGGCAATGGAAAAGCTGTGATCATCTGGGACAGGGAAGACTAGTGTAGAAAATGTGGGTGAATAAAGAAATCTCTATGTTTTGAAAGTGGAAAATTTGGATTTCTATCACATTGATTGAACAGTGAGGTATAAAGATTGAATAGGTAGATGGATTTGTATAACTGGTGTTTAGGAGAGGGAATGAGGCTTGAAATATAAATTTTAAAATGTCAGGATATAGTTGATATTTAAAACCATGAATGTAGAGAAGTTCACCCAAGAAGTAAATACACCTATACACACATTATATAATTTCCCAAGGAAATATGTACGCACATGCACTCTTGTTTGAAAATAATTGTTGAATTCATTTGTTTTGCAATATATATCTGGAGTAAAGTCCTTGAGAAGATAATGACTTTCATTATGAACCAGAAAGGTCATTAAATCTCTCCCAAGTTTCTTCTCAGGCAACCCTTTCATGTGGTGTAATTTCTGGCAAGTGGTAGAAACTTAAAAAATAGAGAAATCCGGCATGTATTTCTGAATCATGGTTTATTGAGCAAGAGGTCAATAGAGCAGAGCTGAGCACAAAATCTCCCCTGCTGTGAACACAGACTTCATGGATGTCACATTCAGCTTCTTGAGGAGCTTCAAAGTGACACTATGAGCCACCCTCACCATCACCTGAAAGGACAGCCTCACAAATCAACCAGACCACTAACACTGAATTCCTAAGGAGAAACATGAAAGTAGGAAAAGTCAGCAACAGCTTCCTGGGTTATTACGGAGAATTTGCTTAAGGATGAGCTGGAGGACAATGTCAAGCAAAAGAAATAGTCTAATACACGTTAGACAACATCACCCTGGAAGACAGTGAGAAGACAGAAAAAAGCATAAAGTTTATTCTGAGGACTGAGAATATCTTTGCCTAGTGAAGCAAACTGATAACCAATTTAAGTATAGGTCTGAAGGATTGACTGTCACATGGATGAAGCCGTGGCATTGAAAGCTTTGAGATTTTCAAATAAGCATCCTGAAAAAGGAAACACACCCCACAGTCCTATTTAATAAGTTATTTATCTTGAGGAACATACATCACTACTAAGAAACATAAGTGATTGATGATCTCTTTGTAACACTACTTTCTAATATGTGGTGAACTAGAGTAATGTCATTGCAATTAATATTTTTTTCTCCTGAAAAATATAAACTAGATTTTCTAGATAAAATATGATTTAAAAAATTATGCCGTAGTTCATAAAAAAGGAAGGGAAATTCTGGATTCCAGAAGTGAAGAACATACTGGGAACTAAACAGAGAGGTAAATATAATGATACAGCAATAGTCCTGTGAAGTTATTGAAATACTAATGATTAGCGTACTGTGTGTTCAAGACTACAAAATTTGTATAGAGTAGGTATCATTAAAGGCCTTTAGTGTCAGTGATAGGGAAACAAAATCTGTCACTAGAGAAATTATCTCTCCCATGATTCTCTGCCATGACCCTGTGTGGGGGGCAAACATCCTGATAAGAAATCTGAAGAATAGCCCTGCAACTTTGACTTGCTTGAACATGAATTTATAGTATGCTCATAATATAAGGATAACCCAAGCTGAGAAAATAGCAATTAAAAAATGATTCTGGTTTTGTGTAAACCCAGGGTGATCTAGAAACCAAATGCAAAATTGCTCTGGATGGTCACATTAGTCCATGCAGGATTTATAAAGGGGAAAATCAAAGGAAAATCAAAAGAGGCTGGATTAATATAAATTCACAAGCTCAAAATGAGAAATGAGAAATGAGAAATTCATAGCAGAAGTCAGCAGTGCAAAGCTCCAGGAGAACTTGAGCTATATACAAGTAAGCCATGAGAGCATGAGATCCTCTGATGACAGAAAAATTATACATGTATATATATATATGCATATAGCCTAGAGTGTTTAAAAGGATTAAAGAGATAACATTGTTCTCTGGTTAATTGCAGTAAACTGAGAAGATGTAATTTAGCAGTAGGGAAAGTTAAGAATGAAGATAATATATTCCCCAAGGCCTTTTAGAAGTAACAGTAATTAGTGGCAGTAAATGCTGAAAAGTGAAGGAAGATGACCTTTAAAGCAGGTGGAGTGGTTGAAAGTCTGAGAAGAAATTATACCTAAATGTCCTCTCCCCACTCCATACAGTCAGGAAATTGCAGCTGCTCTACTTAGAGAAGGCTGGAGGATTGTACCTGAGAATGTAAAACACAAATTTTCCTGCTGGGAGGAAAAGTTGAAGGTTGGGAGGCCATACTGCTCACAGGAGGGTTAAGAGATACCCAAGGACTTCTCTTTGTTGTTCTAACTGGGAGAAAGATGTTCACCCTTTAGGCAGGAGATGGGCATTATCTTTTCTCCAATGTATGGGAAGTCTAACCATATAGAAAAACAAAAACCACTAAAAATATAATCAGCAGTGATTTCCACAATGCTAAGTGCCAGCAAGATCAATTTTGGTAGAGAGGGAGGGCAAGTATTTCCAACAGGACATTGCTGAACCTGTTTTTTCAGTACCCTTATCTTCTACGGAGATAAAAGATCAAGGTCACCAGAAAGCAGCTCATGTGAAAAAAAACTAAAGCAACTTGAGAGAATCAGTTTATTTATGGGAAAGAAAAACTACTTTATAACCTGGAAGATATAAGAGGACACTGCATCCATCAAAAATTTTATATCAATATATATAAAATACCTTTATATCAATATATGTAATGCATGTGTGTAACATACTTCTAATCTACATTGGTTGACTAGAAAAGGTGAAAGCAGACTGTCTTGTCTTGTTCCTGAGCTCAGAGGGGAAGTGTTCAGTGTTACATCCTAGGTAAGACATTAGTTGTAACCTTTTGAATGATGCATATTTAAGGATAAGGACTTTTCTTACTTTGATAGTCATGGGAGTGCTGCCCTCAGAATTCTCAAGAGAGAATCTGTGCTGGAAAGAGTAAAGTTTGCTGGTGGCCTCCAGCTCTACACAACTTCAGGATACACCAGAGTGTTTATCAAAGTCGCACTCTTCCAAGACTTCTCCAAGCTAATGACTGAACATGGTGGAGTACTTGATCTATGATGTTCCTGCCTAATATGTGGATCTTCTGATGGGATACCTGTGTTCTGTGGCTCCTATCATCCTGGCCAAAACTTCTCAGAGGGGCATTGCAGGATGCATCTCTCTTTCTATCCAGTTCTCCATTTCTTCTCTCCCTCCATCGTGCCTGCTCCTTTTCTCCTCTGTGTTTCCCAGCATAGAATTCCATACCTAGTGGAAATATGATTTAAAATGAAAACAAAAAATATTTTTATGAAATATTAAATATGAGATAATTATCTCCAGGATACCCTTATTAAAATATTAAATTTAGTTCTTCACACAAAAAGAAAGGAACAATAGTTGCAAATATAGATCTATAAAAAAAATCAGGAGTACTGGAAATAAATATGGGTTAGATAATAAATAAATATTCTGCTTGAGTTTGTTAATTTATACTCATTTAAAGTTGTTTTTATGGTCCGCCTTATGACTCACCTTCATGGTCCACGGACACTTGAAGGGAATTCGTACTCTTCAGTGTTGATTTGTATTTGTCCTTTAAATGTCAGCTAGGTCAGTTAGATCTACAGAACTTAAGTTGGTTCATGCTGTTGATCAGATATGTGTATCTACTGATTTTTAAACACTTGCTAAAAGGTGATATTGAAAAACTTAATTTATTGTGGATTTCTCTATTTCTACCTTTATCTCTGTCATTTTTTTAAAAGCTATCTTCTAACTCTGTTAATAGGTACACATTTAGGATTCATCTTGAATAAATGAAGATCTCTTTTTTTTCATTATGAAATGCTCTTTTTAACTCTAGTAATATATTTGACTTGAGATCTACCTTGTTATATATTCATATAGCTGCTACAGTTGACTTTGACTTAGTGTTTGTATAATATGGAATTTTTAACATTTTACCTTCAGCCACTATGTCTTTTTATATAAAATGTGTTTCTTATAAGCAACATATAGCATGCCTTATATGGTCATGTGGTCTGACAATCTTTGCCTTTTCATTGAGAATCTTAATTAAAACATATGAAATTATTAATTGATATGTCTCACTTAAATCTCCCATCTTGGTATTTGGTTTTTGTTTATCCCACTGTTCTTTATTTCTTCATTGCTTTCCTCCTGCCTGTTTGTAGTAAATATACCCTATGTTGACTTATTATCTATGTATTTTTGGTTTTTGTGTGCTAGAGATTTTAATATGGAAATAATATTATATTTCATTATCACTTTGTGAACCTTATCACAGTAATATATATTTATTTCCTTAAAAATATTTGTGGCCTTCTTACATTTTACATCCTTCCATACTATAAACTATCTAACATATTTTATTTCATATAAAGGAATTATTAGGTTTTTAATAATTTTTAAACACTAAATATAAAAATATGAGTACTAAACAATTATTATTTCCCTAGAGCTATACCTTTCCTGGGGCTTTTCATTACATACCATAAATCTGGTTTTCTACCTGTTAATTTTTTCCTTCCACTGAAAAACTGCCTTTAACTCTTGCAGTGAATTTATTGAATAAAAATACTTTCAGGTTTTTTTCTGAAAATATTCCTTTAAACCTGTTAAAATTCAAGCAATATTTTTACTAAATATAAAATTGCAGCTGAAAATTTTTATTTATTTTCTTTTTGCCATTTGACTTTCCATTTTGCCTGATGAGAAGTCATAAATTAGTCACTCATTTTGTTGTTCTATCTGTAATGAGTACTTTTCTCTTGTCCTTTATGACTTACTCTCTCTTTGTGGGTAGGGGGTTAAATAATTAACTTATGATATGTATGGTTTTATGTGTACATTAATTGCTTATAGTTTTTCCAAACTTCTTGCATATATACAATTTGGAAATTTTCCATTTCCTATTTCTTCAAATAATTCTTCTGACTTATCCTATCTTTACACACTTTCTTGGAAGATAGTTACCTATAGCTTTTCCATCTGCTATTGTAGCACATATCAGAGATGCCCTATTCCACTTTGGTTCTCACTTTTTTTTTCCTCTTTCTATTTTGACTAGTCCCTTTTATCTGTCTTCAAGTTCACTAGCCTTTCTATCCTGAATCCAGTCCAAATGTAAGCCTATCTAGTAGTAAATGCTCAAACTGACACCCAGAGAAGAGAGAATAAAGCAATACAAAAGGAACATTATAGAAAAGTGTGATGCAGTGAAAAAGGTTAGTCTGTGTGTAATTTTATGTATGGGGGAAAAATGGAGGAGAAACAGTATCTGAAGATACATTCTTCATTAAATTTCTAAAACTGAATAATGATACCAAAGCACCAAAAGATTCATAAAGCATTGTGAACACCAAGCAGTATAAATTCAAAAGAAATGACATCTATAAACATCATAGTAAAATATCTGGAAAAAAGAGACTATTAAAGAGATCAGTTTTTAAAAGACAGTGTCTTAAATTAAGAATTAATAAAACTGACATGTGACTTTGACTTCTCAGCAGAATCAGTGGAATACAGATGACAATGGCATTATATTATTAAAGCAGGAGAAGTAAAATTACCAAAGTAGTGTATTCTTCAAAAATTAACATATTTTCCAAAATTATAAAACAAAAATGGAAGTAATTTTTACCAGCATTCCTACACTATGATTCAATTCTGTAGAGTTAAGGAAAACTAATTTCAGTCAAATACACGGATTAAGAAAAGAAGTCCTTGACAAGGAATTGAGTATCAGGATGGACAAATTTGAAACTTCCAAATGTGCCAAGTAGATGGATAGGTTGATAAAATGAATTTAAATTAGACAAAGATAAATGAACAGATACCTAACATACAAAGAAGATAGCAGTATAAAGGGAATAGAAACAATTATCCTACCACATTATATTTTAAAGTATCCTCACTTTAAAAGTGATGAGATTATATGAATTGAAAGGGATCACTAGTTTTCTGGGAAGTGAAAGGTCGAGGAGTAATACCCAAGCTGACAGTATTTTGACCCAAGGAAAGCTAATAAAAAGTGAAGCAAGTTGAAACCAACCTTACTTTCTTGGTTGCTTGTTTATAGAGTGTGTTTTAAGTAGCTGACAATATACAGACAAGGGAGTGGAGGATCACAACAGAAGAATAAAAGCAAAACCACCAATGGTTCAGCAAATTCATGTCAAAATGTGTCTGGTTAGTACCTTCTGATATACTCATATCCAGATGAAATATAGGTCTCAAAATTCCAGGTCTCCTCTCTTACATCAATTTAGTGGATTCCGTTGAGATGTAGCATGAATATTACCTACCCTCCACTTAATTGTCCTCTCCATAAATACCATTGATCTACTTGACAATCTAAAGTCTTCATCATTCTTGTGATACCAGAGTTTTGACTGCATTTATCTCTACATTCAGTATTTTTCAGGGACCTCACAACGCAGTGTTATATTATTAGCCCCTCTCACTCACATCCTCTTGTTTCTTAAAATGTCACTATATAGGGACATATAATAAAAGATCTAATGCAGGATATATAGTTTTTGAACAAAAACACAGCTGCTGCCACATTGCAGTAATTGCAAGAGAGGTGTGACTATTTGGGTTCAGAGCCAGCTTCAAGGCAGTAGAAAATTTTTTTCAAGGAGCTTAATATCTGTATAGATAATTACATTCATCTACTATGCCCTTTATTTGCGGCCTATAAAGTACAATTTCTCTCTGAAACTTTGAAACAAAAAAGTAATGCTTTTATTAGAACCTGTTTTCATAGTAGGTAGCAAAATGCCAGCTCAGACTAGATTAATGAAAAAAAAAGGAATAATAATAATTTTTAAATAACTCAGAAATTGAAAGTGCTGACATAAAACCAGAGAAATAAATCTTTTCAAGCTCTATTTGTGTGCCTCTATTTTTTCACATACTTTGTCTCCCCTGCCCATTTTCAAGTTTATACATCAGAAAAAAGCCAGCATCAATAACTCTTAAATTGACATCTCTACTGTACTAGAGAGCAGAGTGGGATCTTGGAGTGTCCATCAAATATCCAAAAACATTCTCATTTATATATGTTGTAACTGATTACAACCTCTGGATATATAATTTAGGAATAGGAGGCAGTATCTTTCCTTCAACCTGGAGAGTCCTACTGTAAACAGGAATTTAAGAAAATAAAGAGTTCCTAGAATAGCCTAGGGAAAGGGAGTTTCCAAGAAAGAAAGAAAAAAAGAAAAGAAAAGAAAAGAAAAAGAGATAGGGAAACAAATCAATTCTACCATGACTACAGTTTTGTTCTCATTATGAGATTTTCTTCCATTTTCTCTTAGATCTGTTCAGTAGAAATCTGGAATAATGACTGATTAACCAATCTGTAAGTTTTATAAATTATGTATATTAATACAATAAAAATTACTTCTTTTCAAAGAAATTTTAACAGAAATGATGGGAATAAATAAGTGAAAAAAATCAACTTTATAAAAATTTAAAATTGGTTTTGTTTAAATAAGTGGTTTTATTTTCATATGCAGATTAAAGAGGATATATAAAAAAGTATATAGTAACTTTAGTCATGAGTCTTTAGGATATTTTTTCCCTTAGCCATCTTCATCAAGGTTCTAGATCGTTTCACTTATTTCCTTTTACTTAAATATTAAGCTATTTTTTTTGTTAGTTCCAAGTTAGTAACATAAATCCTTTGGTCTTTATTTAAGGACCAAGTTATTGATTCTGGAACTATTATAAATTTCCGAACAATAATGCTGCATCAGGCATGCACAAATATTTATGCATGTGTTAGAAAACAAAGTGAAAGGTGAATGCCAAAAAAGAAAAAAGGTAGCTCATTAGAACAAAAGCATGTTATTTGTTTTCATAACACTCCTCCAGGCTTATAATGGATAATATGTAGTTGCACACCTGGTGTCAAACAAATGAAGAAGCTGATTTAATAAAGCAAAGTACAGGAAACAATAGGTTGTGGTAGCTTTCCCTCCTGTCTCCTCAGGGAGCAAACGTTACTACATCATATGAAAATAACTGGATGATCCCAAAGTTGTCAATGTTCAAATACATGTAAGTATGGCACTTAATCCTCTTGACTCCTTCTGCCAAAACTGACCTGTCTGATAATGTGTACATTTTCAGGTTCAGTAGTTTAAATTGTGTTTTCAGAAGTTGCAGCAATAACCTTTGTAGTTAGTGTTTAATGGAGTAGTTACACACCTGGAAGGGTTTGATACCAGATGTGGAAATACCATATCTGTACAAAACCAAGTAGTTTCAGAGAATTCTTCAGGAGAAACAGGGCATGAAAGGTAACTGCAGGAAATCATTTTTAGAACACATTATTTGACTTTAAAGTATTTTCATTAAGTAAGATGGGAAATGTTGCAACCCACAGAGTACAAAAAATTATAAATTAACTGTTTCAAATTTGTCTTGTATCTTGGCTTTTGAGTGCCTTCATTTATTCTTTCAAGTGTTCTTAAAATATGCCTTTTATCTCATTTGATTCTTACTCTGAGTGAGGTAAACTAGGTGTTGGTATGAGTAGCCACATTTTAAATATAAAAAAAAAAAAACAAAGACTAGTGTGATTTTAAAAGCTTGCCAGGGTGACAGAAGGAAAACTAGATTGTAGAGGTCGTATTCATTTCTGGATAACTTTTACTGCCTCACACTGTTTTAGGAATAAAATGAGAACTGTTGGTTTTAAAAAATATTTGGGTAAAATATGTGTTAAAAACAAAATTCAACTGAGTATATTTAAAGACTGAATTGGCTTTATTCAATTCAACAAATTCAGGTATTAGGCAGAATCTAGTAGATAGGAGCTCTAAACAGCTGAAGAAAATTGGAAGACTTTTAGGGAGAAGGAGCAACAGGGACAAGGAAAGAATGAATTACTTCATCTTTTTTGGGGACATGGAAGGGGTCTGTGAGGGGCATTACCTCATGGGTGCTGTGCATCAGGGCATTCCAGTTTTACTGGTTTGAGATTACATTCCTGGGAGAGGATGAAACTGAAATCAGTTTAGGTATTAAGCCTTAGTTTGCTGATGTGGGACTTAGCACAAGTGACTCCATTTGGGGTCTATTGTCTTTTTTTTTTAACATATATATAAAGTTTTTAAAGCCTATATTTCTAATTTCATCTATTGACTTTGTTATTTGATCTGCTTTTAGTCAACTACAGTTGAATATACAGGAACTTGCTTTTGGTGAATTCTTATATTTCAATTATTTCCCTCATAATTACTTTCTTCTAGAGTATGTTTTGTTTTGTTTTTAATGAAAGAGAAAATAGTCTATCTCAGAATTTAACCCTAATTATACTGTGAATAATCATCAAACAGAATGTGAAGTACGGTGTCAATGTATGGGAATAATGTCACAGGTTAGTCGCATCAACAGCAATGTTTTACTGTTTACCATGTGCCAGAACATTTCTGTCTTTTATGTATGCCATTTAATTTTAAAAGAAAAGAAAAAGAAATTAGAAAGATACTATTAGTGTCTATCCTCTAGAGATGAGGAATCAGAATTGGGAGGATATTAAATAATAAGCCCAAGGTCACCCAGTTAAGGGGACAAGGCTTGGATCAAAAGAGAGGCAGTCTGGACTCTGCCCCTCTCTTCTTAAACTTCACAGGTCATGGAAAATTTATTGTTATGTTATATAATTAAATGTGTACAGCATAATACCTAATGCAGTAAGTATTAAATATGCTTTTATTTTCATATCCTGATTTCACTCAGTCATAACATGGAATCATTCTGGGTACCTTTCTATGCCAAGAACTGTATAAAGATTGGGAATAAAGTAAAAATTCAGTAGCATACTCTCTACTTCAGGGAGCCTGATAGACATTTAAGATGATAATAGAGTATGCTGACTGTCAGAATGGGATTGTGACTAATTACTCAAGTATGCAGTTCCATGCTATGGCTGCACAGACAAGAGGCATCAATCCCAGGTAAAGAACTGGTGGAAAGGGAGGAGAGGAATTGGGGTTGGAAGAGAAAGGATAAGAAAATCAGGTATATAGGAAGAAGATAATGCAGTAACCTCTGAAGTCATTGATCGAAGTAGAGAAATCTAGAAGGCATTTGAAATGTATGTCAGAATCTAGAGGATGTTCTAACCAGGAAGATACTTGGAAATGTAATCAACAACTAGAGTGAATAATATCATGAAGAGAACAGGGCAACCAAGTGAAGAAAAGGGAAGGCTAGAGGACCCCAGCACATAAGGAGCATGAAGAGGGACCCCTGAAAAGGGAAAAAAAGGGCAGCACTGTCTCAAAAGTGTCTGATAGACAGAAAGTTTCCAAATGTTTAAAAACTGAGGGGGGATAAATTTTTCCAAGAGGTCAGTCTTGAAAATACTAAGGTTAAAAACCTTTTTTTGGATTTAGAATTCAAGTTCCTCAGCGATTTTAGACGTAGTTTCAATAAATTATTTCAGTGAGATTTTTTTCATACAATATTTTATATGATTATTTCAGTAGATTTTTTGATACAATTTCATTGTACTAAATTGAGGAATAAATTTAAAATGAGGTTAAGAATAAATGTATGCTACTCTCTCAAAACACAGGGTAAAACTTAGGAAATTTCTTTCAAGTTCCTTGCTCAAAATATCCTATTTGATAAACTTCTAAATTTGGGTTTTAACCAAAATCTTCCAGATTTTTCATTTTTCCTGCATAAAAAATCAGATGAGTGTCTCATTTACATATTAAATTTCTTATCTTTGAAAAACTTTTCATTTAAAAGTTAATAGTCTGTCTTCTATATAAAATTCATATTCATTCTTTAGAATAAAGAAAAATTGAAGAATCAACTTGTTAAGACCCACGTATATATTTTAAAATTTTTATCTTTGCTATGATTTTTTTCATGTTCTATTTCTTTTCTTCCCATGCCACCCCTGGCTCCTGCCCAAGTAAGGCAGCCATTCATTTCATAGACAAATGAAGAAAGATGAGAAAATCTAAAATTTTAATTGTATGTGCTTTAAAAAAAAATCTAACAAAAGCAGTTGAAAACCATTTTGGCACTCAGATTATATATTCTATGACCCTCTTTTTGGTGCTTTTGGTAGTTTTCTTAAAGTCCAAAAATATCATACATACTGGACTGATAGCCACGGATTGTTTTTCTTTTTTTTAAATCACAAACCACTCAGGTGACTGTTGCATCTATAACTTTTCTGCACCTATTATTTCTGTATTCTACCCTGTCTTTTTTTTCCTTACAAAAGGAATTCTTTGAATTGTTTTGGGTATTTTTTTGGTATTCTCTTTCTCTCTCTTCCCTCCTCCCTCTCTTCCTCTAACCCTCAAAAACTCACTTTCTCTCTCCCTCTTTGTCACTTAATTTAAGCCTCTAATTATGTCCCCTCTATTTTTCTTTTCTCCCTGTCTTTCTGTATCAGCCTTTTACACCAGAACTTCCTGAGATAATGGAAATATTCTCCATCTGTGCTGTTCAGTATGGTAGTGCCTAGCCAGGCATAACTCTTGAGCATTTGAGATGAAGTTAGAATAGCTGAGGAACTAAATTTTTTATTGTATTCAATTTTAATTGATCAAAATTTAAATAACTTCATGTGGCAAATGGTATCATGCTGGACATTATACCCCCCCTTTTTTTTTTCATTTTCTCATTCTCTCTCCTCTGCCTTCGTCTCTAGCTCTCCATTGTCACTGTGTCTGTCTCTAACTGTAGTTATTTTTTCAGAACTTAGGGTTATTTGCTTAAATCAAAGGCAGAAGCTATACTTCAAATGAAACCATGAGGCACTGATCTTGTTTACAACATTAATTCCTCTTCTAGCACCTCCAGGGGATGCTGACTGAAGTTGTTTGAATCTTTTCCTGGTTCAGTTGTGATAAACTCTGAGGGGGTTTATCATGCACACACTTTTTTTTCTTTTTAGTTCTTGAACTCCGCAAAATTCAGAAGCCTTCAAGGCACTTTCAAGTTTATAATTCTTGAAGTGAGTGGAAGGTAAGGAAATATTACAAATGACTTTAAACTTATAAAATGTAGGCCTTTACTCCCTGCTTTCATTATATATATTTTTTACTCTTGCCAACATTCTTCACATTATTTGACCGAGTCACTTGACAATCTTATAAATTGTGATTCTTATCTTTCAAGAGACATCTATAGAAACACATCTTCAGTCTACTCTTAAAATACTCAAGACATATCCAAATTTTGATATGTCCCCATATCTTAAAGATCAGGGAAAGACTTGATTGAAACAGATAGCATTCAATTTTAAACTTTAGAGCTTTATTTCTAAAACACTTGTATTACAAAGTTGTTTACTTTCCAAATTCTTAGATCATTGTATTCTTGTTTATACACATTGTAGAATTTACTCCTTAGAAAAAGAAATGTTGACATGTTAATCAGGCGAATGAATCAATAAAAACATTTAAATATTTTATCTTAACACTAATAAGGACACACTAAGGATTTTTAAAAAAGGGCTCTCTGGGCTTGGTCCCAGTCAAACTTAAGAACATATGACAATTTCGGGTTGAACTGTGAATTATTTAGCTAAAATAAATATGACTCTGTGCTTCTTAAATGATTTTTTTCCTTGTGATAAAAATGCTCCCTTTTTCCATTTCTGTCACACCCATATGTACAGATATACACATACGTTTTCAAACTCATGTGTTGGATTTGAAAAGCTCCTGAAGCCATAAAACTAGTTTTACTCCAGTTGAACTAAAATAAGCAACCTGTCAACTACTGAGTTGAAAATATTGTTCTAAGAATATATTTAGTAAAATTTATATTTCAAAGTTTAAGTTATTTGGTTTTTTTTTCATTTTTTGTTTTCTTTTGTTGTTTTTAGATTTTTTTAAAATAACATTGTTTTGTGGCACTAAAAGTTTGACTTTCATCTAAAATTAATTACTCTATACATTTGCATTTATGGATCCATTTTAAGATTCCTGAGAAACACCAATTTCCCACATAGTAGTAAAATATATTATTTTTACCAAAAGATGAAGTAGACCTTAAAAATGATTTTAATGATTCTACAAACCTAACACTTATCATCTTATAACAATGACCAAAAGCGCATTTCTATTTACAAACACTGAAATGATGC
Organism: Smutsia gigantea; assembly: GCA_032199065.1. Taxonomy (NCBI): domain Eukaryota; kingdom Metazoa; phylum Chordata; class Mammalia; order Pholidota; family Manidae; genus Smutsia; species Smutsia gigantea. Next base: position 48,556 of record JAVSCE010018196.1, on the reverse strand, counting down.
ACACAGTGCTCTGCTGCTCCAACTTCAGGTCATGGGTCAATAAGAATGGAAATAAAATAAGTGTGTGGCAGGATGAAGGCAGGTTACAGGAATCCATTAAATCTTCCTGAAGTCACCATTCATCTTGCTTAAAAAGGTGACGAAGCTCTGTTGACATGCAGATGACACACAGATGGCTGGCTCACTTCACTCACCAAGTTGAATACATAGATGCAGGACCATGACTCAGATCTGTGCCTTAGTTATTTAACAAGCCACAGTCTATTGTGGGTTTGGGAACTACCTTGTGAACATCACAAGTAAAAACAGACAAGGTAAAAATCTGCCAATACTAGATGTGTATATCCCATTATTATTTCTCTTATCTGGCCTATTCTGTATTGTAAATAAGAAAAATTTAAATACTGTCAGTGGTGGCTAAGAAAGTCTCATGTCCAGTTGGCCCTTGAACCATGGTGGAGGGAGTTTAAGGGCACTGACTCATCTGCACGAAAATCCATGTATAACTTTTGATATCCCAAAAATCTAATCACTGACAGACTACTCTTGCCCAGATGCCTTACCGATTACATAGTTGATTAATACATATTTTGTGTGTTATATGTATCATATACTGTATTCTTACAATAAAGATAGCTAGAGAAAAGAAAATGTTAAGAAAGTTACAAGGAAGGAAAATATACATTTATAGCACTGTACAGTATTTATTGAAAAAATCTGCATATAAGTAGACCTGCACAGTTCAAACCTATGTTATTCAAGGGTCAACTATATCCATACATTTTGTGGATATAAATCTCCATACTTTATATTTGGACACATGTGTCTAAAACTGTGTCTATATGTTTTGTGCTCTTGGTTATTTTAAGGCTTTATAACTTCTCCTTATCTCTGCTGAACAACTCAGGCCCACTGAAGCAATTCCTTTTGTGGGCACTTGGGTCATTGTTTTCAAGTTTATAGATTCAGTTCCATTTTATAAATATTTGTGAGAACTCACTTCCTGTCCTGCTGTATGCCAGATACTGGCAAAAGTAAGATACATGAGTAATGGTTAGTATCATGAAGGGAGTAACTAACTACCATTCCAGGTGATGGAATTGTACAACCAAGTAAAGAAACCCTGAAATCTGCAATATCTCATTACCCACAGATTTACAAAGGCAGAACATGTCAGGAAAGAAATTTTGGTTTTTATATTAAATGTCATCACCAAAAAGAGAATTTGTGTTTTGTCTTGTTTTGTTTTGATTTTTGCCAGGTTCCACTGAGAACATACAATTCCATTGAACTTTGACTACTAATCTTGTCTGAGGACCTGAAAATGGATAACTTTTTCATAATGTGGGCAGCTTGATCACAAAACACTATGCTAAACAGAGGGCCTAAATACAATGACACTAGGTAGGAACATTTGGACTTTACTGAAAATAGTTAAGAGTGATAAGTACTCACAGATCTCCACTGGTATCAAGGGTCTAGAGTAACAATCTGATTGATGTCATTCCCCAGTCCTAGATCTCAAGTATATTACATAAAAAGTGTAAGCTGTCTTGGATACATCGTATGCTGTGTAGGATATTAAGTTCCAATTTTCCAATAAACTTGGCATGTTTTTATATTAATAAAAGAGCAGAAACCAATCAAAGTATATTCATGGGATTTAAGTGAGCATGCTCAGTTTCAGTTGCCAATTCCCTTCATCCATAATCTCTCTTCACACAGAATACTTGAGAACCATAATTCCCTCAATGAAAATACATTTTCAGTTTTTGAATTTAGCAACACCTCTTCACTAAACTTTTTGGTTTACCAGTAACCACAGAACTGGGGTCTAACCTCAAATGCCAGCCAGTCACTACATTAAAATTGAATAAAATGGCCTTCTTGCTATTCAGCTGTTACATAGATTGTTAGGGCACCTTAGAATGTCTCAATCATTTATAGGTTGTCAACAGGTACTATTTATCATATAAGAAACTTTTGGGGCACTGGAACATACCTGAACTAAGAATTATTTTATCTTATACTTAAAATCAAGAATTCCATCTAAACACACTTTGTCTGAAACTCCTGTACTTCCCCCAATCAAATCAGAAATGAGGTGGGAGGAATAGCAAGATGTGGTGGGGGTGGGGAATGAGTGAACCATCATCTTGTATGTAGACACTAGACTTTTGTAAATATTGTAACCGGTGAGTATAAAGTAGAAAAATAAGTAGTTATACATTTGTTCTACAGATTGTCAGCATTTGAAAAATATAATGCTGCTAAAAATAGAGTGCTGTCACACGTAAGGAAAATTGGTGCCAGTTTTGAAAATGAGATCTTGTACCATAAATGCAGCTGAACTAAATAAAAACATTAAAAAAAAAGAAAGAGGGTATTTGTAAAAGCAGTTAAAAGTGAAATGGCAAGATAGTAGAGATTTATTGGTAAATAGATTGATACATATACTGAATTTCTTCAAGTTTTGACTTTACATTTTAAGGATTTTTAGCTTAGCAACATCATATCTAGGCTTTCCTCATATTTTTATGTATTGACAAGACTTTACATGTCTTGACATGTTATAATTTTAGACATTTGTAATTAAAATGTTCCCCCCAAATGGATCTTGGATATAGAGAGTCTAAGTTTTAAATTCAGTCTTGGGACCATACCTGATTTTTCTTTATATCCTCACAGATTGCTTTGCAAATAATTATTTCTTTATAAAGATATAGGGTTTAATAAAAATCTGAATGAAGTGATAAGTGAAAGAAATCCACATTTTTTTCTAGCTTGTCCATACAGTTAGGAAAATTTGCACTAAGTTTATAGCATAATACCAAATGTAATACTTAGAAAGCTATAATACAAATAAAAGACATGGAACAGGTTTAGTGCTATGGAATTAGGATTAAAGATGAGTTTTCCATGGAAGGACCATGTCTTCCTTACTTTTGAATCTCTAGTTAAGTAAGAATCTTATTACTTATTGTTAAAATATAAAACATGATGTTCTAACACATTCTTTTTCCAAATAGTCTGAGACTTGATAGATAAATTTCAATGTGCTACTTTCAATTATTTCAGCCTTTCCTAGTTATGGCTCAAACTCTTCATAAATTCAATTCATATTGAAACTCATAATAAAGCTTGACTAATGGCTTATGGATGGTATTTCTTCTTAAACAATATTTAACTGCTCTATGTTCTTAATATTTGCTAACAGATTTAAGGCTTTAGAAATTAATGGTGTTTGTCAAAATTTTCATGATGAGTTGCATCAAAATTTGGAAAAACGGTAAATAAAATTCAAGTCATTTCTAACTCACATACATAAAATAGTCTTTTCAGAAACCAAAAAGAAGATCTGAAACCTATCCTTAGGTTTTTCTACCTTTTTAATTTTAAAAATTGTGTCTTTATGTTGTAATAATTACCATTATAATGTTTTGTATTTGGTTTCAATTCATAGTGAGAGGCATTATTAGGTATAGCCATTATGCATTTTTAAATGGCTGGAGTAAAACTCATGTCTTTGATTCTACTTTAAGTTACTAGCTCTATTTTAGGGATTAAAAAAACAGGCTATTTGTTTAATTTTACTATGTACAAATTTGTAATATTTTCTCTAAACTTTCATATGATAAATTATTAGAAAAAATATTAAATAAACATAATTCCCTTCATTTATGAAACTATTTCATTTTTCTCCTAATTATTAGTTCCAGGTAGTATGATGGTAAAGGTTAATTGAGACAGTAGTAATTTTATTCTTAATCAGTTTCAAATAACAATAAGAAATGTAATCTAAAATATAAGAAAAGTCAGACATTAAAAACTCTAGGATTGTATGTTCCAGAATGCTGTGGGGGCAAGCTGCATAATAAATACCATGGGGCTCTGCTGTTCTATTGAAGGTATTCCCAGTGCAGTCATGCTAAATACCATCAAACTTCATGCCAGGATAAGCATTATCCTAGTTTTGAAAATGAGAAAATTGAAGTTCAGAGAAATGTAGTTATTTTCTCTTGGTTGACTGGCAAGTTAATGGTGGGATCAGGAATAGAAAACAATTTTTTACTCTAACCTCAGGTTACTCTTTTCCTTAATAAGGTTGTGTGACTGTGTACAGATGATGCCCATATACTTCTTCAAGCAAGAATAGAGTATGATGTCCGTATCAAATCCATTTGTGAACGCTAACAATAACATCTTGTGCCATTTTAGATAAAACCATTGGAAATCCTGAATGTTGGCCTATTGGGCTTACTTGGAAAATGGGAGTCTAACATAATTTTTAGCAAGGTTTAATAGTACTATTAGTGTTTTGCTTCTTGTTAGAGAATACTAGATTCCAGTAGGCTGTCATTTCTGATGATCAAAAGAAACAAAAAAGCATGAGGAATTACAAAGAAAAACCTTATTTTAAAGTAAATAGAGAAGAAATGGAATAAAGAACAGTCACTGAAATAACAGATTTGAAATAATTATTCACAAGTAAATTAATACTACCTAGGCTGTTTGACTGTCTTGGCTCAGGCTGAGAATCAGGGCTTGGCCCAATAGGACAGTAAAAGAAATCAGAAAGTGGTTGGATAAAATACAGGGCAAAGGTTATGAAACTGGAAACATGAGTTTATATGCTTTCCAAGGTCATATATAACCTTTATCAAAATTATCTATATTCTTAGTTGAGAAATTAGTAACAAATTCCAAAGACTAAAATAATTCAGAATATATATTTAAATTTATATTTATGAATACTCCTTTTTTAATAAGTTATTTACATATTGAAATGACTAATACTTTTTATATAAAGGAATGATAGGGCTGAATTTAGAAAAATATTTAACTTTTATCTTTAGCACTCTCCAGATAGTAATATACATGTGTGTATGTTTATTTTAATATGCACATACTTATATACATATCTGTACATCTATAATATATATACATATGTATACATGCATATATATATATATATATGCACACACACACATATACTCATACAAGTAAAGATGGACATTTGCTAGAAATATATCCCAACATTTTTATCCCTATACTTTTCCTAAGTGTATAGTGCCCAAAGTCAGGGTCTTTGACTCAAAAAAGTATAATCTGTTGGAAGAAAACATATTTGCATTAATAAGTAATTTTTGTCTTTAAATGCTTAACTTCCTATGAATACTTGTGTTTCTATAATCAAAAACATTTTACATTAACAAAACCCCAGCAGCAAAAAGCACCCATAGTGGCCAGATCTTGTTTCTAATACCATTCTCTAAAATAGAACCAGCACTCTTTGGAGAAATGGCTGAATCTAGGTTGGGGACAAAAAATGTACAAAAGGAGTCTGGAGTATTTTGTATCATCTAAATGTAAGGAAGTCACAGACACACACACACACACACACACACACACGATGAGGGGATCTAGAAGTGGCACAGGTCAACTGAAAGAGCTGGAATAATCTGAACAACAAAATAGTGTTATAAATGTAAGATAAATACCTATGAATCTATATTAATATAAAGAAATGGTTGAATAAATAAATAGATTTGGAAGATTTCAAAACCATTTATGGAGATATGCCGGAGCAGCATAAGTCCTGCTCCTTAGTGTGAGCTGTGTATAGTGACTTTCTTCCAAAGAGTAGAGTATGGAAAGAGTAAGTAAAAGAGTTCCTGACAGTGGAAAAACCTGATGATTGCTGCCTCAAGCCATGTGACCAAGGTCGGCATCAAAAGTGATGTCATATTGATAGTAGGTACCCTTTAATGCAAAATGATAAGAATGGCATTTTATCTCGTTGGTCTCTCTTCCCAAGTCACATAAACCCAGTTTAAGCATGATTTAAAAAATAAAAACATCCCAATTGAGGGACATTTTACAAAATGGCTGAACTGTAATCTTTAAAGCTGTCCATGTCATCAAAAACAAGGAATGTCTCAGAAACACTCATAGCCAAGAGGAATCTAAGTAGACAGCACTATCAGATGCCAGGTGGTTTCCTGCATGAAATCCTGAAAAAGAAATAGAATTTAGGAAAAAATTGAGGAAATTTTAAGAAAGCATGAACTATAGTTAACAATATTGTATCAATATTAAATGTGACAAATATACTGTACTTATATTAGATTTTAATAAAAACCAAGACTGGGCATGGGGTATATGGGAACTCTGTTTTATCTTCACAATAATTCTTTAAATCTAAAACAGTTATTAATTTATTAACACAAATAGCTCAAATTTTTCCAGAAAAAAATATGTATCAGGCTTTAGTCAGAAAATTCTTCTGTATGTACATATTTGTAATAATTCAGAATACTTGTTTTGTAAATTTTGCAAATAAATATTTTGTAAAAACTACTTTTTTAGTATAATTTCCTTTCCCATAGATTATGGGCTTGTCTTTGACATGGTTTGTCTGATGGCATGTGAGTAGTTTTGGCTATTGTGTGGTTTGTTGCCCTTTTTAACTCCTGGGCTGACCATGAAAATAATATGCCTGAATAATGCTGGCTCAAGGAGAATGTGGACTCATGTGGAATACTCTGAATTCTACACAAAGCCCAGAGCCGAGCCAGGCTTCCTAAAGTCTGAGTGCAACCCCAGCTGTTACACAGACCATGACTGAGAAAACTAAATATTTGCTATACAAACCACTGTTTGTGTGTGTGTGTGTGTGTGTGTGTGGTTTGTTATTTAGTTTAACAGTGGAATAATTCAGTGTGTAACTCCAACAATTAAGCAGATGGCCATTGATCTTTTCTGTAATATAGTTGCATCCCGATTGATTATTTTGGGTGTGTGCTGTGTACTCATAAATCAAACTCCTAAAAAAGGAGAAGTTATATAGTTTTAGAAAATGCTACCTAAGTGTATATACTATTTTAACTAGCATCAAGAAATAAAACAGTATGTAGGTGAATTGTTTTTTATTATAATACTTCATTGAGTAAATGATTTCAGTTCACCAAGTTATGAGTTTTTTCATGATTTGGGGAAGCAGATTCAATCCAATTTCATAGTCATACCATTTGCAAAATGGTGCAAGCCAATGAATTACTAATGTTGAAATAGGTTCGTATATTAGAGGCTCCCCCTGTTTTTGTGAATATAGAAACACGTATTTTGCTACTATCAAGTGACAATTATTTGAAAGGAAACTTAACCAGCTTCAGCAATAAATGTAGTACCACTTAAATATGTGTATATGTCTTGATTTTTTAAAAATACATTGTGTGTATTCACAATGTTTCTGTGCATATCATGCATATACCACAAACATAAACAAAATCTCATATACATATGCACAAATATGTATATATGAGTAAATACCTGGGCAATGAGCTAGATGATGATATAGGATATAAAGATGTAATTTACCTTAAAATCCATGGATTATGACACCATTTAGGTCTTGAGAAATTCTAGTAAAAATATGTATATGACACATTGGATATTATTTTTCTCTTATTGTATATAATTATTTATTTGTAAATATATGGAATATAATCTTTCATCTTCTTAAACCACTTATAAAAATGACACTGATCATTAAGTTTTAGCAAGAACATTTCTACTATGTTCTTTATAGGTTGAAATATTTATCAAAAAGTCTATATAGTTAAATACTAAACTGACAAAATGTTTTTTATTTTTGGCAATGTACTTTGCTAATGAAGTAGGCCTATTTTATTTTTGGTCTTTTTTAAATTGAAATAGAGTTGACATACAATATTATATTAGTTTCAGGTGTGCAACATAGTAATTCAACATTTATATATATATGTAAAGTGATTACCACCATAAATATAGCTACCATCTGTCACCATATAAAGTTGTGATAATATTATCTATTATATTCCCTGTGTTGTACATTGCATCCCTGTGTTTTATTTATTTTGTAACTGGAATTTTGTACCTTTTAATCCCTTTCCCCTTTTCTGTCAATCACACTTTCCCCCTACCCTGTGGCAACATTAGACTGTTCTCTGTATCTATGAATCTGTTGCTGTTCTGTTCATTCATTTTTTTTGTTTTATTTTTTAGATTCCACATACAGTGAAATGATAACGGTATTAGTCTTTCTCTGACTTATTTCACTTAATACCCTCAAGGTTCATCATATGGCATTTCTATTTGTAATTTTTCAATAAACCTCCATATTTTCTTATACAGTGTCTGTACCATTTTGCATTTCCACCAACAGTGTATTAGGGTACCCTTTTCTCCACAGCCTCCAAAACTTATTTCTTTTCTTTTTGATAATAGCCAATCTGACAGGTATTTCACTGTGGTTTTAATTTGCATTCTGATGAGTAGGAATGTTGTGCATCCTTTCATCTGCCTGTTGGCCATTTGTATGTGTTCTTTGGAGAACTGTCTGCTCAGGCCCTGTGATACTGAGTGTTATATATATATACTGGATATGAACCCTTTATCAGTTATGCCATTTGAAAATATGTCTTCCCATTCATTAGATTGCCTTTTTGTTTTGTTGATGGTTTCCTTCACTGCACAAAAGCATTTTAGTTTGATGAAGTCCCACTTGCTCTTTTTCCTTTGCTGCCCTTACCTTTGGAGTCAGAAATGAATAAAACATTGCTAAGACAGATGTCACAGAGCTTACTGACTATGTTTTCTTTACAAGTTTTTATAGTTTCTGGTCCTAAATTTAAATCTTTACTCTATTTTGAGTTATTTTTCTATATCGTGAAGTGAAGTGGTCCATTTTAATTCTTTTGTGTATAGTTGTCTGGTTTTCTAACACCATTCAGTATGATGTTAGCTGTGGGTTTGCCATATATGACCTTTATCATGTCAATATATGTTCCCTCTTATACTTATTTTTTAAGAGTTTTTATTATATGTGGATGTGGAATTTTGTCATCTATTGAGATGATCATATGATTTTCACACATCATTTTGTTAATGTGATGTATCATATTGATTGATTTGCAAATATTAAACTATCTTTGCATCCCTGGAATAAATCCCTCTTGATCATGGTGTATGATCTTTTTCATGTATTGTTTATTTCAGGTAGCTAACTTTTTGTTCATGATTATTACATCTATGTTTACCAGAGTTACTGGCCTATAATTTTCTTTTTTTGTGATGTCTTTGGTTTTGGTATTGGGATAATGCTGGCACTGTAGGATGAATTTGGAAGTATTTCCTCCTCAATTGTTTGAAATAGTTTGGAAGGATAGGTATAAAATCTTGAGAGAGTTGGTAGGTTTCACCTGTGAAACCTTCTGGTCCTGGCCTTCTGTTTGTTCGGAGTTTTTGATTACTGGTTCAACTTCATTATTAGTAATTGATCTGATCAGATTTTCTATTCTAAATTCAGTGTCGGAAAATCATATTTGTTGATATTTAATTGTTTATAGTTATCATTTATGATACTTTGTATTTCTATGGTCTCATTTCTGATTTTATATATTGGGACTCTTTTTTTCTTAATGAGTCTGGCTAAAGTTTTATCAATTTTGTTTATATTTATAAAGAACAAGCTCTTAGTTACATTGATCTTTTCTATTGTATTTTTATCTCTACTTCATTTATTTCCTCTCTGGACTTTATTATTTCCTACTAACTTTTACTTCCTAGCCCTAATAACTTTGGCTTTTTTTTTTCTTGCTTTCCTAGTTTCTTTAGGTTTAAGGTTAGATTGTTTGAGATTTTTCTTCTTTCCTGTGGTAGCCTCTTTTGCTATAAATGTCCCTTGTAGGTCTGCTTTTGCTGTGTCTAATAGATTGTGGACTGTTGTGTTTCCATTTTCTTCTCAAGGTTTTTTTAAAGAAAATTCCTTTTTTTATTGATCCATTGGTTGTTTAGTCTCCATGTGTTTGCGTTTTTTCCAGTTTTCTTTTTGTAATTGATTTCACTCTTGTCCTACTATTGTGGTTGGAAAAGATGCTTGATATGATTTCAATCTTCTTGAATTTATTAAGACTTGTTTTGTGGCCTAACATGTGAACTGTCCTAGAGAATATTCCATGTGCACTTGAAAAGATGGGTATTCTGCTGCTTTTGTATGGAATGCTGTGTGTATATCTATTAAGTCTGACCTAATGAGTTATGGCCATTGTCTCCTCATTTATTTTCTGTCTGGATGATATATCTAATGATTTCAATGGGGTATTAAAGTCCCCCTACTATTATCAAATTACTGCCAATATCTCCCTTTATGTGTGTTAATATATGCTTTATATATTTAGGTGCCCCTATGTTTGGTCATAGGTATTTACAAGTGTTATATTTTCTTGTTGGATTGATGGTTCTGTTTATCAATGTGTAATGCCCTTCTTTGTCTCTTGCTACAGTCTTTGTTCAAAGTTCTATTTTGTCTGGTATAAGTATTGTTATACCCCAGCTTTCTTTCCTTTCCATTTGCATGAAGTATCTTTATCCCTTCACTTCCAATCTTTGTGAATCCTTACTTCAAAATGAGTCTCTTGTAATATGGATCTTATTCTTTTAAATCTATTCAGCTATCACATATCTTTTCATTAGAACATTTAGTCCATTTACATTTGAACTAATTGTTAATAGGTATGAACTTACTGCCATCTTGATGATTGTTTCCTGGTTATTTTAATAGTTCCTTCTGTTCCTTTCTCTTCTTTTGATCTCTTCCATTATGATTTGATTACTTTATTTAGTGCAATGTTTAGACTACCTTCCCATTTTCTTTTGTGTATTTATTACAAGTACTTGGTTTGTAATTACCTCAGATTCACATATAATATCCCATGTGTATAGAGATTGTTATTTTTAGTTGATAGCAACTTGAATTTGAATACATTCCAGGACTCTACATTTTTACTCTGTACATATATTTTTTGTTTTGATGTCACATTTAACTTCTTACTTTTATATCACTTGACTAATTATTGTAGGTCTATATGATTTTACTACTTTTGTTTATTAACCTTCATAGTAGCTATGTAGGTAGTTGATCCACTACTTTCAGTATATGTTTACCTTTACTAGTGATATTTTTATTTTATATGTTTTCTTGTCATTAGTGCCATTCTTTTTCATCTTAAAGAAGTTCTTTAACATTTCCTTAAGTCTGATTTTGTGGTTATGAATTCCTTTAGTTTTTGGGTTATCTGGAAAACTCTTCAACTCTCCTTCAATTCTGAACTATAAACTCACTGTGAGGAGTATTTTTCATTGGATGTTTTTTCTCTTCAGTACCCTGAGTATGTCATGCCATTACCTTTGGTCTACAAAGTTTCTGCTGAAAAATCTCTGATAGCCTTATGGGGTTGCCCTTTTATGCAACAAGATCTTTTTCTCTTGCGGCTTTTAATATTCTCTCTTTAACTTTTGTCATATTAATTATAATGTGTCTTGGTGTTGGCTTTCTTTGGTTCATCTTGTTTGGACTCTGGGATTCCTGGACCTGGATGTTGATTTCCTTCCCCTAAATAGGGACATTTTCAGCTATTATTTCTCCAAATAAGTTTTCTGCCCCTTTCTTTCTTTCTCCTTTTGTGAATCCTATAATATGGATATTATACTTGATGTTATTCCACATATCCCTTTATGTATTTCCCCTTTGTTAAAATCTTTTTTTCTTTATGCTTTGTCTGGGTGAATTCTATTGCTTTACCTTCCAGCTCACAAATCTGTTCTTCATCCAATCTGCTGCTGAAAACTTGTAGTGTATTTTTCAGTTATTTTATTTTTTAGCTCTGTGAGTTCTGTTTGGTACTCTCTTATATTTTTTATGTCTTTGTTGAAGTTCTCACCATGTTCATTCATTTTTCCCCTGAGTTTGGTGAGCATCTTCATGACCATTACTTTGAACTCTTTATCAGGCAGATTACTTATCTCCATTTCATTAAGTTTTTTCCTGAGGATTTTTCTTATTTTTTTCTTTGGAAAATATTAATCTGTCTCTACATTTTGCTCAGTTTTCTGTGTGTGTCTACATATTAGGCAAAACAACTACCTCCCCTAGTCTTGAAGGAGTGGTCTTGTGTGGGAGATGACCTGTGAGTCCCAGAGTGAAATACACCCCTAGGCACCAGAGGCAGGTGCTCAAGGGGTGTCTGTTATGTGCAGTGTGTATGCCTGATGACTTTGGCAGGATCACAGCTGAGGGGTGTCTTGGGGGACAATATGCTCACCCAGCAATGGCATGGGAGGATCAGGGTGTTCATGTACTCAGTTCTTTCATAGACACTGCACAGAGCAGGGAGATAGGGTGCTCTCTTGATCTGTGGCATGGCAGCAGAGTAGGATGGGGGCAGTGTACCCAACTGTGCTAGCAGGTAGAGAGAGCTTGCAATATAGTGCCCACCATGAGTTCTCTTCCCAAAATGTACTTGTCTCTTTAGCAGTTCGCTTTAAGATTAGTAAAGGAGTCTCCTTCACATATGATCTATTTGCATTACAAACTGACGCTTGGTCTTGGGGCTACTGAACCTGCACGTGAGCCTTCTAAGAGTGGGTTCTCCATTTCCAATAGTTCTATAGTTCTCCTGGACGTAAAATCCCTATTGGTTTTTTATTTTGGGGTCTCTTCTATCTGGTGTAGAACCCAAAGGTTGGGGCGCCTGATATTGGGTACAAAGTCCTTGTTCCTCTAGGAAATGTTCTATATTTTTGAGATCCCTCCCAATCTGAGATACTGCCCTCTAGGGCAGAGTTTTGGTGAGCATGTTTTTCTGCCTCTCCTAACCATCTAAACGTGGTCCTTTTATCCTTTATTGTGGAGGTGTTCTGACCTAATTTTCATGACTTTTTCAGAGTAAATTACTCCATGTGTAGCTGTAGGTTTGCTGAATCTGTGGGAGGGGGTGAGTTCAGGATCTTCCTATGCTGATGTCTTGAAGCGTCCCTTGAATATTTTCTAAATTGAGCCTTCATAATGAGTCTGCCATCAGAGTTCATTCAAAAGCCTATTTCTCAAGACTAAAAGTGATATAATTATTTTTTCCCAGAAAAAAAAATAAGCTTGGAATCTGTCCACCTAGCTTCAGCCTGAGTTAATTCAAGTTTTTAAGATTTTAAAGTTCATCATGGCTATTCTCTGGCGTGTAACCAAAAAAAAATTTTTTTTTTACCTTTTTTCATAAACCTACACTTGTGTGAGTTAGTTCTGGTTGGTTAAGCATTTTAAAGAAGGGGAAAGGTTTAAATTCCTTTTTTACATAAAGTACACCATATAGAAAAAACGATTTACTGTTATCTGTGAATTTGACTTTAATCTTAATTTCACCATTTAAAATAGTTGGTGATTTAAATTCAATGAAGTTTACCAATATTTCTGATCAATAACAAACTTTGGAAGTATAGAGAGATGTGTTAAGAACATGAGCTGAAATATTATAACTCTACTTGACCAATGTGAAACTAGCTTTGGCTAAAGAAATTTCATATTCTAGCTTCTAAATTTTGAAATAAAGAAATTCTAAGATAAAACACTTTTATAACTGGCTCTTAGATAGAAGGTACGAACATAAAATAGCAATTAATTTTGGCATGATTTCAGCAAATTCGGGAAAAATAAGTGATTTCATAGGAATAATAATAGAGTATCTTAGCCTGAATTTTTCTGACCTTTAGTTTCCTAAGGAAAACAAGTATAAACGAATGTTGAAAGGAAGTAAGGTTTTTACTGAACTGGGAAAAAAGACAAAGCTTGAAGAAGCACATTTTTTATAATACAGTTTTAAGTCACCATTGCATGGTTTTCAAATAATAGTCTGAATTATTTTATTTAAGCAAATATTTGCAAAGAATAGATTCTTCTGTGTCCTCAGCAATATCAAAGCCATCTCCTTAAGAAATGAAGGTGTGTCACTATCAATTATGTTACTTTGGCTTTTCTGCATCCATGGGAGTCCATTTCTCTTTCCTGCACCCTGCATTGCATAGTGTTCATTTCTATTGAGTGTTTATTTCATCTGTAATTATTTCAATGAATGGTACAGAGAAAAATATGAATACATTTTATCTTTTGTTTTGCTAACTTGTATCTGTAAGATTATATTTTAAATCATCCATCTGTTAGCGGTCATAAAATTTGGCAAGTCATCTTGCCCAAATAAGGGTAACCTGGGTGTCTTAAGATATGAAAAAGATATCATAAGAGAAATTTTTTTCATTGGAAAATGCATTTAACCAAAAAAAAAGTTGTCATATAAAATCAATTAATTTTTATCATCAGGAATCCTAAATTTCTCCTTTCCTCTAATTCTATTATTAAGAGCCAAACCTGGCTAATTCAAATAAAAGTGGTTTTTATTTTTCCCATATTGTGGAGAATATACTCATGCCTATGAAATTCAGCAAAAGAGATTGTGAAGCACAAGAAAATCTCACCACATGATGAAGAATGTGAATATACCCTGATAAATCGTGGGGAAAAGAAAGAGTTTAAACAAATGGTAAAATAGTGGCCCCTGCCTGTACTTATATAACCTATGTAACTTGGAAGAACACTAAAATTTCTCAAAAGCTCTGTGAAATATTTTGTTTTCAGTATTCTATTCAAAATCAGTGATTTGACTTGTCTTAAAAATAGAATGTCTAGTTTCTTCTCCCAAACATAAGTTATAGAAAGGCAACAGGGGTCCATGCACTTACACCTAGTTGCACAATAGTAATATTATATTATTCAATATTGGTCACCTGAATGACTAGGATTTTTTAGAAATCCTACTTGGTTTTAACATATCTTACACTAAAGATACAGAGTCAAAATATTCTGCTCTAAGGTCATTTGAAATAATTACAATTTTTAGTGTGTTTATGTCCCCAGTGTGATACATGGTTGGGTTCATTTGCTTTGTTTAGTTTTCAATTGGAAGAAATTATTATTTTTTTATTTAATATAGTTTTATTTTATTTTTTTGAAATATATTTGTTATAGAACATTGCATAAATTTAGGGTGTACAGTGTTACTTTGGTACATTTATATATTGTAATATGAATGACATTTTAGCAATAATTAGCACCTCAATCAAGTCATGTAATTATTTCTTTTTAGTGATTGGGATAATTATAATCTAATCTATAGCAAGTTTGATAACTATAGTACAATACTATTGCCTAAATTCACTATTTCGTGCTTTACATTTCTAGTAAGTCTCCAAGTTTGTAGCTTTTAAAAAATATTTGTCCTCTCCCCTTAACCCTATCCCCTAGTAATTATCACTTTATTGTCTGTTTTTAGAAGTTTGACTTTTTTAGATTCCACGTATAAGTGATATCATACAATACTTGTCTTTCTTTGAGTTATCTCACTTAGGATAATGTCCTCAAAGTCCATCTAGTTTGTTGCAAATGACAGGTTTTCCTTCTTTCTCATGGCTGAATAATATTCCATTGTATGTATATGTGTGTATACATATATATATGTATATCACACTGTATATACATATATCACATCTTCTTTATTCATGCATCCATTGACAGGCACTTACATTGTTTCCATATCTTGACTGTTATTTTAAAATGTTGCAATAATCATGACAGCACATCTCTTTTCAATATCCAGTTTTTATTTCCTTTAGTTATGTGCCCAGAAATGGAATTACTGGATCATATGGTAAATCTACTTTTAATTATTTTTTAATTTATTTTGATATCATTAATCTACAATTAAATGAGTAATTACTTTTAATTTTTTAAGGACTCTCCATATTGTTTTGCAAAGTAACTGAACCAATTTACATTCCCACCATTAGTGCACAAGGGTTCCCTTTTCTCCACATCCTCATCAACCCTTGTTATTTCTTCTTGATGATAGCCATTCTAATGAGTGCGACATGCTCTCTCATTATGGTTCTGATTTGCATTTCCCTGATGTTTGTTTACTTTCTGTGTCCATTTTTTAATCACACTTTTTTATCTATTGAGTTGTATGAGTTCTTTATATATTTTGGATATTAACCCATTATTTGGTTTATGGTTTATAAATATATTCTCTCATTCCTTTTCATTTTATTGAATGTTTCTTTTGCTGTGCAGAAACTTTTAAGTGTGATGTAGTCCAACTTGATTTTTGCTTTTGTTGTTTATGCTTTTAGTGTCATATCCAAAAAATTATCGCCAAGGGCAATGTTGAGGAACTCCCACCCTGTGTTTTCTTCTAGGGGTTTTATGTATCAGGTTTTATGTTTAAGTCTTTGATCCATAGGAGGTAACTTGTGAGTGTTTTAAGGTACGGGTCCAATTTCATTGTTCTGCATGTGTTTATCCAGTTTCCCCAGGATGATTTGTTGAAGAGATATCCTTTCACCATTGGGTCTTCTTGGCTCCCTTGTCAAATATTAGTTGATCATATATCTGGGGTTTAATTCTGGGCTCTCTTTCTATTCCATTGGTTTATATGTCTGTTTTCATTCCAGTGCCATATTATTTTAATTACTATAGTTTTATAGCATAGTTTGAAATCAGGAATCTTTATAACATTCCAAAGCCAAACTATAAAATGATAAACCTTTTTTAAAAAAGATACTTTTATTCCTATTCCCTCCAACCTACACCTTCAACTCTTTGAAGAAAAACATTTTTATTATAAATATGGTTATCATTTCAGTGTTTCCTTTTGCAAATATATACTTGCATATTTTCCTCCATTTAAAAAAATGTGTTCTGTATGTGTATATATACACGCACATGTATGTGTATACATATATATGTACAAACACATACACATATACATACACAAATTCTTTTGTATCTTTTCCTTGTCTTAAAAAAATTTTCAAAAGATATGGCTCCATATCAATATATAAAAGTTTTCCTCATTCAGTTCTACAGATTCATTACATTCAATTGTGCAGATATATCAAAATCTATTCATTCAATTTTTCTGTTCAATTGCTTGGTTGTTTTCATATTTTTGATGCCATAATGTTAATAGAAGCACCTTTGTTCATAACTCTTTCTTGGGGAGAATATCTCTTTTATTTCCTTTTAGAGCTTGAAATTAAAATTTATTTCAGGTTTGAGAAGAGAAAATAAAATTGACACATTCAGGACTAGGCTTTACACACAATATGTTAACTATGTTAAATATGTTAAATATATTAACATGCTGAATTTATCTCTTGAAGCCTAGGCCAATTTGGAGGTTTAGTCTATAGGGAGACACTGCGGTGCTTTGTTAGCATTTGACTGTGACTCTGTAATTGTACTATGACACTCATATATTGAGTAGAGATACCCATATAAAATTCTTACATTGAGTACAAGTCCCAAAGTATTAATAGTCCAAGGATAGAAGTTATCCAGTGTTGAATTGACAAAGACATTTCAACAATAAGCACTAAATATCCTAAAAGAAGAAGAATGATAAGTTCCTGGTGTTGAGTCCAGACATTCTCTATATACTGAATCATTTGCATGATTGCATTAAGTGGACTCTTGCTTTTATAAAAGGAAATTTTCAAGCAAAGATCAAGAAACTTTTGCATAAACATCTTATCATCAAAAGCAGATCTTATGCAATGGATAGTTCTACGAATTGAAAATTACTGGGTCAAGGTTAAGTGCATATATATCTCTTCTGGATATTGTTAAATTACCCTACAAAAGGAAGGAAAATTTTACTTAGGGAAAATGCCTGTTTTCCCACAGTCTTGTCTTCAATATGTGTTCTCAAACTTGGGTTTTGCCCGTCAAATAGGTAAGAATTTATCTCATAGTTGTTTGTGTAATTTTCTCTTAATAAGAGCCTAATATTTTTAAATCCATAGTCATTTCTAAATACATACTTAATATACATAATTTTATTTTCTTTATTTGGTTTTAGGAATTCTTTGCATGTTAGAGATTATAAGTATGTGATATAAAATGCAAATATCCTTCCTTTGTTATTTGTGTTGATTTCCTTTTTTTCTATTTAATTCATGTAAAGTCTAATTTTGTTTGCTTTTTAATGAGTTGCATTTATCACACTTCTTTTGTTACTTTGAAATTTTACAATGGAATTGCCCATTATAAGATTATAAAGGAATTTAAACATTTTTTTAAACATCTATATCAGTTCACTGTTATTTAGATTATTGATCTATCTGGAATTTTTCTTTTTGTACACAATATGAAACAGGTTCAATTCTCTACTCATCTGAATGGCTATTCAATAATTTATTTAGAAACTTAATCTTTCCTTCCTGGATATGATGTCATATTTATCATATAGCAAATTTCATTATCTCGCTGTGTCTATTTCTTCTCTTTTAATTGTGATATATTGCTATGTTATTTGTGCATTAATATCACACAAACTAATTATAGAGGCTACTTAGAGAGACTAATATTAAGAGAAAATCATACAAACTATCATGAGATAAACTCATACCTATCTGACTGGCAAAATCAGTCTGAGAATACATACTGATGACAAGACTGGGAAAAACAATCCCTAATATTGTGTCTCTATTTTTTGTTTATTTTGCTTGTTCATGTTTACCAAATAAACACTGTAATCAAGTGAGCTGGCTCCATAAAAAACAGTTGTTGAAATTTTAATTTTGCGAATTTAATTAAATTGACTTATAAGAAATAACTTGTTTCTATAAAGAAATAACTATATTATTTATATAAAATTGACATTCTTATGAAGTTAAACTTTTAGTATTCAGGAAAATGGGTATCTTTCTTTTGATAATACATACTCCATGCTTTGAGGTTTTCCACATTTACTTTCAAGTTAACAAGCATTTTTCTTTTTTGTAATTCTTTGTTATAAATTGAATCTTCTCATATCTTTTTATTTTATATATAAAAGTTATTGACTTTAGCTCAGTAATTTTAAATCCTGTTATTTTATTAAATTATGTCATTTCTGGTAATTTTTATGTTGATAACTTGGCTTTATCCTAATATACAATCATATACTCTGGTGACAAATATGGTTTTATTTCTCTTCTAATTATTTCTTTTCTAAATCGAATTTTATTACCTAATTGCATTAGCTAATACCTCTAATGGGTGAGTAAATTGTACTCATCACAGTGAACGTCTCTTATTCTTAACTTAGGTGAGCAAAAGCGTTTTGTTTCTGGTAGGAAAAACAAAACAAGTCTTGTTATATTTTTTCTTGTCAAAATAGTAATTTTGTTTTTATTAATGTGGCCTTGAAAGAAGTAAGATGGGAAGCTTTTGTTAAAGACACCAGTAGGCATTGTCCCATGGAATTTTATTATATAAAGAATTTCTCCCTACCAGAATTCACTTCAAATAGCAGAATAAATACAAAAATATAAAATCTACAATTATAGAATTAAAAATAAAAACCATTTTTTTAAGCATCTTTTCATTTCTTTAAGTACTATAGAGTGTTGGATCAGAAGATAGTCGAATCAAATGGCATACAAAATCTATCACTCAACACCAATAAGTAAATAATGCCATCAAAAAATCTTAATGTGTGACTATTTTTCAACACATTAATGAGAGAACTGGGAGCTGTTAGATGGAATGGGTCATGGATTTTTTTTCCCCAATTTACTACTGACCAAACAAAATCACTCTGATATAGTAAGTGTGAGAACAGGATTAAAAAGCAGGTCCTCCTTTTTAGATAAAAGGGAAAATTCTGTGGTAAAACCTGTTCAAAGGTGAGTCCTCTCTGGTCTCATTAAGAGAGAGTTTATTCAATTTCAATATATGATAGCTAGTAGTCCTTACATATGTAGGATTTGGGGGTATTAAAAACGGAAAAGAATTTTGGAAAATTATTAAAACATCTTTTTAAGAATAATTGGAAAAATGAGCCAAATTATTACACATATACATTAAAATGTAATATTGTTTTGACATTGCTTAAAAAGGGTAAAAGATATTGTGTAATGTTTTTCAAAAACAGTACAGTTTCAGTCATCTAAGATATTTTAATTGCAATCACTTCAAAAAGGCAAAATGACCTTACATGCCTTCCAGTTTTAAGCTTCCTTATAGCTTTAAAATAAATATGTTTTGATTACTGTTCCCTTACAATAGCAAGTGGGAGTGTGAGTATTGACATTCCATGAATAGTAATCATGGTAATATGTATTTTATGAGGGTATAGTTCTTAATTAAGGTTGATCTAAGTGGGTCACCATAGGAAAATAATGGCAAAGAGCCAGTGTTCAAGGTTATACTATCTTATAAAAAAGTTCTTATTGCTTTATATTCTTTATGTTACTAGTATAGCTATCTTTACATGTTAATTTTTTTACTTTATTTTCATTTTTAAGAGATTTTTGTTGCTGTTCAACCCTTATAAAAATGCCTAATTATGTAATAGATACTCAGAATAACATCAGATCCTACCAGGGACCTAAAAAAGTAGGCAAGGAAAAAATATGTACTATTTTCCAATATCTCCTAGTTCCCAACTTTCTCTAGAAAGATAATTTCATACTGTGGACATACTTCTTTATGAGTTATGTATCTGGTGATAAATTCAATGTTCTTGCTTGGACTATGGCATGACTACCTTGGGGCCCCTTATTTCTAATGCCTGTTTCTTAGAAAAGAAGGAATGAAATTGATGGTCACACTATGGCCCAGAATGTAGGCCATTCAGCCCAATGTTGAGAACAGGCTCAATACTCTCCCATTGTCTACTATTTCCTAAGAATAAATCATTGCTTTACAAGGTTAGATTTTATAGGTTTATACTGTCAGCCAAAAATAAAGGAGTTTTTTTGCAATTTTCCTTATTAGACCCTGTACCTTAATTAGCTTAGGGTTTACCTAGAACTAAAAGCTATTAATATCTTCATTTTGTGAATGGTAAACAACTTAGGAATATTAAGTAATTGCCTAATATCATGCAGTTACTAAATCAGTGCTGCTTTATTCTATGCTAAGACGGTTTGTCTCAGAACATCAATGATTGTTAGTCAGTGGGTAAATCAATCAACAGATAATTGAGAGATACTATTTTTAGAAAGAAGAGAGAGATACAGGGATTAATGAGTCCTCTGCAAAAGAGTCAGGTACATGGCTATCTTAGAATTAATCTGATATTATCACTGTGTATAAACCAATTTAGTCAACTTCTATTATTTTGCCTTAGAGTGACTTACATCCTAAAGGTTAGAAGAAAAGAATTAGAATAGTTATCTCCTTTTGTTCTCCCCATCTCCTTTTGTAACTATAATGAGAAACTTTACTGCCTAATATTTTCATTAAAAAGTTGCTTCAAATTTCCTTTTTTGAATCCCAAAGAAGAGTTTTTGACAATTATAGTAAAATAGGAAAGTTTGGATTGGGTGGTTCTAAAATAACAAGAATAGAAAGAATATGCATTAGGGGAGGTTTTATGCTTTCCTCTTTATGATTTAATTTGCTTTCAGATTTTAAGATTTTTAATTCTAAAAACCTTTGCTCAAGGGAGAAAATTCAGTAACTGCTTTTTTTGACTCTTGTGTTTCAACAAATTTTAGAAGCATGGAGGGAAGCAAGAGACAGGATAAGGAAATAATCAACTTGCACACATAAGCAGTAGAAAGCAGATAGAAGCAAGTTATGAAAAATAGGGTTGCATTGGATATAGGCATACTAATTGTCAGCTCAGCCACTGATGGCTAGCACCTGCTTTATTTTTGCCTGGATAGGATGAAATGTAGTTGCCATCATATTTTTACATACGTTTATGTACATTACTTTTGCAGTTAACATTATCTTATTGGAGTTTCACTACACATTGAGCTGTTTCTATTTTCCAGTTGTGGAAACAGAAGTTCAGAGAAATTTAGCAACTTATACCAGAAGGATAGCTAAGAGAATGTAAGGCTTGACTTATTCTACATACCTCTATTTCTAATTAAAGTTCTCAAACATATCACACTTTTTCTGTTTAACTGTTCATGTATGAAATGTATATAAAGTTATTCTTTAACAGATGAATGCAAAGTGGGATGGAGGAATGTTGTTGGGAGGAGGGCAGAAGACATTGTATAGTTTTATAGATACCAGTGAAGGGTAGAGGAAGCTATATATTAAAAATATTAACTTTCCAAGAAAAAAAGTACTTATATGATATCGAGTATAGAACAAACCCAAGAAAGACCCCACTCCCAGAAGAAGCCTACTTTGTGACAAATGTGGTGTACAGTTACCAGAAACAGTTTCTCATTTGTAATATAAAAATAATGTTACCTTTTTTGTTTACATATTACATATGAATAAGAAGCCATGTTGTGACTGATTCAGGCCATGTGGTTCTTTTTTCCTACCCAAAATAGATTCATACATTAGGCCATTTAATTTTTACTAATCTACTGTATCAATTTCACAGTTAATTTTCAAGTTAGAAAAAAAATACTGATGTGTTTTCTTTGTTTTTCCTGAATATATTGTTCTTTTTGTGCAATAATGTATCATTTTTTGACACATTCCAATATTTGTTTTTCACCTGACTTTCCTTTTGTCAGCTCCAAATAATGAAATCATCAGTGACCATACTGACATTCATTTCCACTTTGATTTTTATAAAGAACTCTTAGATTGAAATTTTACCCTCTCAATGAGAGGGATTTGCTGTGATCTTTTCAGTCTATTTGTTTTACATTGTTTCTCTTTTCCCTCCATACATTCCTTCAATGTAATTTCATGTGAAAATATGGTAAGTGGGCTGCTTTACGTATTTTTCTAGATCAGGAATAGAAATATTAACTCTGATAGGAATAAATATTAGGCTGTACAACACCCCCCCAGATACTTGCTATTATGAGTTTCTTATTTACCATAACCCATTTTCAAAATCTGCCAGACACATGTGTGTGCATATTTTACTCTAAGACCCTCCTATTAATTTTGCTATTAAATTGTAAGCTCTTGTATAATTTGCTACAAATATAAGAAAGGAAGAAAATAGCTTTCTCTCTTTGTGATCAAACTCAACTTCTAAGACTGAGAGAAGTTTTCTTTACCATGCGATCAGGTTTTGCTGAGTAACTTTAGAAGGGCACAAATGTATTCATTTTATGCTTATTATCAGTATTCCATTTTCATAATTAGATATTATTTACTTTAAATAAAACACAAAAACTTTATTAAACATTAAAAAATCTTAGATTACTATAAAACCCCAGTGCATTTTTATTCTCAAAAACAATTCAGAAGTCATTAATGGAAAACTTCTAAATATAAATTAAATAATGGATTTTTATGACACTTTTATACTATTAATTATATATTTATTGTTCTTTTGGTACACAGTATTTTGTATATTATATGTCTGTGGCCAATGTCCGTGGGTGGTATAAATATGCAGAAAAGTAAATGCCAAGTTTTAATATAGCTCTGAGAATTGTAGAAAATGACTATTGAGAATCATTCTCTGAATATTTAATGATCAAACAATAATAGAATGTTGGAGTTAGAAGTAATCATAAAGATTTAATTTAAACCAAAGTGTTTTTGTTTTTCAGAAGATGAAACAGATCTAGAATAGTGAACGGAGTAGATTCAAATAGATTTAAAGTAGATATCAGACTAGAACTCACTTCTTGTGAGTCAGGAGTCTAGACATGGCTTCATTGTCTATGCTGCTCAAGGTTTCAGAAGGTTACCGTCAGGCTGTCAGACAGACAACATTCTCATTTGGAGGCTCTACTAGGGAAGAATCCCCTTCCAAGATCATTCAGATTGTTGGTAGGAGTCATTTTCTTTGTATAATTGAGGGCATTGGCTTTTTGCTGGCCCCAGGCTGAAGGCCACTCTCAAGTCTTAGAAGCTACTGACAGTTCCTAGGGGCCACCTACAGTTCCTTGGCATGATTACTTAGCTCATCAAGCCAGCAAAGGCAATATCTATCTCATCTCAAGGCAGTCACAGTCCCCCTCTTAAGGGCTTTTACATGATTAAGTCAGTCCAACACAAAATAATCTCTATTTTGATTAACTCTAAGAGAACCCATTGAGGAATTTAATTATATCAGCAAAATCTCTTCACTTTTGTCATATTCTGTTAGTGAGAAGCAACTAAAAGATTCCACCCACACCTAAAGGAAAGGAAAAGATTGGAGCACTAGGCATGGAAATCATAAGGGACCACTCTAGGATATGTCCACCACAGCTTGCCATCTTGGATTCAAACCAAATGGAAAGCATTCCATTGAAATGCTAAAACATACATCACACACAGAAAACACACATAAACTTTCAAATTTCCCCAGCAGTTCAATAAGCCTCCTTGTATCTTTGTACATTCTTTATCTTCACTTAAAGAGTGAACCCAATCAACCTTCTTTATGGCCTCATCTTCTCTGTGTTCTGAGAATTTTAGAGAAATGATTTTCCTCTTCCTTTCTTGTCTTTGTCTCCTTCCACTGAGTCAGGCATTCAAACATATTCTACATCTGCCCTGTCCAATAGAAAAATAAGCCACATGTGCATACACATTAAAAAGTAAAAAGAAACATATAAAACTAATTTTCATAATTTCCTTAACTCAACATATCACCTTGATAAAATACTTAATATGAAATATTCAAGTACTCAATATGTAATATACTTATGAAACAAATCTTCCTAACAGGCCTTTAAAATCTGGTGTGCACTGTACACTTATACCACATAAGTTTGGACTTCTCCCAGTACTCAACAGGCCTGTTGTGAACAGTGCCTAACTGACCAGTATAATTCTCTCTCTAAAAACATCAGTATAAAAACTCCCCTATCCAGCCATGGCCCTGTTGATTGGCTCTCTCTTACTATTCTAGAAAATGTTTTTTCTATAAACAGCTTCTACTTCCTAATCTTTTACCTTTTCTCATCTGGCTTCCACCTTTAGAAATCTATCATCACTATACTTGCTAACATTTCCATGTTGCTAAACCAAATGGAAGATTTTCTAACTAGTATTTTCATCAGCTTGCCACACAGCTGATGTCTTGTTGCCCTATAACTTCTTTCTCTTTCAATAATGCACCAACACTCATGCCTTGTTTCACTCCTCCACTTCTCATATCTTACTTAATCTTTAGTAATACATAACAAACCAGGTCCAAAATGAAACTTTCATTCTTTGTAAAACCTGGCCTTTTTCCAATATCTCCCATAGCAACAAATGGCACAGGTGTTTATGTAATTGTATCATATAAATATATTTTGTCACATGTACATGTGTGTATAAACCTTATAATTTCAGAACTCTGAGTTTGTATTTTTCAGGCATCATTCTAGAGAATAAAAAAAGACATCTAAAGACTGCAAAAGTTCATTTTCATGTACATATGATACAAAAAGCAAGAAAGAAAATAATTATATATATGGTATAATATATAAAGATATAGACATAATAGTGATATAATTTCATGTAGAGATAAATTCTAATAAATAAAATAGGATATAATTATGAGAGTGATTATGAACTGGAATTATATAGTTTGGTCAAATACATATAATCTGTATATGTGTATGTATTTATATATAACACATATAGCATACATGTATGTAGATATTCATGTGTGAGTATATATATACACAAACTCACTCATGTAAGCACTGATATACTTGTATATACATGTATATTTATATATACATGTGTATATATACACATACACACAACACACACTAATTGAGTACTCAGTCAATGTGAAAAAAAATGTTTCCCATTTATGGAAAATTAAACCCAGAGCCGGGATTTGAGCTGCTCTCCTACTTGGTGGCAGAGCAAAGGCAAAGTAAAGGGACAAAAGTCCTGTGATGACAACAGTCCTGTTCTGGGTGCAGAAACTAAGGGAATGCACTTTCTGTACAAAATTAAAAAAAAAATTTAGTCAAATAAAACTGGTCTACGTTTTGTTGTCAGCATTATTGGTAACTCTAAAAAAAGTTAGTGTCAGGGATAGAATGCTATCTCCTGCAGAATACTTTTGGTGTCCTAATCTCTAAAATAAATTAGTGGTTCAGTAATATAGATTTTAGTAATATATCCTACATGCAAATTATATTAACACATCTTATTTTTCCTTTAATAAATATTGAAATCTACACGAAAATTTAATTAGAGACCTCCCAGTTATAAGCCTTCCCCCCAGATTAACAATTTCAGCTGCAGACCTTTGTTTTGAGAGCTAGTATGTTAGAGTTTGAAACCAATCCACTTGGTTTCAGTCAGTTGCAGTTCCTGTCCTCACATCCTTTGGCCTGATATTTTAGTATGTTTAAATAGTTTTCAAAGAAGTAGTAATAGCTTAGTGTTTATAAAAATGAAGTAATAGAATTTGGCTTACATTAAAACTGTCAGTATATGGGCAGATCATTTACCCAGCTTTGCAGAAGTTATTCTTTTTGGAAATACTTCCTCATATTTGTTTAAATCACATTATTGAGGTATGATTGTACATATAAAAGCTGTACATATTCATTGTACACAGCTTGATGAGTTTGATGTAAGTAGGTATCTGTGAAACCATAACCACAATATGTAACATAAAGATATCTATCACCTCTAAAAGTTTCCTCACAATTTATTTATCATTGTTTTATGATAAGAATATTTAAGATAAAATCTACCCTCTTACAAATTTTAAAGTATATAAAAATAGTATTATTACCTATAGACTCTGTAGTGTACAGTAGATCTGAGACCTATTCATGTCTCATATAATTTTATACTATTTAGCTATTGTTCTTAAGAACTCCTTTCTCACAGTTGCTGGCAACCACCGTCCCACTCTCTGCTTCTATGACTTGACTATTCTAGATTCCTGATGTAAGTGGTATAACGTAGTGTTTGTCACCTACATCTGACTTATTTCACTTAGTATAATGTCCATGTTGTTGCAAATGATAGGATGTCCTTCTTTGTTAAAGCTGGATAATATTCCATTGTATGTTTATACCCATTTTCTTAGATTCAGCCACCATGGGCACTTCACTTATTTCTATATCTTGGCTATTATGAATAATGATACAATGAACAAGGGAGTTCAGATATTTCTCCAAGATTCTGGTATTAATTCTTTTGGCTATATACCCAGAAGTGAGATTGCTATATCATATGTCAGTTCTTCCAATCCATAATCACAGTATATCTTTCCATTCATTTCTATCTGCTTTAATTTCTTTCATCAGATTGCTGTTAGTATATAGAAACACAACTGGATTTTTGCATGTTGATTTTTCTACTCTCCAACTTTATGAAATTCATTTATTCTAACAGTTTTATTTTGTGGAGTGTTTAGAGTTTTCTATATATAAGATCATACCATCTGCAATAAAAATTAATTTTACTTCTTCCTTTCCAATGTAGATCTTTTTAATTATTTTTCTTACATAATTTCTCCGGCTAGTTCTTCTAGTACTATGTTAGTGAGAGTTAGCCTCTTGCTCTTGCTGTAGATCTTAGAGGAAAAGCTTTAGGTTTTTCACCATTAAGGATAATAGTAGCTGTGAGTTTTTCATATAAGGTCTTCTTTATGCTGAGATAATTTTGCTTCTACACTTAATTGTTGAGAGTTTTTATCACAAAAGTGTGTTGAATTTTTTATAAGCTTTTTCTGCATCAATTAAGATGCTCATATGATTTTAATACACATTGACATGTATGTTGAATGATCCTTGCATCCTAATGATAAATCTCACTTAGTCATGGTATATTATTCTGTATGTGTATGTGCTTTTAATTCAGCTTGCTAGTATTTTCTTTAGAATTTTTGCATGCATGCAATATTAAGGATATTGGTCTACAGATATATTTTCTTGTGATATCTTTGTCAGGCTTAGTATCAAGGGAATGCTGTCTTCATAAAATAAATTTAAAATTGTTCCCTCTTTTTCTATTTTTGGAAGAGGTTAAGATGAATTGATATTAACTCTTCTTTAAATATTTGGTAGAGTTTACCTGTGATGACTTCTGTCCTGGTTTTACTTTGCTGGTAAGTTTTTGATTAGTGATTCCATCTCCTAATTTGTTATAGGTCTGCTTAGACTTTCTATTTCTTGTTTCTATTTCAGTCTTGGTAGGTTGTATGTTTCTAGGAATTTATCCATTTATTTTAGGTTGTCTAATATGTTGGTGTATAATTGCTAATATAATGCCTTATGATCTAATGATCTATTTTATTTCTGTGGCATCTGTTGTAATGTCTCCACTTTCATTCCTGAATTTGAGTCGTCTCTTTTTCACTTGGTTACTATAGCTAAGGTTTTGTTTATTTTGTTTATCTTTTCAAAAATAAACTCAGTTTCATACATATTTTTTCTATTGTTTTTCTATTCCTATTTCATTTCTGTCTATCCTAATCTTTATTACTTCCTTCCTTCTGCTCACTTTGGTCTTAGTTTGTTCTTTTTCTAGTTCCTTTACACATTGAGGTATAAAGTTTGGTTGTTTATTTGAAATCATTAATTTTTTTAGGTTTTTTTAAATATAATTTATTTTGGTATCATTAATCTACAATTACATGTGAATATTATGGTTATTAAACTACCCCATTCATCAGGTCCCCCCCACCAACCCCATTACAGTCTCTGTCCATCAGCATATAGTGAGATGCTATACAATCACTACTTGTCTTCTCTGAGTTGTACAGCCCTCCCCGTGCCCCCTCAACATTACGTCTGCCATTCGTAATGCCCCTTTTTCGCTCTTATCCCTCCCTTCCCACCCATTTTCCCCAGTCCCTTTCCCTTTGGTAACTATTAGTACATTCTTGGGTTCTGTGAGTCTGTGGCTGTTTTGTTCCTTCAGTATTTTTTCTTAGTTCTTATACTCCACATATTAGTGAAATCATTTGATACTTCTTATTTTGGCTTGGCTTATTTCACTGAGCATAATACCCTCTAGCTCCATCCATGTTGTTGCAAATGGTAGGATTTGTTTTCTTCGTATGGCTGAATAATATTCCATTGTGTATATGTACCACTTCTTCTTTATCCATTTATCTACTGATGGACACTTAGGTTGCTTCCATTTCTTGGCTATTATAAATAGTGCAGCAATAAACATAGGGGTGCATCTGTTTTTTTCAAATTGGGCTGCTGCATTATTAGGGTAAATTCCTAGGAGTGGAATTCCTGGGTCAAATGGTATTTCTGTTTTGAGTTCTTTGAGGAAACTCCATACTGCTTTCCACAATGGTTGAACTAATTTGCAGTCCCTCCAGTAGTGTAGGAGGGTTTCCTTTTCTCAACATTCTCGCCAACATTTGTTGTTGTTTGTGTTTTGGATATTGGACATCCTCACTGGTGTGAGGTGATATCTCATTGTGGTTTTAATCTGCATTTCTCTGATGATTAGCAATGTGGAGCATCTTTTCATGTGCCTGTTGGCCATCTGAATTTCTTCTTTAGAGATGTGTCTATTCATGTCAGCTGCCCATTTCTCAATTGGACTATTTGCTTTTTGTTTGTTAAGGTACGTGAGATCTTTATATATTTTGGATGTCAACCCTTTATCAGATACGTCATTTATGAATATATTCTCCCATACTGTAGGATGGCTTTTTGTTCTACTGATGGTGTCCTTTGCTGTACAGAAGCTTTTCAGCTTGATATAGTCCCACGTGTTCATTTTTGCTTTTGTTTCCCTTGCCCGGGAGATATGTTCATGAAGAAGTCGCTCATGTTTATGTCCAAGAGATTTTTGCCTATGTTTTTTTCTAAGAGTTTTATGGTTTCATGACTTACATTCAGGTCTTTGATCCACCTTGAGTTTACCTTTGTGTATGGGGCAAGACAGTAGTCTAGTTTCATTCTCTTACAGGTAGCTGTCCAGTTTTTCCAGCACCAGCTGCTGAAGAGGCTGTCATCTCCCCATTGTATATCCAAAGCTCCTTTATCAAATATTAATTGACTGTATATGTTTGGGTTAATGTTTGGATTTTCTATTCTGTTTCACGGGTCTGTGGGTCTGTTTTTGTGCCAATACCAAATTGTCTTGATTACTGTGGCTTTGTAGTAGAGCTTGAAGTCAGGGAGTGTACTGCCCCCTGTTTTATTCCTGCTTCTCAGGATTGCTTTGGCAATTGGGGTCTTTTGTGGTTCCATATGAATTTTAGAATTATTTGTTCCAGTTCATTAAAGAAAGCTGTTGGTAGTTTGATAGGGATTGCATTGAATCTGTGGATTGCTTTAGGTAGTATAGACATTTTGACACTATTTATTCTTCCTAGCCAAGAGCATGGGATGCATTTCCATTTGATAGTGTCCTCTTTAATTTCTCTTGGGAGTGTCTTGTAGTTTTCAGAGTACAGGTCTTTCACTTCCTTGGTTAGGTTTATTCCTAGGTATTTTATTCTTTTTGATGCAGTTGTGAATGGAATTGTTTTTCTGATTTCTCTTTCTGTTAGTTCATTGTTAGTGTATAGGAAAGCAACAGATTTCTACGTGTTAATTTTATATCCTGCAACTTTGCTGAATTCAGATATTAGTTCTAGTAGTTTTTGAATGGAGTCTTTAGGGTTTTTTATGTACAGTATCATGTCATCTGCAAATAGTGACAATTTGACTTCTTCTTTATCAATCTGGATGCCTTGTATGTCTTTGTCTGATTGCTGTGGCTAGGACATCCAGTAATATGTTGAATAACAGTGGAGAGCGTGGGCATCCCTGTCTTGTTCCCGATCTTAGATGAAAAACTTTCAGCTTCCCACTGTTAAGTATGATGTTAGCTGTGGGTTTGTCATATATAGCCTTTATGATGTTGAGGTACTTGCCGTCTATACCCATTTTGTTGAGAGTTTTAATCATGAATGGATGCTGAATTTTGTCCAATGCTTTTTCAGCATCTATGGAGAAGATCATGTGGTTTTTGTTCTTCTTTTTGTTGATGTGGTGGATTATGTTGATGGATTTTCGAAGGTTGTACCATCCTTGCATCCCTGAGATGAATCCCAGTTTATCATGGTGTATGATCCTCTTGATGTATTTTTGAATTCGATTTGCTAATATTTTGTTGAGTATTTTTGCATCTACATTCATCAGGGATATTGGTCTGTAATTTTCTTTTCTGGTGAGGTCTTTGCCCGGTTTTGGTATTGAGTGATGCTGGCTTCATAGAATGAGTTTGGAAGTACTCCCTCCTCTTCTATTTTTTGGAAAACTTTAAGGAGAATGGGTGTTATTTCTTCTCTATATGTTTGGTAGAATTCAGAGGTGAATCCTCCAGGTACAGGGATTTTGTTCTTGGGTAGTTTTTTGATTACCAATTCAATTTCGTTGCTGGTGATTGGTCTGTTTAGTTTTTCTGTTTCTTGCTTGGTCAGTCTTGGAAGGTTGTATTTTTCTAAGAAGTTGTCCATTTCTTGTAAGTTTTCCAGCTTGTTAGCATATATATTCTCATAATATTCTCTTATAATTTTTTGGTATTTCTGTGGGGCCCATCGTGATTTTTCCTTTCTCATTTCTGATTCTGTTTATGTGTGTAGATTCTCTTTTTCTCTTAATGAGTCAGGCTAGGGGTTTATCTATTTTGTTTATTTTTTTCAAAGAACCAGCTCTTGGTTTCATTGATTTTTTCTATTGTTTTATTCTTCTCAATTTTATTTATTTCTTCTCTGATCTTTATTATGTCCCTCCTTCTGATGACTTTGGTCCTCATTTGTTCTTCTTTTTCCAATTTCAGTAATTGTGTCCTTAGACTATTCATTTGGGAATGTTCCTCCTTTTTTAAATAGGCCTGGATTGCAATATACTTTCCTCTTAGAACTGCCTTTGCTGCGTCCCACAGATGTTATGGCTTTCTGTTATTGTCATTAGTCTCCATATATTCTTTGATTTCTGTTTTGATTTGGTTGTTAACCCATTGATTAATTAGGAGAATGTTGTTAAGTCTCCATGTATTTGTGAGCCTTTTTGATTTCTTTCTAAAATTTATTTCTAGTTTGATACCTTGGTGATCTGAGACGTTGGTTGGTAGGATTCCAATATTTTTGAAATTACTGAGGTTCTTTTTGTGGCCTAGTATATGGTCTATTCTGGAAAATGTTCCATGTGCACTTGAGAAGAATGTGCATCCTGTTGCTTTTAGGTGTAGAGTTCTGTAGATGTCTATTAGGTCCATCTGTTCTAGTGTGTTGTTCAGTTCCTCTGTGTCTACTTATTTTCTGTCTGGTTGATCTGTGCTTTGGAGTGAGTGGTGTGTTGATGTCTCCTAAAATGAATGCATTGCTGTCTATTTCCTCCTTTAATTCTGTTGGTATTTGTTACACATATGCTGGCGCTCCTGTGTTGGGCGCATATATATTTATAATGGTTATATCTTCTTGTTGGACTGACCCCTTTATCATTATATAATGTCCTTCTTTATCTCTTTCTACTTTCTTCATTTTGAAGTCTATTTTGTCTGATACATGTACTGCAACACCTGCTTTTTTCTCCTTGTTGTTTGCATAAAATGTCTTTTTCCATCCCTTCACTTTTCATCTGTGTATATCTTTGGGTTTGAGGTGAGTCTCTTGTAAGCAGCATATAGACGGGTCTTGCTTTTTTATCAATTCTGTTACACTGTGTCTTTTGATTGGTGCATTCAGTCCATTTACATTTAGGGTGATTATCAATAGATATGTACTTATTGCCATTGCTGGTTTTAGATTCATGGTTACCAAAGTTTCAAGGGTTGCTTCTTTACTATCTAACAGTCTAACTTAACTTTCTTGTTATGTAATTGTAAACACTGTCTGATGTTTCTTTATTTCTCTCCCTCCTTATTGTTCCTCCTCGATTCTTTATATACTAGGTGTTTTATTCTTTCCCTTTAGTTAATGTTTGGATGGTCTGCTTTCTTTGCTATGATTTTATTTTCTCTGGTGACATCTTTTTAGCCTTAGGAGTGCTTCCATCTAGAGCAGTCCATTTAAGATATCCTGTAGTGGTCGTTTATGAGAGGCAAACTCTCTCAACTTTCATTTGTCTGGAAATCGTTTAATCCCTGTATCATATTTAAATGATAATCGTGCTGGATACAATATTCTTGGATCGAGATCCTTCTGTTTCATAACGTTAAATATATCATGCCATTCTCTTCTGGCCTGTAAGGTTTCTGTTGAGAAGTCTGATGACAGTCTGATTGGTTTTCCTTTGTAGTTGATCTTTTTTCTCTCTCTAGCTGCCTTTAATAGTCTGTCTTTATCTTTGATCTTTGCCATCTTAATTATTATGTGTCTTGGTGTTGTCTTCCTTGGGTCCCTTGTGTTGGGAGATCTGTTGGCTTCGGTGGACTGCGAGACTATTTCCTTCCTCAGCGAGGGAAAGTTTTCAGCAATTATTTCTTCAAAGACACTTTCTATCCCTTTTTCTCTCACTTCTTCCTCTGGTACTCCTATAATGCGAATATTGTTCCGTTTGGATTGGTCACACAGTTCTCTTAATATTCTTTCATTCCTAGAGATCCTTTTATCTCTCTCTGCCTCAGCTTCTCTGTATTCCTGTTCTCTGATTTCTATTCCATTAACAGTCTCTTGCATCTCATCCAGTCTGCTGTTAAGCCCGTCGATCACTTGTCTTATTTCTGCATTGTCTTTCCTTACTTCCTCCCTCAGCTCTTGCACTTTTCTCTGTAGGTCCGTCAGCATGGTCATGACATTTATTCTGAATTCTTTTTCAGGAAGACTGTGCATTTCCATCCCTTCAGGCTCCTTCTCTGGGGTTGTCTGGTTGATTTTGGTCTGAACCATATTCCTCTGTCTTTTCATGGCTATGGAAGTGGTCGCTGGTAGTTGCCACGTATGTCAGCTGGGCTCTTTAAGACCACTCTTGGTGTGCTGTGTCCTCTCTGGTGTAGCTGCACGCTGTGCGCTTTCCTGTGTATTCTGGTCTCTCTTTTAAGAATAGTTGTATTTGCTGTATTTTCATAGATAAATATAGTGTTAGTAGGAGATTTCAGCCGCCCTGCTCATGCCGCCATCTTCCCGGAAGTCAACTCGGGATTTAGGTTTAATGAATCCTGTAACCCTTGCTGTCTGTAGTAGAAGGTCTAGTTGCTCAAACGTCTGTGAGCAGATGTCTACCACAAAAGGGACACGGAGGCTAATGGACCACTCAGAAGAGGATGACCAACCAAAACTCTGATGCTCCGAGGCCCGTCGCCCAGCCCCCGCGGGGTTCGGACACAGCCCCTGAGCCGCTACTGCTGCCTCTCTGGTGCCTGTGATCCTGGCACCTCTCTGAAATCATTATTTTTTCATGTCCATGTTCACTGTTGTAAAAATCCATGCAGTACTGTACTGCTGTATACCGTATGTTTTGATATGTTTTGCTTTCATTTTCATTTGTCTCAAAATATATTTTCTTTTGCTTTCTTCTTAAATCCAGTGATTGTTCCAGATTGTTTTGTTTAATTTCAATGTATTTTTGAGGTTTTTTTTTTTTGCCTCCCTTTTGTTTGCTTTCTAGTTTTTCACACTTTGGTTGGAAAACATATGAAGATGATTTCAATCTTATTAAATTTGTTGAGACTTGTTTTGTGACCTAGAAAGTTTTGTGATTTATCCTAGACAATTTCTGTGTGCTTTTATAAAAATGTGTATTCTGCTGTTATTGAAAGGAAAATTCTATATATTTCTCTTAGGTCCATTTGGTCTATTGTATTATTCAACTCTGTTTCCTAATTGATTTTTTTTCTGGATAATCTATTATTGAAATTGGAATACTGAAGTCCTATTTTAGTATATCACTGTCTCTGTCTCTGTCCAGATTTTTAAATATTTCCATTTTATATTTAGGTGCTTTGATACATATGTATATATGTTTCATATCTTCCTTTTGATTGACCTTTTATTATTATGGAATAACCTTCTCTGTCACTTGTTGAGAGTTTTTAACTTAAAGTCTACTATGTCTTAGTACAATCACCCTTGCTCCCTTTTGGTTATCATTTACATATCTTTTTCAAATAATTTACTTTTGGCATCCATGTATCAATAACTATAAAGTAAGTCTACAGTAGGCAAAATATACATGGATCTTGTTTATTTTTATCCTTTCAGTCACTCTCATTTTCTTTATTAAGATAAAACGATATGATATCATTTTAGTTTTAGGTATATAATTTTATATTCACTACAAAATATCACCAAATTGTCTAGTTGCCACCCACCAGCATATAATTAATCCATTCACCTATTTTTCTCAACTCCCAACTCCCTTCCCCTCTGATAACTACCAGTCTGTTCTCTGTGTTTATGAGTTTTCTTTTTCTTTTTTGTTTTGTTTTGGATTACACATATAAGTGAAATCTTACATTTTGTCTTTCTTTGTCTGACATCAATTAACATAGTACCCTCAAAGTTTATATCTATTGTCACAAATAATAATATTTCCTTTTTTGTGCTAAGTACTATTACATAATATACATATACTAAAACTTCCTTACCCATTCAATGATCAATACCTAGGTTGTTTCCATGTTCTAGCTATGGTAAATAATACTACATGAACACAGCGGGTACATATATATATATTTGAGTTTGTATATTCATTTTCTTCAGAAGTGGAAATGCTAGGCCATAAAATAGTTTTATTTTTAATTTTTTGAGAAAACTCCATATTGTTTTCCATAGTAGCTGCCCAATTTACATTCCCACTAAGAGGTTCCCACTAGAGTTCTCTTTTCTTGACATCCTCTCCAACACTTGCTATTTTTTATCTTTTTTATAATAACCATTCTAACAGATGAGGTGATATTTCATTGTGGTTTTGATTTGCATTTCCCTAATAATTAGTGATATTGACCATCTCTTCGAGTATCTGTTAGCCATTTCTATGTCATCTTTTGAAAAATGTCTATTTATATCCTCTGCCCCCTTTTTAATTGAATTATTTGTTTTTTGTTTCTTGGCTATTGAGCTGTTTGATTTCTTTATATATTTAGAATATTAAACCCTATTGGATATATGATTTACAAATATTCTCTCCAATTCAGTAGGTTGCCTTTTCATTTTGTTAATGTTTTCTTTGCTCTGTGGAGCATTTTTAGTTTGATGAAGTCCTGCTTGTTTATTTTGGCTTTTGTTGCCTTTGTTTTAGAGTCAGATCCAAAAATCCAATGCAGACTGATGTCAAGGAGCTTACCACTTATGTTTTTATCTAGGAGTTTTATTGTTTCATGTTTTAATTCAACTATTTAATCCTCTTGAGTTAATTTTTGAACATGGTATAAGATAGTGGTCTAGCTTCATTGTTTTGCTTGTGGCTGTTCAGATTCCCCAGTGTTTTCTTCTAAGAGTTTTATGTTTTACTGAAGAGATTATCCTTTATTTGTTGCATATTATTGCCTTCTTTGTTATAAATTAATTCACCATATATGTGTGGATTTATTTCTGAACTTTCTGTTCTATTCTATTGAACTATGTGTCTGTTTTATGCCAAAACCATACTGAATTAATTACTCTACCATTGTATTATAGTTTGAATCAGAGAGCATGATAACTCCATCTTTGTTCTTTCTTAAGAATGCCTTTTTTATTCAGGGTCTTTTTGGGTTCCATATAAATTTTAGATTTATTCTAGTTCTGTGAAAAATGCCATTGGAATTTTATTAAGGATTGAATTAAATTTGTAAATTTCTTTGGATAATATGGTCATTTTAACAATATTAATATTTATAGTTCATGAGCATGGAATATCATATTTTTTCATTTATTTGAGTCATCTTCAGTTTTTTTAATCAAGCTATTGAGATTATAATATGGTTCTTATCCATCCTTTTGTTAATGTAGTTTATCACATTGATTAATCTGCAGAAATTGAATCATCCTTGCATCCCTGGAATAAATTCCATTTGGTTTTGGTGAATGATCCTTTTAATGTATTTTTGAATTTGGTTTGCTAATATTTTTTGAGAATTTTTGCATCTATGTTCACTAGGGATATTGGTAATTTTATTTTTGTACTGTCCTTGTCTGCTGGTGGCCTTGCAGAATAAATTTGGAAGATTTCATTCCTCTTCAATCTCTGGAATAGCTTGAGAAGGATAGGTATTAATTATTTAAATATTTGGTAAAAATCTCCTGTGAAGACATCAGATCCTGGAATTTTTTTGTTGAGAGTTTTTGATTGCCATTTTAATTGTGTTATTAGTAATCAGTCTGTTCCCTTTTTCTGTTTTTCTTGGTTCAGTCTTAGAAGACTGCAAATTTTAGAAATATATCCATTTCTTTCAGATTGTCCAATTGGTTGAAATATAATTTTTTATATTATATTGTTTGTATTTCTCTGGTGTCAGTTGTAACTTCTCTTTCATTTCTGACTTTATTTGAGTCCTCTCTTTTTTCTTTTTTTTAATTGCAATAAAGTTGATATACAATATTATGTTGGTTTCAGATGTACAGCATAGTGACTCAAAAATTGTATCTATTACTAGATGCTTGC
Organism: Smutsia gigantea; assembly: GCA_032199065.1. Taxonomy (NCBI): domain Eukaryota; kingdom Metazoa; phylum Chordata; class Mammalia; order Pholidota; family Manidae; genus Smutsia; species Smutsia gigantea. The sequence continues at coordinate 11,269 of JAVSCE010018196.1, read as the reverse complement.
CACAATAGCTGTAGTTAACCCATTATCATAACAAAATATTACCATATTGTTGTTTAAATTCTCTATGCTGTACTTCCATTCCTATGTTTATTTTACAGTTTGCAGTTTGTACCTCTTCCTCTCCTTCAGGTATTTCACCCATTCCCCATCCCTTCCCTATTGTAACCAACAGTCTGTTGTCTATATTTGTGGGTCTATTACTTTCTGGTTTGTTTTTTCAGATTCCACATATAGGTGAAATCACATGGAATTTTTCTTTCTTTGCCTGGCTATTGTAAATAATTCAACAATAAACAGGAGTGCATATATCTTTTCAAACCAGTGATTTTGTTTTCTTCAATTATACAATCAGTAGAGGAATTACTGGGTCATATGGCATATCTATTTTTAGTTTTTTGAGGAACCGTCATAGTGCTTTCCATAATGGCTGGACCAATTATATTCCCACCAACAGTGCAGGAGGGTTCCCTTTTCTCCACATCCTTTTCAACACTTGTTATTTCTTGTCTTTTGGATAGTGGCCATTCTGACTGGTGTGAAGTGATACTTCATTGTGGTTTGATTTTGATTTCCCTAATGATTAGTGATGTTAAGCATCTTTTCATTTCTATTGGCCATTTTCTGCCATTTTTGGAAAAATTATCTGTTCAGGTCCTCTGCCCATTCTTTTAATTGGATTATTTGTTTTGTTGGTGATGAGTTGTATGAGTTCTTTATATAATTTGGATATTATCCCTTATCATATATATCATTTGCAAATATATTCTTCCATTTGGTAGGTTGCCTTTTCTTTTGTTGAGGGTTTCCTTTCCTGTACAGAAATTTTTAGTTTGATGTAGTCCCACTTGTTTATTTTTGCTTTTGTTTCCCTTGCCAGAGAGTTGTATTTAGGAAGAAATTTCTCATGCTATGTTCATGAGATTCTTGCCTATGTTTTCTTCTAAGAGTTTTGTGGTTTCTTGTCTTCCATTTAGGTCTTTAAGCCATTTAGAGTTTACTTTTGTGTTTGATGTAAGATAGTGATATAATATCATTCTATTACATGTAGCTGTCCATTTTTCCCAACAACATTTATTGAAGAGACAATCCTTCCCCCAATGTATATTCATGGCTCCTTTGAGATATATTAATTGACCATATGTGGGTGGGATTATTTCTGGGCTCTCTATTCTTTTTCATTGATCTATATGTCTGTTCTTGTGCCAGGACTGTTTTAATCACTATAGCTTTATAGTACAGCTTGAAATAAGAGAGCATAATACCATGGCTTTGTTCTACTTTCTCAGATTTCTTTGGCTATCTAGGGTCTTTTATGGTTCTATATAAATTTTAGGATCCTTTGCTTGAGTTCCTTGAAAAATTCTGTTGGTATTTTCATAGGGGTTGAATTGAATATGTAAAGTATTTTGGTCAGGATGGTCATTCTGACATTATTAATTCTTCCTATCTATGAGCATGGGTTACATTTCTATTTATTTCTGTCTTCTTTAATTTCTTTCATCAGTGTATTATAGTTTTCAGGGTACAGCTTTTTCACCTCCTTGGTTTTATTTATTCTAGGTATTTTATTCTTTTTGATGCAATTGTAAATGGTATTGTTTTCCTGATTTCTCTTTCTGCTAGTTTATTATTAATATATAGTAATGTAACAGATTTCTGTATATTGATTTTTGTATCCTGCAACTTTGCTGAATGCATGTGTATGTTCTAATAGTTTCTTGATGGAGTATTTACGGTTTTTTATAAACACTATCATTTCATCTGCAATTAGTGATAGTTTTACTTCTTCCTTATTTATTTGGATGCCTTTTATTTCTTTCTTGTCTTTCATGCCTAGGACTGCCTGCCAATATTGAATAAAGTGGTGAAAGTGGGCATCCTTATCTTGTTCCTGATCTTAGAGGGAAAGCTTTCAGCTTTTTACCATTGAGTATGACATTGGCTGTGGGTTTGTTGTACACGGGCCTTTATTATGTTAAGGTATGAGCCCTCTATACCTACTTTTTGAGAGATTTTATCATGAATGGATGTTTAATTTTTTCAAATGCATTTTCAGCATCTATTGAAATGATCCTATGGTTTTTATCCTTCCTTTTGTTAATGTGGTACATTAAATTGTTTGATTTATGAATATAGTACCATGCTTGCATCCGTGGAATAAATCCCACTTGGTCATGATGGATGATCCTTTTGATATATTTTTGAATTCAGTTTGCTAATAATTTGTTGAGGATTTTTGCATCTGTCTTCATCAGGGATATTGGTTTTTAGTTTTCTTTATCTGTAGTATCTTTGGTTTTGGTATTAGAGTAATATTGGCCTCATGGAATGAGTTTGGAAGTACTCCCTGCTCTTCTGCTTTCTGTAATACTTTAAGAAGGCTAGGTATTAGCTAATCATTAAATGTTTGGTAGAATTCACCTGTAAAGCTACCTGGTCCTGGAATTTTGTTTGTTGAGATCTTTTTATTTACCAGTTCAATTTAGTTACTACTAGTCAGTCTCCTTAGATTTTATGTTTCTTCCTGAATCAGTCTAGGAAGATTGTAGGAATTTGTGCATTTATTCTAGGTTGTCCAATTTATTGGCATATGGTTTTTCATAGAATTCTTTTATAATTCTTTTCATATCTGTGTTAGAGGTCGTAACTTCGTTTTCTTTTCTAATTTTATTTATTTGTGTCCTCTCTCTTTTTTCCTTGATAAGTCTGGCTAAGGGCCTATTTTTTTTATCTTCTTGAAGAACCAGTTCTTGGTTTCATTGATTTTTTTTCTATTTATTTTAGTCTCTATTTGATTTGTTTCTGTTCCAATCTTTTATGACCCTCCTTCTACTAATTTTGGTTTTTGTTCTTCTTTTTCTAGTTCATTTGGTTATAGTGTTAGATTTTTTTATTTAAGCTTGTTACTGTTTCTTGAGGTAGGCCTGTATTGCTATAAACTTCCCTCTTATAACTGCTTTTGCTGTACATATTTGGAACTATTGTGTTTCTATTTTAATTTGTCTCCATGTATTGTTTAATTTCCTCATTGATTTGTTCCTTGATCCATTGATTATTTTAGAAGCTTATTTTTTATCCTCCAAGTTTTTTCCCAGTTTTCTTCTTGTAATTGATTTCTAGTTTCATTCCATTATAGTCTGAGAAGATACCTGAAACAATTTCATTTTTCTTAAATTTGAGACTCTTTTTGTGTCCTAATATGTGACCTGTATTGGAGAATGTTCTATGTGCACTTGAGATAAATGTGTATTCTGTTGTTTTTAGGTAGAATGTTCTGTAATTCTCCGTCAAGTCTATCTGATAATGTGTCATTCAGCACCTCTCTTTCCTTATTTATTTTCTCTCTAGATGATCCATCCACTGATGTAAATGGATTGTTATAGTGCCTGCTATTATTATATTACTGTCAATTTCTTCCTTTAGGTCTGTTAGTATTTACTTTATATATTTAGGTGCTTCTATGTTGGGTGCATAGTTGTTTATGATTATTATATCCACTTGTTGGACTGGTCTCTTTATCATTTTGTAATGTCTTTCTTGGTCTTGTCACTTTCTTTGTTTTAATCTACTCAGTCACCCTATGTCTTTTGATTAGAGCTTTTAGGCCAGTTACATTTAAAGTAATTATGAATATATATGTACTTATTGCCATTTTAAAATATTTCCTTGTTTTTGTTGTTCTTTTATGATCCTTTCTTACTCTCTTGCTCTCTTCTCCTGTGTTTTATAACTTTAGTGTTAATGGTTGGGTTCTTTTCTCTTCATTTTTTGTGTATCTATTATGTTTTTGGTTTGTGGTTACTGTGGGCTTCTTATATGACATCTTATGAATATATGACCCTAAGTAAATGGTCACTTAAGCTTGAATGCATTTTAACAGCACTATATTTCATGCTTCCCCTCCTCCACATTTGATGTATATAATTTCTTTTACACCTTTTTATTAAGTGATTCCCTTCACTAATTTTTAGATGTAATTTCTTTGATTACTTTTGTCTTTTTGAACTTCATATTAGGTTTCAACTAATTGATCTACTATCTCTGCCATATGTTTTTTACAGGAAAAAATTTCCCCTTAAATTTCTTGCTTCTACTTAAGATCTTTTCTTTTCCCCTTAAATAAGTACCTTTAACATTTCTTGTAAGTCTGGTTTAGTAGTGGTGAACTCTTTTAACTTATGTTTATCTGTGAAACTCTTTATCTCTCCTTCAATTATGAATGATAGCCTTGGTGGAGACTTTTTCCATTCAGTATTATGAATGTAACACCATTCTCTCTGGCCTGCAGAAAAATCAGCTGATAACCATATGCGGTTTCTCTTATATGTAATTCATTGCTTTTCTCTTGCTGCTTTTAAGATTTTGTCTTTGATCTTTGACATTTTGCTTACAATGTGTCTTGGCATGGAACTCCTTGTGTTCATTTTGTTTGAAGTTCTCTGTGTTTCCTGGGCATGGTACACTGTTTCCTTTTCCAGTTTAGGGAAGTTTGCAGCTATTAACTCTTCAAATAAATTTTCTACTCCTTTCTCTCTCTCTTCTTCTGGGACTCCTATAATGTGGATGTTATGATGTTTGATGTTCTAGAGTTCTCTTTCCCTACACTCATTTCTTTTAATTCTTTCTTCCTTTTGCTCTTCTGCTTTGAGTGCTTTCCATTACTCTTTTTTCCAAGTCACTGAACTGTTCTTCTGCATCCACTAGTCTGCTGTTCATTCCTTCTGGTATATTTTTATTTCATCTATTGAATTCCTTATGTCTGGCTGGCTATTTTTTAGACTTCCTATCTCTTTGTTGAGGTCCACCTTGAGTTCTTCTATTGTTTCCTCAATCCAGTGAGTACTTTTATAAACATTGCTTTAAACTCTTTACCTGGCAGATTGGTTACCTCTGTTCCATTTGGCATTTTTTTCTGTTTTTTTTTTCTTCTGTCTTTTGAAGTGTATTCCTCTGTTTCCTTACTTTGTAAAAATTACTTTCTGACTTGGTTTTATAAATTAGCTGAAAAGGCTTGCTTTGCTCTCCTGGTCTTGAAGTTTGTCCTTGTGTAAGATAGTTCATTGTGTAGACTGCACATGCTTTGTGGTTTTTGCAAGCTGGAGGCTGAGTGTGAGATGTGTTTTTCCTGATGCTGGGGCTCCCAGGCTGTGGTCCTGGGGATGCAGCCTTGGGAGCCCTTTGGAGGGGATTCTGGGTGGACACCTGTGGATTCTGCACTGGTTGGGGGTGGGGGGTGTACCAGCAGTGAGGCTGGGGGACACACCAGGTGACTTCTGAATGGGTACAAGCTGAATCCTTTGTGCCTCCTCACCTGTACACCTGTGAGAGCTCTGGGCCAATCCAGGGAATTCCTGCATTGGTCACCCACCAGGTCCTGTTTATGGCATGGAGTCAGGCTCCACGCATGTTTACCCTCTTCCCCTAAACACTCTGGACTACCCCAAGAACTCCCATGCAGAAACCCACACATCTTGCCAGATGTACAATTTCAACTATGGCCTCTGTGTACTCTAGGATACTTCTGGGAATCCTGTTGTCAGTGCTTGCCAGTTCAGTGGTAACAGGGATCAGGTACTGTGTGCACATATTTTCCCTTGCCCTCTGCAAGTTCTGGGCTATTTTGGGGAATTCCTGAGTCAGTGCCATGCCAGTCCTCCTGGAGTTTGGGTTCAGACACCACTTATGCACATTTCCCCCAAAGCCCCTGTGCACTCCAAGCTGCTCCAAGGAATTCTTGCTTTGGTACCTGCTGGGTCCCACTCATGACTTTGGGTCAAGCCCAGGACACACATTCCCCATTGTGCTCTGGAGAGTTGCCTCAGTGGCACCAGCCTGCAGTATTATGCACCCTCCTTATGAGGTGGGGAACTTTCAGGTCCTGCTGATGGGGGCTGGGCTGGTAGATAACAGCAGTCAACAAAGCAGGACTGCTGATCCTGCCCAGATCCTGCCCTCAGATGTGTGGAGGAGCACAATGATGCTGGTGTCTCCTCTCATCCTGGATTGCCTCCAATGGTTTCCTTGACAAGCAATGGATGTTTAGTTCTGAAACAGGTTCTTCAACTTATGGTCTAGTTGCACTTTAAAACCAAGACTTTTTTCCTGTGCCTCAGGGTCAGGAGTTCATGCCTGACTCTCCCAGTGATATACCTCCCTCTCACCTCTGCTGGTGGCTATGCTAGGGGTAGGATTCCCACAGTTTTTTTCCGTGTCTCTTTCTTCCCATTTTGGACTCTTTTTATTTGATGTTTCTGTCCCTCATTGTGTAGAAGATATTCACTTGGTGTAGAAGGTTTCCATTCTTCAGGGTGAAATACTTGGTATGTAGGTGTAGATTCAGTGTATACACAGAAGAAGGTAGTTTCAGAATCTACTCTGCCACCTTCCCAGAATTCCTTCTTTTTATTCTTGAGAGCCTTATTAAAGGTTTATCTATGTTGTTTACCTTCTCAAAGAACTACTCTTAATTTCATTGATCTTTTGTATTTTCTTAGACTACTTCATTTATTTCCACTCTGATCTTTATAATTTCCTTCCTTCTACTAATTTTAGGCATTGTTTGGTTATTTTACTTGTTTCTTTAGGAGAGAGTTATACTGCTTGAGATTTTTGTTTTTTGAGATAGTCCTGTATCTCTATAAACTTCCCTCTTAGAAATGCTTTTGCTGCATCCCAAAGATTTTGAACCATCGTGTTTCTATTTTCATTGTTTTCCAAGTTATTTTTTATTTCCTCTTTTATTTCTTCATTGACCCATTGGTTGTTTAGTAGCATGATGTTTAGCCTCCACGTGTTTCTGTTTTTTCCAGTTTTTATCTTGTAACTGATTTCCAGTTTCATACCATTTGGTTGGAGAAGGTGGTTGGTATGATTTCAATGTTCATAAATGTATTGATGTTTATTTTGTGGTCTAACATGTGATCTATCCTAGAGAGTCTTCCATGTGCACTTGTAAAGAATGTGTATTCTGCTGTTTTTTGGATGTATGTTAAGTATATATCAATTAAGTTCATTTGGTCTAATGTTTTGTTTAAGGCTGATGTTTACTATTGATTTTCTGTGTGAATGAACTATCCATTGATATAAGTGCAGGGTTAAGATCCCCTGTTATTTTGGTATTATTATCAATTTCTCCCTTTAAGTCTGTTAATATTTGCTTTATATATTTAGGTTCTCCTATAGGGTGCATAAATATTTACAATTGTTTTTTCTTGCTGGATTGAACTGTTAGTCATTATACAATGCTTTTATCTCTTGTTACAGTCTTTGTTTTAAAGTATCTTTCACCTGATATGTTTTTTATTTCTATTTTCATTTTCATTTTTTAAAATTCTCATTTTCATTTGTATTTTCTCCAGCATTTTTTATTTCTATTTTTGTGAAATACCTTTTTTCATACCTTCTGTTTCAGTCCGTGTGTGTCAATGAGTCTCCTGTAGGCAGCATATAGATGGGCCTTGTCTTTTTATCCATTCAGTCACCCTAAGTCTTTTGATTACTTATTCTGTCTTACTCTCTTGCTCTTTTCCCTTGTGTGTGGTGCCTTTCTTCAGTGTTATGCTTGGATTCCATTTTCTTTGTCTTATGTATCTATTAAAGGTTTTTGGTTTGAAATTACCATCGGGCTCACGTATGACCTCCTATGTTTATAGCAGCCTATAATAGGTTGACAGTCACTTAAATTTGAATGCATTCTAACAGCACCACATTTTTTTGTCCCTCTCTGCATGTCTTATGTGTGTGACGTCTACATCTACACTTAGTAGACTTAGTACACTTAGTGAGTCTTTAAATAATTTTTAGAAATAATTGATTTTACTTATTTTGTCTTTAACCTTATACAAGCTTTAAAGTGATGGATCTACTACCTTTTCTATGTGTTTGTGTTTAACAATGAAAATTTTCTTTTTCATTATTTTCTTGCTTCTAGCTGTAGCCTTTTACTGTTAAAGAATTCCTTTAGCATTTCTTGTAGTCAGTTTAGTGGTAGTGAACTACTTAAGTTTATCTGAGAATCTCTCCATCTCTTTCAATTGTGAATAATAACCTTTCTGGATATAATTTTATTGAACATTTTTTTCCTCTCAGTACTCTGAGTACAACATGCCACTCCCTTCTGGCATATAGAGTTTCTGCTGAACAGTCAGCTGATAGCCTCATAGTGTTTTCCTTGTATGTAATGGTTACTTTTCTCTTGCTGCTTTTAAGATTTTCCCTTTGCCTTTGATCTTTGATATTTTAAGTATTATGTGTCTTGGTGTGTACCTCCATGGGTTCATATTTTTAAGGGCCATCTGTGGACCTAGATGTCTGTTTCCTTCCACAGGTTAGGGAATTTTCAGCTATTATTTCTTCAAAAAAGTTTTCCACTTCTTTTTCTCTCTCTTCTCCTTCTGGGACTTCTATAATATGTATTTTAGGATGTTTGATGTTTTCTCAGATGTCTCTTAATCTATCCTTATTTCTTTTTATTGTTTTTTATTTCTGCTTTCCAGCTTGACTGCTTTCCACTATTCTGTCTTCCAAATCACTGACCCATTTTTCTGCATCCTCTAATGTGTTGTTGAATCCCTCTAGTGTATTTTTCACTTCATTTATTATATTCTTCATCTCTGAATCTTCCATTTTTATATTTCCTATATCTTTGTTGAAGTCCTCCCTGAATTCATCCATTCTTCTTTCAATTCCTGTGAACATCTTTATAACCATTACTTTTAATTCTTTAGATTGTTTAACTCTGTGTTTCTAGTTCTTTTTCTGAAGTTTTGTCTTATCATTTGGTTTCATGCTATTCCTCTGTGTCTGCATTTTGTTTGACTTTCCACATTTGTTTCTACTGATTAGGCAGAAGGGCTGCCTCTCCAAGTCTTGAAAGCATGGTGTTGTGTAGGAATGTCCTTAGGTAGACTGCATGTGCCTGGCAGTTTTGGCTGGCTAGCTGGTGGCTGGATGAGTGTGGGCTGCGGTTTTTTGGTGCTGGGGCTCCCAGAGCATGGTCTGGGGGTGTGTAAGAGGGCACTGACTGTCACTGTGCTGGTATGGTGGTCAGGCAGAGGACTGTGGTCCAAGGATCTCCCAGGTTGGCACTGGCTAAGTCCAGTCTGTGGGGGAGCTGATTGTGGAGGGGCACTTTCCAGAGGTTCCCAGGTGGACACAGGCTGGGGCCATGCTGGAAGGGTGGCCAGTTGCTAAAGGATGCATTCCATGGGATCTTGGCTGGGGCTACACTAATGGGGAGGACAGGAACAGAGGGACATGGTCTAGGGTCCTCTCGTGTGGGTATTGTTTGGAGCTGTACTGACAGGGTGGCTGGGGATGGAAAAGGCACGAGCAGGGGTAATCAAGGTAAGTGCTGCCCATGGCCGCACTGCTGTGATAGCTTGGCCTAGAAAGGGCACGGGCACAGTGAATCCATGTGAGCACCATGCTAGTGCTACCTTGCTGGAACTACTGGATTGCCAGAGGGTACATTTGGGTGTGTGTTGGGGGGAGAACATAGGAGGTGACGTGGTTATGTCCAGAGCTGCTGTGTGCACCTGGACTCTGTTCAGCAATGGTGCTCACAAGAACCTCTGATCCCAGAGAGAGTTCTAACAGTTTCCCTGCTGTCTGGTGGGCACTTCAATTCTGAACTTTGGCTTCCTTTACTTATAGTGTAACTGCCCTTTAAACTGCGTTTATGGTTGTTGTTTTTTTCCTGTGTCCCACGGCAGGTAAATCTGTGTTCAGATCACTCGATGATATCTCTCCCTACTACAGGGACTTCTTGGGTGTGGGTTTCCTGTTATTATCATGTCTACATCTCTCCTTCCATTTTTATATAGCCCTTCTTTCTCTTATTTTGCAGTTGTTCCCTCAGGCCTCAGTTCTTCCTCAGGAGTAATCACTCTGTGTATAGCTATAGATTCAGTGTGCACATGGGATGCCCTGGTTTCAGGCTCCTCTGTGCCACCATCGTAGACCTCCCTCATTTGTGTATCCATTTTATATTGTGTATCCATTAAACTGTGTATCGAGGACCTTTTTATATTGTGAAGAAATATCTGATCAGAAGAAGCAAGGAGCAAAGGCCCTGATGAGGAAATGAACTGCTTGCATCAAGGCATAAAGAACATGTTATTGTGGCTGCAAAGTGTTTAGTGTTTAGTGAAGGAGATTGTCTCAAGGTCAAAAGAAATTAGATCATGTAGACTTTGAAGACTAGAGTGAACACATACATTTATCTACTTAAAAATGAGAAGCAAATGGTGATTTGAGATTTTTAAGAAAGAAAGTTATAGGATCTGATTCTCATTATGCCAGAAACGTTGGAATTGTCCTACCAGATTTTCCTTCTAAAAGTGAGGTAGAGGATGTGACATATTGCCCAGAGATACTTCAAAGGAGGACTTACTGTCCAAACACTGATATTCTTATAAACGTTTACTCAACTCACAACAATGAAGTTTTTATTAAAATAAAGCTGTATTAAAATATAGACATGTGTATTCATTTATGTGTTGTATGGTTGTTTTCATGCTCCAATGGCAGATTTGCATAGATGCAGTAGAAACTATATGGTCAACAAAGCCTAAAATATTTTGTATCTGACCATTTACAGGAGAAATAAAGCTAATTTTTGATATTAAAAAAAACTTAAATGCAAAATGTGGTTATTTGAAAGAATGAATACATTAACAACACCTTAGTAAGACTGATCACAAAGTAGACAGCACAGATTAACAATATAAGGAATGAAAAAGTGGATTTTCCTGTAAAAAAAGAAATATTAGAAAATAATATGTTGATAGGATGATCCCTTTGACAAGGAAATTAACATTTGGGCTTAAATGAATAAATCTGTCAAGAAAAAAGGTACCAAGAAAGAAAGTATTTCTGAATATTTTTATTTCTATTTGGATATAAATGTTATTACTGATTATCATCCCTTAAATAAAACAAAAGAAAAAAATGGGCTCAGACTCCAGGAATGGGACCGGCAAGTGGGGGGTGAACTTGATGTGAAAACAGAAAGATTGATAAAAAATATATCTTAATGGAAATTATACTTCAGCAAGTAAGAGTAGAGGTATACTTCCAGGTGATTTTATGAGGCCAGTATAAAAATAAGACCTCACAAGGACACTACCAAATGCACACACACACATGCAAATCATTTGTGAACTGGTAACAATTCCATTGTGTGGTAACTGAGCACAAGCACATGATGTTTGCTAGATGTGTCTTAGTTCACCAACATTTGGGTATTTTGCCTACTATTTTTTATTAT